>CM074960.1:5103329-5140301 GCA_037577455.1 Pangasius macronema
GATATTTTCCTATCACACAGAACTCCCGACATCTTTCTCCACCCATTCCAACCTGCCTGCACTCGCTTCTTCACCTCTTAAACCTTACGATCCATGTTAGATCAAATCCATCACAGTGACGTGTGAACACGTGCGTCAACAGAAGAGATAAGACTCACGGAAATTTTTTTTTTCCAGTTTAAATTTTTTTAAAATCCCAGCTTTTCAATGTGGTCCCAGCATTCTGGAGCCCAGTTTATTTATTTGTTTGTTTATTTATTTAATTAGTTAGTCAGTTAGTCCGTTTCCTTGCAACAGTCTTTGACCATAAGGGGGCAGTATGGTATTAAAAAGTCTTGAGCGTATATGAAACAGGCCCTGTCAGACAGGAGCGCTGGGTTATTTTTTGCGAAGAGTCTTGTTTCAGCTGTCACTGTGGAATTCCGATCTGGGATCGCTCCCTTAACATCAGTGACAGCCTCTCGTGAACAGGCAGAGCAACTAACCCATTTATCAAGACCCAGGAGGACATGCCATGGAAACTGCTTCACGTGATCCTGAATCAAAAGCTTACTTCCATTTAGAATATCAATAACACGAATCCTCTGTCAGCACCTAATAACTTGGGAATCAATAGCAACACTTATAAGCGTTGCCAGAACAGCTCTAAGCAACTTGCATTGTGGTAACAACAGTGTTTTCAACATGAGCGGCCTGAAAAACAGCTCGCAGCCTTTCCAGTTTGTCAAAATAAACCAGAGACACAACCTTGATGATGTCTTTCTTAAGAATGCAGTGTGATTTAGAAGTGAAAGATATCCCCTTTCGCATGTCATGTCTCAGTTAATAGACAAAATAAAGTCATTCTTGTTAGTGTGTGTACTTGCAAGTCGTATAATGCGGTCTCTCTGGCTTTAATCAAATCCTAAATGAATAAAAAGCCCTCTGTTCAGTGCAGGAGTGCTTTGCCCTGCTCCATTCAGCCAACGGTGATCAGCTGGAAGCTCGGCACTTATGCTATAGGGATGAAAATCATAGTTTGATTTGTTTGGACATGGTGTGATTAGAGAGCTGAGGAGCTGTGTGTGTGTGTGTGTGTGCACATGCACCAGGAAACAGACAGGTTATAGGAGATAAAGTCATAAGCATGTACACTGTTTATTTCAAACAAACTGTCATAGGTTATATCACACTATGAGTTACGCCATTAAAAAAGATTTTCTGATTTAGTGTGAAAGTATAAAGATAAAAGGGTGTATCAGTAAATTCGAGATTTTCGAGTAAAAACATCTTAATATCTGAACTGTTTGTAAATCTGTAAATATGCTGCAAAAAAATGGCATCTTAGCAAGATATCTTGAAAACGGTCACGTGATAAGATTACAATAAACCAAATATAAGATTATTAAACCTGTTTCTCGACATATTTGGCTCATTTCAAGCTCGAAGTCTTCTTGTTTTATGTCTAATTTTAAGCATTTAGTTCTAGAAAGAAGCAAAATGATCAGCCGATAGAATAAAAACCTTTAAAGCTTGAAATTAGGTACTAGTAATACTAGATATATCTGACTATAATTCAAGATATTTTCACTGATCATCTGTTCATCTTGGCCACCTAGTGGTTGGGCTGCCAGAAATCTTAGAAAGTCCTATAAAATACGCTTTTACAATCTCTTGGTAGACAATCTCAAGTATCCTTATTATTCAAAGGCAGTGAAACTTCAGAATAAACATACATCAGGATAATAAACGAGCATTCCCACCTCTCCGAGCTAGAAACACATACAAATGTTCTCTCCCTTTTGAACTCGGCTGATGTATTGAGCTCTCCTATGCCCTAACCAGATGTCGGAAAATTCTCTGACAAATTCAAAATGGTCACTGATTTAAAAGACCAGAGACAATTATGTCTCTGAACAGCTTTCAGGGACCAACGAGAGCATCCCGAATTAAACATGAGAGACAATCGCCTATTCTTTCCTAAAATCAATAAAAAATACATAAATAAAACCATTAACAGGCTCTTCTTGGGATCAGATATATTCATTTGATCAAAGGCACATTGAATAGTGATGAGCTTCGTTTGACCAATTTCATATCAACAAAACTGTACTTAAAAACGTAATGTGTGTTCAATGAAATGCTCCAGAGGATGTGTTTAAGACTAATTTACAAAAAGCAAAAAAAAAAAAAAGGTCAAAGCTCACCGACTGTCTCAAACTAAATCCAGAAGCTATAACATTAGCTGCAATTTTACAGTCCAGTAAAGCGGTCTGGTTTGGGGGCGACTTCTGTGTTTATGTCAGATTTCCAGTGCTGCTTTTAAAATGGCTGAAGGGCATGGCACACATGTTCACGTAAAACACACACTGACAGGCTGAGGACTTCGGTGTCTTTATTGAACAGCAACGTAAATCAGGCATGAAATCGGTGGTGAACACGTGATACAGGCGCAGCAGCCAATAGAAGCACTCGGGTACCGTAGCTGCTGAGGCGATTCAACACGGTTTCTCTTGTCCTGTCTAATAGACGTTCACTGTCCTGTGTATTTATTGTTTGCACTCGTCAACTCGTCGTGATTGTTGCATCACGATCCTGGGGTCCTTGGTTCAGACGTATTCAGGATATATAGTGGAATGACGATAAAAAGCGCTTGACTTGACTTGTGTTTTGTACTGCTGGCAAGGAATTCAGTACCATACCACTCAGTTGTGTACATCACTTGTGTGTACTTGTGCGAAACATATCGCTGTTGTATTTTCTACACTAATTGAAAGATGTTGCTTTTCATGCTGACTAAGATTCTGTGACAACAATAAGATTAATTACACAATTCATCCTAAATACTATTGTCTTTCTCCTTCCTGCTGTCCCACTTCCCTGTAATACACCCCTTCTTTTTCTTCTCTGCAACCTTCCCCCCATTTCTCTTTCATTTCGGTGGGTAAATTGCTCCCAGATGTGGTGGCAAGGGAGAGTGCCAGTAGCGTGTGTGTGTGTGTGTGTGTGTGTGTGTGTGTGTGTGTGTGTAGGGCTCAGTTCTGAGCCCTTTACCCCTTTGCCAGCATCTTACTGAAATGGGGGGAGAGCTTTTCCAGAGAGTGTGCCAGCTGCACAGCGGTGTAAACACACACACACACACATACACACACACACATGCACTCATACATTCACACACAGCACAACACAGTGCAGACAGAAAAACAGAGTCTGACTCAGACACCCACACCCTTGTTCCCTGCAGTGACGACTGCGTCGGAGTGAAAAGTCTGTGTATATGCGAGTCTGCGAGTTGGGAAGGTTTGCACGGAGAAGGCGTGGACGCGCACCAGGGACATACGGCTGCCCTAAAAATCGAGCGCCTTGTTGTTGTTGAGTCTTTTTGCATAAAACCTGACACACCAAAGTGACTTGGAAGAGTTTCAGCAGAAATGCTTCATACATCTGGTACTCACACACAGCACAATGGCCATTATTTGACTCACTCCTTTTTTTCCACCTTTTATAACCTCAAGCAAATCCACAGTCCAGCATGGTGCAATCTAAGCATCCAAAAGCATCCAAATGGCTTTTCGAGCTGTAACACTAAGCCAGACCTGTGGATTCTTGGCTCAGGATCTAATGTCGCTGCCTTGGGTCCACTAACCTCGCCGGCCCTACGGCTTGTGATATTTTACCACAGGAAGAGCATCCATCCCTGAGCACGCTGGATGACAGATGGCCTTGTAGTATAGCTCAGATCCATCATGTGGGATTGATACTCCCACTGAGAGGCTAAGATTTAGGCTTGGACTCTTCCTCTCTTATCTGTGGACTATAACACCGCCAAAGCACCAGTCAGCTAGAATATATGCTAATGCTGCCTTCAATTTACCAAACGGAATGACATTGTTTTCAACCTCCATACATTCAAGGTACCATGGAAGGAAAGGGGGAGGGGGCATGGATGCCTCCATGTTTGTCTTTTGTTAGCAACAAGCAGCCAGCTAGCTGTGATGAGTAATGTCTATTTTCCTGTATAGTCAGTGATTTAACAAGTGAATATGTCTGTATGTTGATTGATCTAAAGCAAACACTTGTATATAGAGTATAAATCATATAGAGATAACAAGTGCTAGTTTGTTTACTTCTGATGCTGTGAGCAGCCATGTTGATTTGACGTCTTATTCTGAACTCACAGTAGAGAAGACTACTGAATTTCAAGCTGAGGAGGTGTTTTTTTTTTTAAATTATGACTTCTACTCAGACAGAGCGAGTTTCTTTCTCTTTCTTTGTCATTCATTCTTTCATTTAATTCAGATCTCTTCACATATTATCTCTACAAGGCTCCTCTTATGTTTTCTCTTACTCTCTTACATGCAAGAGCTGATCTGTTTCTGACTCTTACATCAAGGCAGGAGATTGTCCATCACCTCAGATACGACATCATCAGTAGCACTCTGTTAACACCCCATATATTACATGCACATTTGTTTTCAGTGATGAGAGAGGATGATAGGGTTTTCAAATGGCTCAGCTCCACCATGCAATCCACAAAGCCTTGGAAGAAGCCTGGGTCACTCCATCATATGGGGCTTGGTGAGAACACTGTGAGGCCATCGGACACAGTATAGTCGAAAGGATAGGAAGGTTGTGTAAACTTTTCCTCGATTTCGAGTTTAACACTCAAACCACAGATATTTTTTTTTTTGTCTTTTTTTTTAAATGCTGCTGACCATGTTAATTGATAAGATGAACTGATGGCTTTCTGTTCAAATTTTCTAAAGCTCTGATTCTTTAAACAGTGAGAATATAATAGGACCAAAAGGAAAAATGAGAGAAAGCTTTTGGAGTGTTACTCCATTGGCAAGACATCTGAGGCTTGGCTTTCTATCCCAGAATCCCCCCTTTTCCATCTCTCCCTTTCTCTCATCTTCCAGAACACATTCAGAGGTGCTATGTCTGTCCATCAGCCAAGCAGGAAGTGACCTCAATGGAAAAAAATGGAAAAATGGGATGATGTGTTTGTGAGTGTGTCACTGGGAGGCCTCATTTATTCCAGTAAGCTTTGCTGCTACTAGATAAACCTGAGTAAGCCAATGGAGGCCAGTAAGGCTGAGTGAAATGGACAGGAGTTCATCTTCCACCTCCAAGTCTTATAATTAAAGGTTTTTACTCTGGGCCTTACAGCACTAAACCTCCACTGAAGGCTAAAATCATCACTGATTGAGGTGAGTGTCTCCAGCATCCAAATCTTATCACAATGACCTCACTATTCGGTAACTGCATCAGAAACAAACGTTTGATTTTTCGAGCTAAAAATGTCAGTGCTGCGACTTACACAAACTAACTAACATGGATTACATGAAAATAATATGCATCATTGTTCACCTCTGTGTATACTGAACGAATCCAGCAAAACATTTTCCCAGACCTAACCATAAACAGGGCCTCCTCTGCATTTTTCATGTTAGAGGCAAAATTCTGTTTAACCGAGGACAAGCAGAGCATTGGTTTCTTAGACACAGATCAAAAGCCCAAAGCTGCTTTTAATTCAATGTGTTTATGGTGGGTCTAAATTATGGGATCAAATTCACCCAGTACCAAAACCACTGCCAACTCTCCCAACCAGCGCTTTTGTCTTACACAGACATGAAACAGGATATGCCCAAATCTCTCATTCCCTCTCTCTCTCTCTCTCTCTCCCTCTCTCTCTGTCTTTTTGGGTCTCTCTGTTGCCCCGATCAAGAGAGCGGTTGCTAAACAAACAGGATGCAGAAACAAAAAACAGTCTTTACTCTTTAAAAAGGAGAGGAATCGCCGGCGGCAGGACACGTTTCAAAATAAAGTCTTACAAATGCAGTCTGAGACAGGCCACCGCAAAACCGTCCTCTCTGTCCCGCAGTGACCTGGAGAGCAGCACACACCTCACATGCCTGACTGCTGCATCCTGTTGTGCTCTGTTCGCTTTAATGGCTGATCATGGTTCATCACCAGTTTAGAAATGATTGTGCATGTCACTGAGACACAAGCGATGACTGCTGGAGGGCTGCTCTGTTGCACAGGTCCAGGAAGTCCAGAGGGGGGAGCTAGAGTAATGGAGGAGACGAGTTTGGATCGTTTGTTCTTCAAGGGGAAAAAAAAGTCTGTACACTCACTCTGTACTCACACACTCTTATATTACTCTTTCTGAGTTATGAAGTGTGAATTACTGCAGCTAAATAATGCCACTTCTACTCATAACACTAATCCAAATTCTAACCGAAAGCCCCAAACCTTAAAGTCTCTGGAGTTGTTGTTTTTTTGTTTTTTTTTCCAAAAAAAGCTACTTTATGTCTTAAAAAAGCGATTTTCTTCACGAGTGTCAAAATGATCATGCATCCTATTTTTACACACAGACACCAACAGACACAAAACCAACAAATCAGCCAAATGATCATTTGGTTTTTGATTAGTTGACAAGGGCGAATATGTATGAAGACTTATAAATAGCTCTTTATGAGTATAATTATGAAACAAAACAGGTTTCATCAACAGAGGTTCTAAACATAAATAAGCTAGCAGCTTCTCTCTTTTGACTCAGTTAACTACATCATATGTGTGTGTGTATGTGTGTGTGTGTGTATAAGTATATATACAACATATATATTAAAAGTATCACTTAAATTGCCTTTATTTAAACGTGTTTATTTACTTAGCAAGATTTATAGCAACTTGTCTTTTACCACTAATCTCTTCAAGAGTAAACAAGACTCGTGTCAATATAAGAACATCAGGACTAATTTGGCTTTGGGATACATCATAATAAAATGATTGTTTTGGGAGTTTACAAGATGCATTATATCATTACGCTCTTGTTGGAAACAACGCAACCTTGATTTGATTTATTGCGACCCAGCAGTGTGCCATATTCCAGTCTAGAGTTTTGGAAAATTCTCCATCTGAAATCTGATTAGGCAGAGTGTGTCCACCCGCCGGCATTTCCTGATTGGCTAGGTGCCTGGTTATAGTTTAATAAACCAGCAACAAGAACAACGTGAATGTGCTGGCGTCTAATTCGCAGGCACACATCCTAACAGTCCTGGCAGAGGACGACCATCACTTTGCTTAATCTTACCCTTCCTGACAAATTAAATAAGCTCTCGTCTGGTTCTTATTAGCAGCGCATTACTGATAATTGCAGTGGTATTTACAAACACTGCTAGCCAGTCCAGTCCTCACAGGCTCTCCATTAGAGCAGCAGGCCTACAGTACCTGCCACAACACATAATAAGGCTTTTTACCCCACTGTACTATAATTTGCGCCAGGCTTAAGCAATTTAACAAGGGTTTGATGGTTCAGTTCTTGTGTTTCATATGTAGTCGGAGCGTTTTCACGGGAGTGAGCAAGTACTTGAGTGTGGTTGTTAAAATAGACGAAAGGTTTTCGAAATCGGATTACTGCCACTCACGGACCAGTGCTCGAGATCGCAAAACTGGGCTGAGTTCTCCAAACATGATCTCACATGCAATACACATCTCGTGGGACAGAAATATCCCCAGTGAAATCAGTATCATTACCTGCAGGTGAATTGCGATAGAAAGGTCGGCATCAGCGTGGGAAATGAAGCAATGGTATGAAATAAACTCATGCATCAGAAAATAATAAAGAATAGAAGAAACGATATATTATAATGATTTATAATCCTATTACCCAGTGTCACCCAGAAGTCTGGTTTCTCTCAACGTTTACATTTACATTTATCTCATTTGGCTGATGCTTTTTTTTTTTTTTTTTTAGCAATTGTCTGTTAAGGGTCTTGCTCAAGGGCCCAACAGTGACAGCTTGGTGCTGCAGGGATTTAAATTAACAATCTACTGATCAGCAACTCAATGTCTTAACCACTGAGCTACCACGGCCCTGATTTTGTCCTTATGTCATTTCAGGGAGTTTTTCCTTGCCTTTATCAACTTTGCTCATTGGGGACCAGAATCTAAATCTATATCTGTATTTCTGTAAAGCTACTTCGTGACGACGTATACTGTTTAAAGTGTTATACAAATAAAATTTAATTGAAATACACTATATGGCCAAAAATATGTGGACACCTAACCCTAACACTCATATGTGTTTGTTGAACATCCCATTCCAGATTTATTCCCCTTTACTGTTATAATAAGCTCCACTCTTCTGGGAAGCTTTCCACTAGATGTTGGAGTGAGACTGTGGGGATTTGTGTTCATTCAGCTACAAGAGCATTAGTGAGATCAGGCGCTGATGTTGGTGAGGAGGTCTGGGNGTCATGAGCCTCCTGGTTCCAGTGAAGGGAAATTGTAATGCTACAATATACACAGACATCCTATACAATTGTGTGCTTCCAACTGTGGGGTATCAGTTTGGGGAAGAACCACATATGGGTGTGATGGTCAGGTATCCACATACCTTTGGCCATGTAGTGTATTATTGTATCACTCAACTCCACTGGCTTCCTGTAGCTGTTTGCATTCATTTCATGTAGAATAACCAGTGGAACCTCGCCCACCTATATGGATCACTCTTCACTACCTGCATTATATCCTGATCATTACAGTCTCTAAAATAACTGTGCCTGATGATACCACCACTGCCTAAATTCATTCCCCTTAAAAAAAAAAACAAAAAAAAAGCTGCTGTTCCAACAACTCCATCAGCTCTCCTCAACCTGACCGTGTTGTGATGGATGAACAAATGAAAATGTAAACGTAATGAGAACCAGAGATACCAGTTGCACGGGAAAAGAATTCAAGAATACTACTGGAGTGGTTGTTTAAATGTATCGGCTAAAACCATAAAAATTGTGGTCCAAACTTTTATTCATAAATTTTACAGCTGCCTGAAAAATGACACACGATATTGCAAGTTTTTTTTTTCTACATTTAGCTGAGATCATTAATTTTTAATCTTAAATCAGATCTCAGCCTCATAACGAAACACACACACACACACACCTGCCATGTCACGAGTCAGCTTTCCCTTTTCTTACTTCAAAGCCGTTGTCTTGACAGTCCAGCATAAAGAGATTTGTTCGGAACTGAAAAGCTTTATACAGCACATATTTCTATGTTGCAGAAAGAGAAGCCAAATGGCCCATCAGGAAAAGATTTACGAGCCGTGAACTTCAATTCAAGACAAAAGTGAGTCATTGTAAAAACATACAATCTGTTAACCTGGTCTTTTTTCGTCTCAGATTTTCAACACACAACCATCACATATACGCAATTATGTGTGTAAAAGATGTACCTCATCCAAAGATACTAATATTCCTAATAATGAGTATAAATGAGCAGAGCCCAATTAGCATGCTAATGAGATCATAATAACTGGTCACTATGCTACAATCATGCCATGTGAGCATTCTTAGGGTGAAATATTCCTCCAAAATATATTTTGGGAAATCATTAGGAAGAGGAAAACTAAATGATGTAGTGGAATAAGGCCTTCAGACAGATGGTTTGGAGTGTGACTGCTGTGAGAGAGGGAGCTGGGTCAGAGCTGGGCTTAGAGTCCGGCCTGCAGTGTCTGTGCAGTGACTCAGAACGTTGATGGATGAAAACTGGCACATGAGAGAGACAGGTTACATTTAATTAAAAGCAGTTTGCCCCATGATTTAGTGGCATTTCCAATTGAGGGAAAGACTAGGCCGATCTCGCTGTCACTCAGGAATTTGACCGCGGCCCATTCATCATCCGAGGTCCCATTAAATCTGCAAATTTGAAATCTTTCTTCATTATTATCTTGCTTTTGCTGCACAATTTGGCTGGTGGGCGGTAAGATTTACAGAGGAGAATTTGGTTTCTAGGCTGTTGGACCTCACTAAATGTCTGTGCTTTACCATACAGTAATTGCTGCATTACGCCGGCCACTGAGTGCTGCAGCGATTCATAAAAAAAAACTTTTTCCCCCCGTTCCGTCTGTGCATTTTTATTTATAATTATTTCCATATGCCCTTAGGGAGTAATAAAGTAAAAAGTAAAAGAAATTGAAAAAAGACAGAGAACAGCTTATTAATTCACACACACACACACACACACACACACACACACACACACACACAGAGCTAGATCTCAGTGTATAAGCTCATGGTTCGTATCTGTAAATTACATTCTCCTAATAACAGGTCTTCCCCAAATCTATAAGAAAAAAAAAAGAATGCTGAAAAAAAATCATTCACAATTAATTCACTCTAACTAATTAAACTTCCAGAGGAGGTGGTCTGTGTTGTGTGGAGAAAGAAAACACGGCTGTGTAACTCTCCCATACAGAGCTATGGGCTAGATTAGCTCTGAACACTATATTATCATTATCAACCATGACTGTCTCCATAATTTACTCTGCATGGTGGCTCTGACCCTTTGATGAAGGCTACAGATTTACTGCATGTCCCTGGCTTCAATTAAGCAGTCTGGTCTTACTCTCTCGCTCCGTCTGCACAGTATAAGAGCGAGTAACGGGAACACTGATGGATCTTATAGCCTGCTGCGTGTCCACCAACAGGAGGCGCAAGTACTCACGACACCAGATTTTCCTCCATCTATATCTATCTATCTATCTATCTATCTATCTATCTATCTATCTATCTATCTATCTATCTATCTAAACTCCACACCAAATGTCCTTCCATGTCTCGCTGTCGTCTTCCCCGACCCCCTTTGTGTCTTTCCTGTTCTGCACGATATTGGAAATGAAGGCAATTTAGACCAAGCGTATCAGGTATCACGTTCATGTCAGAGAATAATAACCCAGCAATCCGGGCGAATTGGAGGAAGCTGGAGGAAAGCAAATGTAATGGTTGAAAGGGAAAAAAAAAGCTGGAGGGCATGGAAGGATTTCCATATGTAGAAGCTCAGGAGAGGATCCACAGACCGGGCCACATGTTAGCTGTTATATGCCTCCTCTCTGGATCAGTTGGTTTGATCCGGGAGGTTAAGCTATCCACGGAACGGTCCCAGCAACGGGGCACCACACAGTCATTCAGGAATAACCAGCTTAGAAATACAAATCATCAGTAGTACATTTAGTCCTAAGCCATTTTCGGATGAGATACTTTTTGTGTTGCTGAATGAGTATTGCGGTAGGGGAGGGGGGGGGGGGGGATGCCAGCTGCTGCAAAGGTTATGCTGTACTTGTGCTTAAAAAATGTGACCTAATTTTACATTCATAACAAACAAAAGTGAGAGAAAGATATTAATGCTCCAGCACCATTCAAGTCGAAGTAATTTGAGGCTTTCTGTCTGTACCCGAAAGCCACGCTGACTGCGACAGATCGATGCTGAACGTTTCACGACCAGGCCGCAAAAGCAAACAATAATCTAGTCTTGACAGATCCTGTCAAAAAAATCCATGCTTCCTGGCAACCCTTCGTAATAAGGGCAAAATAACAGATTAGCAACTATAATTTGTCCTAAGGTTTTAATAGACAAAATTATATGCAAACCTTCTCTTCATATCAGTCTAAATGTTTTTTTGCGGTCAATTCCGAAGTGTTTTCGTAGATGGCCATATGCTTTCCATACGCAGAGTTTTTTTAAACACAGCAATAAGTGCTATTTGAGAACGCGTATTTTGACTTTTCTCTCCCCACTAGCTCTCCATCACACCACAGAGATGTTTGACATTTACAAATGGTATTTTGGCAAGATTGTGTTTCTTTGGAGCTAGCGAGGGAAAGATCGCCTCTTTACACTGACAGATCCATAGACAGTAGGTTACAGTCTGAATGTGTCACATTAGCTCAAGCCAAATCAAAATTCCCCTCTATCATCTAGCAGGACAAAATCACCGGTGTCTATTTATAGCATGGAGCGCGCACACACACACACACACACACACACACACACACACACACACACACTATATTTAGTTTTCATGAAATAAAATGCTGATCTGTATGCGTGCATGTGTGTGTGAAAACAACAGCAATAGGAACATTTTTGAAAAGCAAGAGCTCAACAGAAATCAATTTGCCACACGAAAGGTCAAAATAATGAAAATAGAAGTTCATGTTTTTGTCCCAAATAGGACTATGCCATGTATATATTTCTGTAGTCATGAAAACAGTACAAAGAAAAGAAAAAAATCACACACACACACACACACACTCGCCTTCCCCCAAAAAGAAAAACTGCACCCTTCCACCAAGGCCGCCAGCAATTGAAGGGAGCACCACTGAAGTTATATCATAACCATAATACGCTGGCTCTCTTCCCAGAAGGCATTCTGTATGCAGATCTAGTCATGTGTTCAGTGCATTAGACCTGACTGATCCCCCTCTGCTCAGGAGACGTCCCTTAGAACCCAGCTGTGCATCCTACAGAATCCAGCTGCGAAGGTCTTAGCAAATCAGACCCATTTGGATAGTCGTATTTGTGCAAGTCCATTTGCTAGGAAGCTGAAAGGATTCCAGCAATCTTTCACGGTTAAGCTGAGTTTGAGCAGAAGTGACAAGATCTGAAAGAACTTGCCAGTGCTGATATTTTATTTTTCACCATGTCTTTCGGGTATGGAAGCAAAAATGATTCAGAGAAAATCGCACACCAAATGATGAGATGCAGCTGATGATACTGATCGTGCTGAATGTTTTCATCAACACAAGTTCCTCATTGCTGCAAACTGTGAACTCGGATGCTCAGTCTGCACATACGTGCTCAAAACACACAAATCTCAAATAACCGCACTGTGAAAACTGACAAATCTTTTCCAAAAGCTGGTAAGGGAAATGGCCGGGATGCAGAAAGGCAGAAACAAGAACCTACCTTCTCAAACTCCCTCAGGCTGTGGGTCTGCAGCGGCGGTCCTTTCTCAGTTTCATCGCTGGAGAAATCTGTGTGTGATATATTTTCATACTTTATGATACTTCATAATTGTAATATCGTCATATTTGTTTGCAGATCATTTCAAATCTATTTGTATCTGACCATTGTGTTGCTTGGAGTTGTTACTTATTCGGTAAATAAGCCTATTCATCCCCTACCATTGTCCACATTGGGCCATTTCTGTAACTCCGTAAACCACAAAGTAGATTTATTGTAATTAGCCTTTTAACTAGCATGCTAATAGCCAGTACTCCTGGTATGCACTCTGCCAATATAACTGAACGTTGCCGTTCTGCCGTGTTATATGATTACATGCGCATTGCCTTTTATAATGTAATGAACTTATCAAAAGCACCTTTAAGTGCATGTGGATGCAACACAAACCAAAACAACCTGCTGATCCGCTCATTACAAAAGGAAGTGTGTGTACCAGGCGGCAACCCCAATGAACACTTTACTTTAAGATTTATGTACGTAGTGGTAGGACGGGACACAAAAGTCAGCTCATCACTCATATTCACATCTAGCTTTCTATAAACAGAACCAGGAGTATACAGCCGAATAGTGCCAAACCATGAAAAAAAAAGAGGCACCAGGGAAACTTCCAGGAAGAGCCTCAGCGGGCTACGATGATGTGTTTCTTTTTTTCCTAAAAAGGAGGAGAAGAGAGGTCCCTGGGTGCATAATCACAGGCAGTATTGGCAGAGCAGGGACTTCTTACAGTTCTTTAAAAAAAAGAAAAGAAAAAGAAAAAAAAAAAGCCCATGCATAGACCTCATTAGGACTTATTAAAGGTCTTTTTAATATGTGCCAGTGATGTGTACTGGAAGTGCGCCTAGAGCTCCACCAGGGCCTTGCGCAAGGTAAAGAAACGCTGCACAGTGTCAGGCCAGAAGTGTGACTACATTAATGAGCGCTATTTGGTAGAATTTTCACACAAGTAACTCTTAATCATTAGCATTAGGAGCTTATTAACGAAAATACAAATGCATACTGACACAGTGGTAGAAGAGGAATGTTAGGCGGTGTGAAAATGAGGTGTGTGTGTGTGTGTGTGTGTGTGTGTGTGTGTGTGTGTGTGTGTGTGTGTGTGTGTGTGAGAGAGAGAGAGANGTGTGTGTGTGTGTGTATGTGTGTGTGTGAGAGAGAGAGAGAGAGAGAGAGAGAGAGAGAGAGAGAGAGAGAGAGAGTGAGAGAGAGTCAGAGTCTGGAAAAGTGACTGAGTGTTAAACTGCTGCATGTGAAATATGTGTGGATGTGAAATACCATCACTTCATCTCTATAAAGGAGTGGCGGACTGAAAGAAGTGAAATGCAATGTGAACAGAGATGCCAATGGGGCTGAAAACTCACCGTTCATATGAGTTCTGCTCTTAGGAATGGCCTCTCTGTTCTCATTACAGTGTCTGGGGAAAAAATGACAGTTATTCTCTTCATCTTGTTTACTTTCTAGTAATAATGGGCCACAGGAACATACCCAACTTCTAATCACAATAAATACATGCTCACTCGCAACTTAGCAAGACTTTACAATAACAAAGAAATGAGCATTACTTTAATTCCAGAGAAGGAAGTATCAGCTTACACCAGCAAGAAGAGCAAGGGATCAGTGGACACAGTACAAGTGCACAGCAAGGGTTATGGACCATTTTGGCATTGTGCTGCTTGATGAAAATCTTTTTTGGTGTCAGTAAGTTTCTGTCTAGGACTTGAAGCTTCTAAATGAGAGTCCAGCAAATAAAACAATTAACCTACTTTTGCCCCCAAAATTATTCATTCAGTTAATCATAACATCAGAATTTTAAGAATATTATTATTTTTTATTAATTGTTTACATTCCTGATTAAATGGCACATTTTCATTGTCAAGCACAGCTTCTGTAGGGTGCGCTGAGTATAGTGCGGTCCCGATTTATTGGAGATACGCGACTGTGGGAAAGGATAGGTTTTACATGAAACGGAGCACCACTGTCAACTTTTTTCCCCTCAAAAAGCCAGAGAAAAAGAAGAAAAATCTGCCGTTTTAAGTTTCAAGTCCTTGTGTGTTTTTTTGAGATGTAGTTGAGGTAGGGCTTTTGCTAAAACCTGGCAACCCTCCCCATGAGCTTGTTTTGTCCTGCTGGATCCCTGCTGGATGCACACACCTAGTCTGAAATATTCTGGAAAGCTTTCTTGCAAAATAAATAAATTAAAAAAACAATAATACTCTGCCTGTACTTATGTAATAATACTACTGCATAACTGACATATAAATATCCTTGATGCAATTTTATTCATTCTGACAATCCTATATTTAGTGTTTGATTAATTTCTTTTAGCATTTTGTGGGTCTTAATTGAGTTCCAAAAAAAATAATAACCTAGCTATAAATATAGTTCACATAGCCTAAATACTGTTCAGCCTGGACACTGGTGCAGTTTTCTCTGAAACAGCCAAACAGAGTCTTAATAATTGTCTCTTTATTTGTAGCATCTTCAAACAAAAGTGCTTCATCCTGCATTCTACAAAACCCAGAAGAAGGAATTAGTGATAGTAATTAACCCCAAATAAATGTCAAGGAAGAGGGGTGCAAAAGGATTTCCAAAACACTAGATGTACTCTGAAACACTGTGGAGGCCATCGTCAACAAGCGGAGAAAATGAGACACCACACTTACCAAGAACACCAAGAACAGGACGTCCCTCCAAAATTAAAGAAAGGACACGAAGAAAACGTATCAGAGAAGCTGCCAAGAGACCAACAGCAATATTATAGGAGCTGGCAAGTACTGCTCACTCCCTGCATGTGAGAACAATCTCTTCTATTCTTCACATGTCTGAGCTATGGGTGGCTAGAAGCCCTTCAGAAATCCTCTCTCACAAAAAACCCCAAGCAAGCCCATCTAAATTTTACAAAACCATGTGGCAAAATGTGTTATGGTCTGATGAGACCAAGGTAGAACTTTTTGGGCATAATTTTAAAAGATATATTTGACACAAATACAAGAGAGCTGATCACCCAAAGAACACAAAAGCGACGGCGAAGCATGGTGGTGGCAGCATCATGCTCTGGAGCTGCTTCCCTTCAGCTGGGACTGGAGCTCTAGCCAAGATAGAGGGATTCATGGATAGCTAAATACCAGTCTATTTTGGAACAAAACCTGCTGTTAGACAGCTTAAGATGAAGAAAGCATTTATCTTCCAGCACTATAACAACCCAAAACACAAATCCACATCAACAAAGGAATGGCTTTAGAAGAAGAAGTTCAAAGTTTAGGAATTGCCCAGTCAGAGCCCAGGTCTAAATGCTATTGAAAACCTGGGGAATGACTTGAAGAGGGCTGTGCACAGGAGAGCCCCTCACAATTTGAGAGATCTGGAGGATTTTTTCCCAGGAAGAATGAAATGAAAATTGGGCAAATCAAGGTGTGCTAAATTGAGAGACCCAAAACGACTGAGTCCTGTATTACACGCAAAAGGTGCATTAACAATGTATTAGTTAAGGGGTGCCCACACTTATATAACCAGATTTCTGCATTTTTTTTTCTTTTCTTTTTCTTTTTTCCACTTAAACATTTCTATTTGATTTTCACTTGAATGCTGTTGGTTGCTATATCACATTAAAAGTGGAAAAAAGATCTCACATGATTTATCTTGGTTACATTTTTTACATCACAAAAACGTAGGGGTGTGTAGACTTTTTACATCCAATGTACACCAAAAAAAAGGTAACTGTTTGGTCAATGTTATAGATTTAAACAAGTATTATGTTTGTATGTTGACAGACCTAAAGCAAATACTACTGTAGTATCATTTTAAACAAAAGGATTTTATGGACACGTTTTCACACCGTCCGGTCACTGTTATTGTCTCAACCCACACTTATCTGATGAGTGTGAATCATCAGGCTCTAAGGATGACATAATTAAAAGGAAGAGGTAGGAAATTTCAAGTTATAAGCATAAGTCAAATGCAGTATTAGCTTCACTGAATTACATTAGAAACATTTTTTGTAACTTTTTCTTTTGGATCACAGGACAGCTCCTTCTCTCCTCAGATCTTCCTCGGATTTTGGATAACTGAAGCCTGCTTAATGTTATCCCTTTATTGTCTATCATTATTAATTATTGTATATGAGGTTCATAGGCCATTTCTACACAACTTTGATTAATCACGGCCATCAGCTCAGTAATGCTGCAGCAGTGTGTTGCAAGCGAGAACTCCATGGAGGAGATGAGTCACTTAACAGTTCCTCTGTTTCTGCATGTCACATGTCTTATGGTCTACTAACATCTGACTGGAGATGTTTTATTTTTGTTGAATGATTATATATATATATATATATATATATATATATATATATATATATATATATATATATATATACACACACACACACACACACACACACACACACACATACACATTGCTGCCTAAATTTCCCCAAAAGTTGCTTTCAGTCATCTGGTGTGTTTACACATAAGCTATGAATAGGCTCATGTTAGAGAAGCTAATCTCCTATTATCTTGTGTTACTGATGTTGAAATCATTTTAATTTCTTACTTTCAGGTAAATCTACAAAGAATCTAAGAATCTGAGGTTATCATGGGCACAGACTGACCGAAACTATAGTTGAAGTCTGTAAAAAGACCAGGTGATTTTTTTTTTTCTAATCTACATTATAATCTACATTGTGCCCATAACCGCCTCAGATTGATGTTCTTGGCTGAGAAGAGTGGAACCTGATGTGGTCTGCTGTTGTAGCCCATACACTTCAAGGTTCGATGTTTTGTGCATGCTCAGATGCTTTTCTGCTCACCACGGTTGTAAGGAGTGATTATATGAGTTACTATATCTTTCTTGGCAGCTTGTACCAATCTGGTCATTTTCCTCAACAAGGTGTTTCCACTCACAGAACTATCATGCACTCACTTTTTTTTTTTTTTTTTTTTACACACCATTCTGTGTAAACTCTAGAGACTGTTGTGTGTGAATTCTTTCTCCCTTCTGAGGTTTCATGTGAATATTAACCGAAGTTCTTGACCTGTATCTGCATGATTTTATGCATTGTGCTGCTGCCACATGATTGGCTGATTGGACAACTAATGTTATTAGATTAGAAAACTAATATTATTAGCTAATGCTTCCACACTGCTCCAGTCACTGTTTGTGGATTTATTATTTTATTTAGTATTTCATTTACATGTTTAATTTACAAATCTGTAGGAACACAAAAAACTGAGCTATTGTTAGACCACAATGTACATTTATGAGTTTATGATATATGTTATATCAGGCAAGATATTTTATTTGATTTACTTTATTTTATTTTATTAATTGAATGGTACATTTGAATGAATGGTACATGTGAAATGAATGTTTTTTTTAATAAAACCTATGGTTTTCAAAAAGTTATGGTTTTATCTACTATTTATTATTTTAGCAGTATTTAATTTACACACTATCTGTAGTAAAAATCCTATATGACATTTTATATTATATAAAGTATTTTATTTTATTAAATGAATGTCACTTAAATGTTGTTTAAAAAATAAAATACCCTAGATGTATATTTACGTTTTCTATGTAAAATGTTTATAGAATTTGAGATATAGGTTATTACACGAAAGAGAATGAAAGAGGAAGGCCACAAAAAGCCACATTATTACAAATATTTTATATGTTTTATATGCGAAAATTCAGTAAAAAAAATATTTAGAATCAAGCTATCACCTATACTGAATACCTATTTTTTAATATGAGGTACAGTTTCTGTCTGTATTGGTGCTAAAATAAATTAAAAAAATTAATATACATAAAGGTTATAGGCTATGTATTTATTGGAAATCATTTGTGAGTCAGCTCTCAATTTTCAAAAACTAAAAAAAATCTCTTTGAGTAGTATACCCTCATTTCTTTGGACTGAGCCCAGAATGCCTTCAAATCCTGCCAGGGCCATTTAACGGTAGTGGTGTGGGAATATAAAAATGACAACGAGAGAGGTAAATATTGAGCTTGACAGGCTGCTTTCTTTTCTGTACGTAATGCCGCTGTCTGATGTTCCTCACAGCCCAGCAGCATTTGAAAGGCTCATATTTAAATCTGCCGTTATACTCCCTCTCCCCCCATCAGCTTCACCTTTTCTCTGACAGTCTCAGCTGAAGCCTGAGGCGTAAGCCGCCAGCCTTAGCCTGTCCTCTTCTCCCTCTCTCCCTCCCCTCATCCCTCTCCCTGCCCCTTTCTCTAAACCTCCCTGGCTCTGTCTTTTCCCTGTTTGTGGAGGCTGAAGGCTCTGCGCACTCGCCCATGACCGGCTCCATGCATGTGGGGGGATCAGAAGTGAAAAAAAAAAGACTTGATCAGTTTCTGGAGCTGAGAGATGACTCAGGCCTTGGCTCTGCCCCTTTACAGATCGTTTCTAGGAAGCAACCGCACTTTGAGTCCTAGCTGACAAATTGTTTTTGCATGTACACTGGCATTTAAGTGATCACTATCCAGAGGAAAATCAAGTAGCCCATAACATTTTGGAATTGTCTGTAAGTGAATGCTGATGATTCCTATGTTGTGTCAGAGGAAATCAGTCTGAGCCTTGTGCAAACTGCTATTTGCACTTTTGTGAGGTGAAAATGTATGTGAAGGTGAGTGTCCTGCCATACTGTGATAGTGTGAGACAGTATGTTTCAGAAAAGTAAATTACACACTTTGGTGTGTGTGTGTGTGTGTGTGTGTGTGTGTGTGTGTGTGTGTGTGTGAGATGGAGCAGCAGTGGAAGCTTCTAGAGATGCAGCAGCTGAATCAGTTGTTGCAGCGCCTGCTCAGGGAAAATGGTGTGTGTGTGTGTGTGTGTGTGTGTGTGTGTGTGTGAGAGAGAGAGAGAGAGAGAGAGAGAGAGACAGACAGAGAGACAGGGAGAGAGAGAGACCAGGCACTGGCACAACCGATTCACCTGCTGCATCTGATGTTGAGACCTACACGCACACACACACACACACACACACACACACACACACACACACACACACACACACACACACACACACNACACACACACCCACACACACACACACACACACACACACACACACACACACACACACACACACACACACACACACACTTTCCACCTCTGACTGACTGAAGTGCTGCAGCATTGCAAGATTTTCCAATCCCTGAAGCAAACATTTGAGAGGGAAGTGAGAATGCTGCTTATGTTTCTGTTTATTCACTTGATCAGATTTAAATCAGATCTAGTGGCCTTGGATTGTGTTAGCCGTTCCTATCATCATTACAGTGTACCATTTGGTATCTCATTCAGGGCATATTCCCGCCTCGTGCCAAGTGTTCCTGGGATAGGCTCCACATCCACCATGACCCTGATTGGGATAAAGCAGCTACTGAAGATAAATGACTGAATATTATTTTTTTTTAACTACTATGAATTATTCAGGAACTATAATGAAACTAATAGGAAAGGTGGGCAGTTTCCACAATGAGCAATATAAATATGGAGTTGCCATCAGGCCCTGGGACTTCATGTGTTATCGTATATAAAGTTTAAACAGCATTAAATTATTTATTAGGGGTATAGCCGAATATGAATATATTATTTGGATTGGACAGATAATGCATTCTAAATGAATACAAATACAGACAGTTTTTTTTTTTTTTTTTTCAGAATGCTTGCCTTCAGGGACAGGAATCCTACCAGACAAAGTCGTGCAAGAATGAGGTTTTTACAAACAGCTTAGCTCTTCAAAGGGGAGTCTCTTAGAAATGGTGCAACTAAGTTTGCCAACCTCTGTCACTCTTTTATACAGAAAACAGCTAAGCCAAGCTCTGTTCACCAAAGAGCCTTTCGTCGACATCTCAGTGTCTTTTTCACTCTACTACTGACTATCAACAGAACTGTAATGGGAGAAAAGTCAGATTAAAGCAGAATGCCAAAGACAGGATGAGAAAAAAAAGAGACAGAGTGCACGAGAGAGCGTGCCTGTCTGAGTGTGAGAGAGAAAGAGAGATTTTGTATGTGTGTGTGTGTGTGTGTGTGTGTGTGTGTGTGTGTGAGAGAGAGAGAGAGAAAGAGAGAGAGAGAGAGAGAGAGAAGGAGGGTTAAGAAGGAGACGCTCCACTGGTTGGCTGACAAACAGAGGGTCCCTCCAGAGCATGCCAGAGGAGAAGGGGAGCAAAAAAAAAGAGCGGTACAGAAAGAGGAGGAGAGTTTGATGTGGGTAGCTGTGCCCGGCCAGGCACCATCCCCCTATTCCTCCTCACCACCCCACTGCAGAAAATCTATGCTTGCTCTCTTAGTATTCCTCTCCTCCTGTCTAGAAGCCTCCAAAGAGGCAAAGACAATGGCTGGTGAGGCATGGGCTGGGTGAGAGACACAGGCAGGCTGGGAAGCTTTTTTAGGTGATTGGGGAGTGTTTGCTTGAGGCTGTCAGGAGTGACAGCAGGCCCAACACTTTCACCTCACCTTAGACCTCAGCTGGATGAACCTGCCTTCTATCCTTTTTCTTTCTCTATTTTCCCTATTCTCTTTACCGGGATTGTATGTGTGTTCATTTTGCATGTTCTCAGTTAATGTTCACTGATTAACTCATTTTCCTCTACTACAGCTCACACTGAAACAGTCGTACCCTTGTGACAGCATCACTCCTCTGATCACATCTTGTCTCTTACAGAATGTAAGACTTTCTCCTTAAACTCCTCCATGAAGAGAAGAAGAAAAGCCCCCACCCACCCATTCAGTCACCTTGAGCTTTGCCATCATGCTTCTGTGATCGCTTTAAAGGTCACTGTGTGTAGCCACTGTCATTACCTGTCACTGTCACTCTCTCTCTCCCGTTCCATCTCTCCCTCCCTCCTTAGCCTGTGCTCTGCCATGCATTTCAGCGATTCGCTCTGCAAGACAGATCAAAGTGCCATCGTTAGTTGGACTTTGAAGGTTACAAGCAAATAGGAGTGATCCCACAGCAGCACCTGACGTCACAGAAAGGGATCATCACCAGTGGGAACAAGGGTGCATTAAGGGATTCGGTGTAGGTGGCAGGACGAATTACTGGCTATTTGAGTTTAAGTGAAAGTATCAGTCAGTCTCCAGTAGCATTAGTTCTGGCTGTTAGCACTTACATTTCAGTCTGCATCAGGGGCACTCTTTCAGAAAGTAGTGACAAGTCTGTAGTAAGTAAGTCCATGTGTTAACATCAGCTCACTGATAAAGTGAGTGCCTACTCCCATTTACCCAAGTGCAACAGGATTGTTGTGAACATATTACACAGTTTTTTTTAGAGATTTTTTTTAGACTTGACAAAAAATCGGGACATATACATTTTTTCCACCATTTTCTCCCCAATATGGTCATCTGCCAAATCCTACCAACCAGTCATCTCACCCATATCACATGACAGCTAACAACCAGGGAGGGTGAAGGCTAACACGTCAAGGCTAACCCAGCTACTGCATCTACTGCTCATGCAGTGTCACAGGGCAGCACAACACACTCAGAGGAAGGTGCCATCTGCCCTCTTCCACATACATGAGCTCAAAGACACCCAAAGTGTCGCTTTGATTGACAGGGGAGAGAGCATGCCATCTCTTCTACTCAGAGAGCACGGCCAAATTTGCTTCATAGACTTCCAACCATCATTGGGATTCAAAAATGTGATGTGGACCATCATCAAAAAGAAAAAGTATATCAGATATAGCCATATATTATCAAAAGTCTAGCAAGCAGCAAAAGTCAAATCTACAGTTTATCTCAGTTTTTAAGTGTTACATTAAATCAGTATTTCTGACTCTATGATGTGATGTTATCACAAAACAAACATACTTCTCCAATTTTATCACAAATGAAAGCAAAAAGAGATAGGCACAAACAGGCACTGATTCAATATCCAGTATCGGTATTGGGCTGATACCCGCAAAAAATGGTCGATCAGATATCTGAGAAAACATAGCGGATCCTGTAACAAGAGGCAAAGACTGAAATTGGATATGGGGGAAAAAACATTTTTGGAAATGGAGGTGTTTACATATAAAGAGACTTGACAGTTTTTTCTTTTATTAGTATTTATTTAATTATATTTATACTCTATAATATTTAAATATATTTACAATATGATTTTTGTGTGAAAGAGTGCTTCAGTAAAAAAAGATTTTAAAGGTTATAGTTTGTAAAGAAAACATTATCAGATGAGTACTGGATACTCAAGCGTTCAGTGTCTGTATCAGTATCAGGAAAAAAAAATGGTATCGTGCCATCTCTAATAAAAAACTATAATAATGTGGCAGCAATATGGGTTTCCAAATTGTTTAGTTACTACTGAAAGATGAAACAGGAATGTAAGTAATTTAAAGCGTAAATAAAATTATACAACAGACAAAAAGACACCTGAGTGGTGTTCACACTCTTGTTATTTTTCAGCTCTTCTAAAGCAGTTATTCTCAAACATTTTGCAGTCAGGGACTGAATTTTAACTGTAAAATAAGTTCCACACACCCCCACAGTACAGATTTAGTTCATGAACATAAGCCATACTACTCAAATATCAGGTTATTATTCTGGATATTTATTGGAGTCAGCTTTCCACAGACAAAACATATTAGGACCAACTTGATTTTGAGTTACTGAGGTTTGGATAAAACCCATTCTATTCAAGTAACAAGCCAACAATATATAAATTATTACCCCCCTGGCTTTGGTTCATGGACCCCTGAAGGACCCCACTTTGAGAAGCACTGTTCTAAAGGACCACTATTAGACACTGAAGAGGGATTCAAACTATACATTAGTATATTTACACTATAAACGCCAATAATTCTTTTTTAAAATATCAATTTAAAATGTCTGTCTAAACTGTATTAGATCTACTATAAAGTAGAAAGGGTCATTATTTCAGCAGATATGATGGAAGAGGTGGCAAAGACAGTATTATACCAAGGAGACCACAAACACAGGTGTATCTTTTTTTTTTTATCAACTCTGAAGTCTGGACTAATCACCAGCAAACTTTAATCAGATATAATCAATTATTCATGGCCTGAAGCCTAGTGAGAATGTCTCTAAAACGCTCTCATACAGACGGCCCAAGATGAATAATTCAAATGCCATTTATACAAAACCAAGTGCCTTTCTGATGCCACATGACTGCACTAGAAATGTTATGCAACAAAGGATGTAAATTAGTTAAGACCAAAGATGATTTATACAGCAACTGAATCAATTAATCAATTAACTGAACAACAGGCTTTCAATCGGTCTTTCAGTTATCGGGTTGGATAGATCATCACTTTATAAACACCTTGTGGTAAGCTTTGTATACATGTCACCAGCAAGTACATACTTCTCTGCACATTATATTACTGTACAAGGGAGTGATAAGAATTTAGAGAAGGGGACAAAGGGATAGCTAGAGGAAGACAGACAGAGAAAGAGCAATTCCTTACTGCCACAATCTATCTTAAAATCCCTGACAGCAAGCAAGCATTAGTCACCAAACAATCTGTCAATACTCTTTTTTAATTTGCACATCCCTTTTCCTGTCCTTTCCTTTCCTTTCACCTCAGTAACAATGAGCAATGATCAAAATGGGTCTTGTTCATAGATGGGCAGATCTCCTCAAGTATACAGCCATGTCAAAGTAATATTATTTGACAAAAATGAGACACAAACTAAAACAATACTTTAATCCTTACATTCCTTTAGGAACCCAATGATTTTGGAACACATTGGAGGGCTGAATTATAGTTATAGTCTCCAAAATCATTAAGTTCCTGAAGAAATATAAGTAATGAAGTATATTTAAATGTTAAACTCTCTGCCTTTTTAGCATTCGCTACTCCATATTCTGTATTGAAATAGCTTGGTCAAGAGGGAAGAAACAGAATACTGCAAAATATACGTTATGTGAATAACATAAACATCTGCATTAGACAGATAATGCTAAAGCTCCCACAGCTGGTGTGCATTTGTCAGACCAAGACCTTTTCAGTAAAAAAATGTACATATATATATATATATTATTGATAATAATATGAACCGGAGAAACAGGTAGAGAAAATAGAAGGATTCTTCCTGCAATCCAGCATTTGCTAATGAGGGAATGATGGTATACGGTATTGATATCTCCATGGGAACACCATGGGCATCACTAACCAACCATACTCTAGTGATTTGTAGCATTTCATTTAATGCTGAGATTAGCAGATAGTCTAATAAAAGGCAAGCCTGTAATGCATTACATATTTGAAAATACAGGCATCAGTGAGGAACATGGTATGAAGGAAAGGACTAAAGCAAAAAATAAAAGATGGAAATGAAATTAATTAGGTGAAGGATTTAATTACTACTACACCATTAACAACCAAGCAGAAGCAGTGAACCAAACAGACAAGGAAAGACAAGATGGTAAGCAATCAATTGCAATTGTTAAATAAATATTAATAACTGTAATGAATTATGAAAAGTGTTTGAGAGCATTTTTATATAATGAAGAGCATTTTATACAGATTTTATACTTTACCAAAACCTTCAAGTGTCTCATATTGTTTTGTAAATTGTGAGCCAAGTGTAAGTGTGTGTCACTCAGTGTGTCTCCTGCAGAGCACACACCCTTGTCATGTTCCTGTCAGATCTGAAGTTAGGAAGAAAGATGAGCCCTCTTTAAGGATGACACAGTGTCCTGTTGTGACAGATAGAAAGGTTTGTAACACTACAGAATTCAATCTTTCCATCCTTCTCTCTCGCCTTCGTGTGGCGTCTAACAAATAGATCCCTCTTTCATTATGTCATAAATACACGCACTGCTTGGAGATACTTTTAGTTTAATATAAACTTCCTTTTAATACATGTGTTAACCATTTAACTGTGATTCTCTTTAATCTCATAACAAGGAATCCACTATCCTGAATCCACATGCAGACATTTTTTAAAACTCAATTTTTGAGACTATCCCAAAAGATTTCTCAGTGACATACATAACTGAGGTAACAGGTAACAGAAGCATAGACTCTTATGGGAGAAGAGCCTGGGGCAGAGGTAAATGCAGAAATAGAGGCTGAGACAAGAGATATCTGGGGCAGATAAAGGGTCAAAAACAGAAAGAGGATCAGAGACAAAGACAGAGGCAAAGAACAAGATTTGAAATAAAACAAGAAACAGCAACAGGTATATACTCAGAGACAAGAGTGTCTGAAAAGATGCTGAGCTAAAAGCAGAAATCAAAGCTAAGCAGAACATAAATCTGAACTCTAAGCAAATGCAGAGTTGAACTAGATGCATAACTTGTGCAGCTACAAGCCCTACAACAAGCGTTTATAATAAAAGTCAAAACAATGAGGTCTACATAGTTTGCATGGATTTTTTTTGTGTGTGACAATATTGCATGCATCCTGAAGACACTTTCATATGTGTGATTTATACAGAGATCACTCATCCTGTGTGAATCAGTCATAATTGCTACAAATGTACTTAACAGACATACGTATGTCCGTAAATCTTTCACCGCCCAATACTGCTTCACATACAGACTGGGGCAGATTCCACCTACTTTTCTGATCAGAAATTATCATGAAATTGCATGTTTCTAGAGTTGCTAGATATGTTTTGCTCACGATCGACTCAATCTTATGAGTGAGTCACTAAGGTGAACAATTCGGTACTAGCCACTGCCATGCACTGAGTTCAGCAAGGCACATTTATTTGGTCTGAGCTGGAGATTTCCAGCATTTTATTAGGTGCAACAATCGTGTTGACTGCATGATCAGGCTGCACATTTGGGCAAACCATGCAACTGAATAAATTGTTTAAGTGAACAGAATTAATTCAATCAATTAAAAAAAACAAACAAACACAACAGCTGTTGTGTTCTTAAATTCTTTAAGAATAGTGGTTGTATATGAGCTATATCAGGAAAAAACAAATTTGGTATTTTTTTTATTTAGTTATTTATTTATTTTTGCCAGTTTAAGTAGAATCAGCAGTTCAGGTGATAGTACATAAGGATCACAACCTGTTTTATCAACTTTGTTGAAGTGCTCTTTATTCTCTTTCAAGTTCCACTGCCACCTTTGAGTTCCAGATAATCTTTTCATACAGTTAGGAACAAGTCATATGATGATTTATTTCATAATGTTATATTTGTATAATTAATATTAACTTTAAATAACATTCCATGGTATATTTTGAGTGTATTTACTTTGCCCAAAATATAAATCTTATTAAAATTTTGGTGAAATGTGGTCAGATATGTACAAAACCAAAATACGAATATGTTTCGGACAAACTCTGTCCTGTAGTGAAGTGAAGTGAATTGAAGTGAATTGACTTTGTGGCCAAGTGCGGTGACCCATACTCGGAATTTGTGCTCTGCATTTAACCCATCCAAGTGCACACACACANNNNCTACAATCAATGCCGGATCTGAGACTCGAACCCACAACCTTCAGGTTCACCTTCAGGTTACAAGTCCGTCTCTCGGACCATTAGGCCACGACTGCCCCAACAAATACGCACAACAAATACGCACAACAAATGACAATTGACAAGTCTCTAGTTATATCTGAGATCTGAAAACTGATATACACAATTTTAGTATAATTACTTCTGTGTGTGCGTGCAACTTAACGCTAGGAAGTGGGAAGTGACAAAAGGGTGTGCAGAATATGGGTCACCCACTCAAAACCTAGGTGAATGTGACATCTTGTCTTGTACTCTTTTTATTTCCTAGTTTGTTGCAGCATGCAATGTTTGCTGGGATTTGTTCCTCTATGCTGCTTACTGTATCACTAGTCTCTATGAGTCTCTGTGAGAGCGCGTACAGCCCTGCATTATTCTCCAACGAGTGAATGTGGGTAAATGTTGTTGTGCTGTTTTTGTGTGTGTTATGACACTGTTTGGACTGCAAGACTGATTTCCATCCCCTGCGAGAGCTTACACTTCGTCTGCCTGGAATAGGGAGCGGTAAATAAGTGGTAATGGGAGCGAATGGGAGGGAGCTAGGGAACACTTTCTGTCATCACTTTAGAAGGTTGTGACCCCAGAGCCCAGTGACACTGAGCTGTTAAATAATTCAGCGGCTATCTTGCACTGGGCCTCTGGAGAAGCTGCGGCTGTGATTGCTTGGAGCTGACTGACTGACATTTGCACATGAAAATGGGCTTTGTTTTTCCCCAAACAGCAGGACAGCTTAAGGAAAACAGTGCAGGGCCTCAGAGGAAGGTGCAAGGGTGAGGAAAGAAGGGCCAGGCACAGGTGTATGGCATACTCACCTTACAGCCCCTTCACCAGCAACCTGATGATGAGAACCTCTTCTGGAGCGGTGCAGCACATATCAGGAACACATAGCCTGCAGTAATTAACCAATTCAAACAAATGTGCAAGGTACATTAGAAATAATTAATACATCTATAGATTTTAATTAAGAAAATTCAGCAATAATGAATTCTGACAAAAACTATTAAGTCATATGCATAGTCAAGCTAAGTACAGGTTTGTGTAAATGTGCATGCTCCTTTGGTACATGGGATAATTTAGAGATGAGTTTCTGCAAATTTGAATGGATTGTTGGCAATGTATGGTTTCATTACTTCTACACTGACGCCATTTAGAGTTCAATTAGCTTATTCTCTAAGCCCTGAGCCAATAAAGCCAATATTCAGGTTATGCTGGGTGAGAAATTGACTATATAAATAATCTCCTACCCATCTCTTGCCAAATTCGCAAAACATTCATTGTACATACTAGTTAAATTATGAAAATGAGAGGTTTCATAACAGATAATTGCCATTTAGGGGACTATAACCTCATTTGGTTATGGATTATTGCTAGTGATTCAGATTAGCTTTAATAATAATAATATTGTAGTATTAATTTTACATGCTTAGTCCATTACTAGTTATATATTCATGTTATACACCAGGAAAAAGTGCTTCTCTTGCCAGTAACATACAATTAGGTTTAAACGGGACACTGCAAAATACCTTAAGTGAAAACATTGTTATCAAATTGATCATTCTGAGATTATTATAAATACTATTCAACCTACAGACGTGAGACAAAGTGTAAAGGGTAAACCGGTGGCTCTGTTATGGTATGGGGTGGCTTTTGCTGGCATGGTTTGGCTCAACTTAGACATAAGTCACTGCAATCTATACACAATTCTTCTGACCTTATCACTTTTATCCTGCAATAAAACATTTTTAATCCCGATGGGCGTGGTCTCTTCCAGGGTGATCCCGCCCCCATTCACAGGGCACGAGGGCCCACTGAATAGTTTGATGAGGATGAAAATGATGTAAATCATGTCCTATGGAATTTAGTGTCACTAAAGATCAAACTAGTTAAACACACATGGGAGATTTTGGAGCAATGTATAAGACTCCACCACCATCGTCAAAAGACGGCTGAGGGATCACTGCAGTACAGTTCCAGAGACTTGTAGAACATGTGCTAAGGAACATTTCTGTTCTGAAGGCTCATGGTAGCCCAACACCATACTAAAACATTTGATGTTGGTTTTTCCTTTAATTTATCACCTAAACAAAGTAAAGATTTATCCTTCTTCACTGGCAGGTAATTTTACTTCAAGTAACTGTTATCATTTTTTAAAGATGCAAAATGATATGCCAGTGCAGGACAATAATATTAGATACAGTTAGTAAATTTGAAAATATCTGAAGGATGTTATCTTCTTATTTTAAATATATGGCAAAACACCCACTTGTAAAGCTGCTTTTCCCATCTGCTCATAATTAATGTCATTATGTAATATCACTTAATATGTCTATCATTGTTAACCTTCAAAAATCCCAAACAGGTATGATAATCACTGTTCAACAGTAAAAGATGTCCATTAATATAGTTATTGAAAGTATAGTAATAAAATGGTCAATATAAGTTGAGGATTGTCTTAATATTTAATTATGCCATTTCACATTAACCAGGTTATTAGAGATACTAAAATTAGCTTGCGGTTTCTTCTCTTCATAAGAAGGGTGTTTGTATATTTTCAAAGAAATCTAATGCCAGTCACTAGATATGCAAGAATATAAGGATTTAAATATAGCCATCATTTGAATCCAGCACCCCTGAGTCTTATGCAGTGAAAAATATTAGCATATCTTTACAATCTTTCCATGTTCCAGATTAACGTCACTACCACTTAGCACGAACACTGGCACAAATAAATATGCCATTCACATTTGAGTGAAAAGCTTTTGTTTAATCCCTAAACCCTCACAGAAAATGAATGTGGACTCAAAGAGGAGGAGTAGTGGGGCTGCATGCTCTCAGTATGCTTGACCATATCTCTCAGCTTGAGAGGCGGAAAGCAAGGGATAAGTGGACAGCGAGGGGGAGGGAGGGAGGGTGAGAAACACGAGCACGGGTGGGGCGCAAGACAGCTGACAAATTGTGATTAATAAATGTGGTCCGGGATGGCAGTGTGGAACGATGCTTATTAATAGAGAGAATTAGAGTGGCTGTGCAACTCAATCTGCACACTGTCACTCTGCATCAGGCGCCATAATCAGAGCCTAATGAAACAGCACAGCAGCACCTCCCCGCCCATCACCCCCCCACCCCCTTTACACCGCCTCCCACCCTCCAACCCATTCACTCATTCTCTCTCTCTCTCTGTAATCACTTTCCAGGATCCACCCTTCCTTACCGGTAAATTGACACATCACCCTATATGCAAACGCGTCCATGTCCTAACATAGAAGTGAATCTACTTATGTATATTTTACTCATGAAGTGGACATGTAACTAAAAATCAGTCTTTCACTCAACTTTTCTAACCTCACACAGGATCATAAAAGTATTAATCCAAATGCTATCCATAAAATTAGTCTTCTTTTCATGTCTCTGAGATACAATTTGTGAGAATGTGAGATAATGAACATAACAATTTAGCTGCTTAAGTTTTATTATTCATCTTAGCGCATAATATTCACCTGGCACTTTAAGAGGTTAATAATTTTACAGACAAATCTTATCTTACTGTTATAACTTCTTGTATTAAAAACACCATGTTTCTCTCTAAACTGCACAGATCAAAAACAGCTCATCGATGACCTGAACTAATGAATGAACTAATGAATCTTTTCTGGTATCTTTATTTTTAAGAGTGTATTTGGTTTTCTTTGCTTCCAACAGTGTCTTACCAGTTTCACCTAAATGTTGCTTTGTTGCTTTTCTGTATTTTTTTTTATCTCTGTCCTTCGGGACAGTGTTTTACAATCCCAAACAGTCCAATTGAGTGTGTTCCCAGTTCTAACCCAGTCAATTCGACTCATTAAAGGATCTGTAATTAGATGAGTCGAATCTTGTGTGTTAGAGTGGGGAAAACACTAAACCTTTAAATAGTGCCCTAGGTCAGTGTCTGGTAAACACTGCTCTAAGGCATTGGTCATTAACTCCAGATTTGTGCTTAGTTCAGTTCCAACAGTCAATTAAAAACTTTGGAAGACAGTGATTAGTCAGATCAGAGGACTGTTAGATAAGAACTAAACTTGAAGAAGGTAGGTCTTTAGGATGAAGGTTGATGAATTATTTTATTTTCTGATATTGGGATGCTTCAAGAGTCATTATTAAATTTAGGCCAGAAGAAAATGACCAAATAATTGAGATTAAGACTAATCAAATTTACAGTTAACTCAAGAATTATTGGCACTCTTGTTAAATATGGGTAAATTAGGTTATGAAAAAAATGTCTTTGGTGTTCATTAGCTTAATCTCAAATTGAAAATATGAGAGTAAACTAACCTTTAATTACTGTAAACGTATTTTAAAGAAAATAAAGAACCCTTATTAAAAATCTATAATATATAATAATTATATGTCATGATTATTGGCACCCCTGCATTTAGTACTTTGTACCTCCCTCTGCCATCATGATGGCACTGAATCCTCTCCTGTTATGCTTGATGAGATTGGAGAATACAGAGCAAGGAATCTTCAATACGGATTTTCTCAAGATCCTCCAGGGACCTAGGTTGTTTCCTGTCCTCTTCAGCTCACTCCATAGGTTTTCACTGAGGTTCAGCTGACTGGAATGACCAAGTTAATTTTTTATTTTATGGTCATTGAACAATTTTTGTGGATTTGAACATATGACTTGGACCATTGTCTTGTTGGAAGATCCAACCATGACCAAGTTATAGCTTCTTGGCAGAGACAGCCAAATTTTCATTTAAAATCTTCTGATACTTAATGGAGCCCATGATTAAATGTATCCTAACAAGTTTCCCAGGGCCTTTGAAGAAAGTTTGGCCCCTCAAAATCACAGATCACAACATTTAACAGTATTCGGTTCTTTTTTGTATAACTATCATATGGAAGTCTTCATGACCTCAAAAGGCTACCATCTTCTGCAAATATCCAACTGTGATTCTTGAAGAAATTTTCCTCCTTGTGTGGGGGCAAAATACACTTGCATCTTCTATGCAGGTCCATTACACCTCTGGTTGTTTTCAACTTCTTCACTGTTGAGCTAAATCATTTAATTTGCTTATTCTCTAATCTTCCCCATGTTGATGAATGAGTAAATTTGGAAATTTGACCTGTGTCAACTCTTATTTTACCCCAGTGACACTCTATAGGACACTATAGAGTGTCCTAGAGAGTCCCAAAAGTTTCCTCAGGTGATGCCAGTAATTGTGACACATGGTTTTGTTAAAAAAAAAGTATAGGTACAGTATATACACATGACGCAATGTATTGTGCGCTCATTATTTAATTTAAAGCAGAGGACACAAGGAGTGTGTTAAAGCATCAAACAACATCATGAAGTAGATCCTCACAGCTGTGATGTCAATGCTCTGAATGTTTTTTTTTTGATACAAAAGTTTTGCAAAGCAAAATGGATGTTTAGATATGTTTCAGATTGCAACACTAATTTTTTTTAAACCACAGCACTGTTGAATTCTTGATATAGTGATGATATAGTGAAGAGATATATTTTCTGTGAATGGAGGTTTATTTCGTCTACAGTGTAAGCAATTTGTAACAGTCAGAGTTAAAGCTCTACATAAGTTTTCACTTTCATTAATCATTGATCATTTTCGTATAACAGCATGGCCCATAATGTTTTGTTCCATACATAGCAACAAGCTACTTGGGGTGGAACTACTTTTTTGGCAAAAGAAACAGCCCATATTTATAAAAACATATTAATAAATGTTGCTAACTTGTAGCTATAACTGTAACTTAGTTACAGCTTTAAATTTATTGTAGTGTAGTGTAGCAGTGCAAGTCTAATGTTAAATATTTTCTATTTCTGGTGTTCATTAAGGTAATGCTAACAGCTGGACAACAGTAGTGGCTTAGAATGGAGATCTGTTGCTGTTACCATAGCTACCAGTGGTCAGAGGAATGAAACAGGTATGGATAACCGAGTGGAAAAATATGCTGTTATTTGTTATCCTGTACAAGCACGGGTAGAACACTTTTCAACCAATCAGGTTGAGTGAACTAACTATTGTACACTAACATGCATCTCTGATTATAAGAAGCCTCATTAAGTTGCAGTTCTTGAGAAGACATGAATACATCCAATAACGTTATAAGTATAATGAAGGATGATGATGGTGCTCCACTGAGGCATCACTATTTAGCTCTTTATTCATTTTTTTCTTGATATCCTCATAATGTCAGCATCCCAAATTACCTACAGGCAAATAGATACACAGTACACACACCTCCAGTCTTGTCATTACAACTAATGCGCTCAGTAAAGTTTAAAAATTTATTTATTATTTATAATTGCACTATTCGTTGTCACCCAGATGAGGTTTGGTTCCCTTTTGAGTCTGGTTCGTCTCAAGGTTTCTTCCTCATATCATCTCAGGGAGCTTTGCCACCATCACCTCTGGATTGCTCATTAGGGGTAAATTTATAAATTTATAAGTTTAAAATTTATATCCTTAATTTATATATTTCTGTAAAGCTGCTTTGTGACAATGGCCATTATTAACAGTGTTATACAAATAATACTGAATTGAATTAGAAGTAAATTGAAGTTAAGATTTGAAGAGTCTAGTAACGATTACAGCCAATCAGGGTTTAACAAGCCAACAACATTTCATACTACAGTATATGTCACAGAACGTAATCACAAATCATGCTTGATATGATGTAGAGTGTAGAGAGTGTATGAGTGTAGAGCTTGGGGGTGTTATCAGTGGGAGAAATTAGCATTACTGGATTTGTGTAAAAAAAAAAAAGACATGACTGATTTACACAGATTACCTTGTTTTAAATGGACATGTATGTGTGCATCTCTGATATATGTGAGAGCAATCTGACACAAACTTTTTATGAATGAGCAATTTCTTTATAGGTCATATGAATGTAGGTGTAAGAAACACCTGCAAAACTAAACCCCTCACTCTGGCCTAAACTGAATTCACAAGAGACCATCTTGGTGGGAGACTTTCTGTGCTGTATCTGTCGATATCACAGGCCTGCAGCAGACTTGCGTATCTCTCTCTCACTCTCTCTCACACACAGGCACACACACACACACACACGCACACACACATCCATATATGCATAAGGATAGGTGATTATAAAAATGGGGGGCTAATTTAAATACCATAACTCTGTAATGATTCATGCTTCCCCATGCCCTTTACCTCCTTAGGTGCCTCTGGCTTTTATAAACAGCACCGTGAAACATTAATTGGTAGTGTAAAAATCAGTTAGGGACATAAAGCTATGCATGGCATGAATAAGAGCATACAGTGACTAATGGGCTGTTCAGGTCACACATCACTGAATAGGTGTTTTGGTTAGGCTGACTGTGACCTGGGGCTATATTTATGGCTTTCATTTCAAAATATATGAGACAGGTCAGCGTAACAATTCAAAACAGGGATCATGGGCTTAGTAAATATGTAAGAGCAGATCAAAAAATGAGCAAGCACTTTCAAACTCTTCCTTCAAATAATTCAAATCAAGCCATCAAGCTAAGTCAAGCAAAATGCAACTGGCGAAACGAAATAGCAAAGGAGAAAATGAAAGATAAAGGTAGAACAGCGAGGACAGGGAGAGAAAAAGAAAGTGGGAAAGAAAATGAGGGATAGCTTAGACAGCTTAGAGACGTGCATATTTCAATATTAATCAGCTCAGTAATATTTTAACAGGCACTAAAGATCCAATTCTCACTATATTGCCTGTGACTCCTGGCAATGATTATGCATCCGTAGAGGCCACAACTGTACTGGAGTAGTGTGTGTGTGTGTGTGTGTGTGTGTGTGTGTGTGTGTGTGTGAGCATGTATGCGTGTGTTTGTACATGTGGGTTTGTGTGTGTCTGTGTGTCTAATGGAACGGACTGACTGACCCACAAAGTGGAAGTGACATACCATTTAACTCAGACTGCAGAACACACGCACACACACAAACAACACACACGCACTCCAACTCTACGTGTCTGCTGAATCCCCCAAGATCCAAAGTCACTCCTGTCTCACTGCTCATTATTTGGGTCGAGATCTTCCTGGACTTCTCTGTCCTCTCTCCCACTGCACACACCCTTCTTCCTCCATTCCCCCGACACTGTGGTCACATCTGAAAGAGGAAGGAAGGATGAGAAAAGAGTCGTCAATATGTATTCGCCCTGCTCCCACCTCCGCCATTAAACTTTAAAAATGCAGATGCGTGATTAAACCTGACAGGGAAAAAGGGAGATCAGATGAGTTACACAGAATTCTCAATGGAGCCGCACAGAAACTCCATATTTAAACAGTTAGTGGCAGCCCAAAGACATGCTGCATGCAAATGTACACACACACCACAATTATCGATGCACAATTACTTTCACGCAATGTCGCCCACCATTATTAATAGTCAAAAGATCGTCTCACCTAATTAGATTTTTAGACACATGTATGAATGAGTTAATATTTCACTCTGAAATGGGTTGTAGAATAAGTTTATATGTGTGTGAAATGAGTGGGGAAAGGCATAAGGAGACAAATACTGCCTTTAAATGAGAGTCTGTGGAAGGTGTATTTATTATGATGTGTAAAGGACTGTACAGAATGCAGAATGCTGTGCAAGAGATGACAACTGAAAAGTGTTTTGTGTGTGTGTGTGTGTGTGTGAGCACAATGGTTTCAGTGTCCTTCACTAATGAGGTCTAAAAGACCTCACACACGGACACACACACACACACACACACACACACACTGGCCTTGAAAAATACTCACTCTTTCCTTATCCACAACACAGATGTGTTACTCTTGTTGAAATCAATCTTTGAAAAGAAAGAAAGAAAAACAGTTCATTTTAAATTGTATTCTATAACAGATATGTAAACAGATATAGTCTACAGATATGAGGCTAGCTGTTAACATGTATATTTTAATAACAATTAAAGCTGGTGGTTGAAGAGAGAGAGAGAGAGAGAGAGAGAGAGATGGAGGTGAAGGAAGGATGGAGGAGGGAGGGTGAGAGCAGATCGAAACGTTGCTGAAATCTCACAGGTGTTGGAGAGAGGTTGACTCGGCGCAGTCCACTCAGACCTGTTTCGGCTAATCTGCTAAAACATTACAACGAATCAAGTTTGAACTCTTTTACTATTTTTTTTTTTTTACTGAAGTTACTAGTTATTACGTTTATAGCAGCGACAATTTTAACCATTTTCACTATTTTCACGCAGTTTTTGTTGTTGTTGAGGGAATAATGTCTAGCCGTGTCGATTTCTCTCCATTAGCTTATCAAAGGTATCAGAGATAAGATAACCACACTGCAGTAAGCTAACGCGCGAGGCGGGGAAACAAAGTCCACAGGAGGTGAGCGCGCGCTTCCCGCGCTCTGCGAGTGAGCGGCTTCCGCCCGCTCGCGCGCGCACAGTTGTTAACGGTCGCTGCTGGGAATGTGTGTCGCTGACAACGACTGGAAAATTCAGTTTCTCGGTTAGGATCATCATCTTTATCATCATCGAAAGAGAGAGAGAGAGAGAGAGGAAACGGACATCTTTCTTCAGACGGTAAGTGTTTTTAAACTTTTTTTTTTAAACAACGTATTTTGCTGAACGTTCGAAGTTGCGCGTGACGACGAAGGGCTGTTACCTTCACGTGCGTCACTCTGGGAACAGCCAGGTGTAAATGACAGGTGAAATGTTTGCGTGTGTGTGTGTGTGTGTGTGTGTGTGTGTATATATATATATATATATATATATATATATATATATATATAGAGAGA
>CM074960.1:5140401-5154738 GCA_037577455.1 Pangasius macronema
TTATACATATATTTTGTTTTTCTCTCTATATATATAGTTTTTTTTTAGTTTTTTTTTTTAAATAAAATCTAAATATATATATATATATATATATATATATATATATATATATATATATATATATATATACTTGCATATATAATTTTAGATAATATAATGAATGATGTGCATAATGAAATGAATGAATACCTTTATAAAGGTGTGTAGTGTAAGGGAATGTATGATGCACAAGCTGTATAATAAAGTTTACAGTGAAATAACATGCATAATGAAGTGGAATACATTCTACTATTTGATATATATATATATATACCTTTATATTGGAGTATAGTGTATAATGCTATGTGTAATGGAGTTTCATTTGATTTAATCGTTCATTTGTTTCTTTCTCCAGTTATGGATTTTTAACATTGCCCATGAAAAGCCGGGATCTGTCTCTAAATCAAGACCTTTTCATAATATCCTAAGACATCAAAGACTTTTTGCTCAGCCAAAACTCACAGAAACGAATACAGAGAGCCATTTTCTGGACAAGAGAATTCCAAAGCATTGGTTTTACTTCATTCTCATGCAGTATTGAAATTCCCACGTCCTAAAGTGAGCTCTTGATACATCTACAGAGAAAAAGTATTCCTTCTTTTGCAAACGTAATATTTTGTGACTACACAACCTGAAATGCACACAGTTTGATAGTTGTTGTGTTTCATTTACTGCTAACGAGGCTCTTTTCTGAGCTGTGAGACAACAATCTTACTGATCTGTGATTAAAGAGAGCCTTCAAGAGACTTGTGTGTCTGAGAAGAAGCTTTACATAACAACAAAGCTTCAACAGGGTGAATGAAAGAAAAGAAAAACAGGTCAACTTCTTTACAAGTCAACAACATTTGTATAATATAACCACTACAGTAATAGTTGTGCTCATAGTATTGCAGTAAATCCACTACTGTAATTGATCCAGAGCTCACTTGTATTTTGTACTCTTTTTTTTCCTGCCACTCCCTCATATTTTCAACTGTCATTCTTCAGTCCCTCTTACTCTCCTCCCCATAATCCCTCAGCACCATTTCCTCTCTGTATGCTCCACACTCTTCTCAGTCTGTTCACCTCATCCATAAATTCATCCATTATTCTTGTCCCCATTGCTCTTAACCTTCCTTAGACATCTTTGCTGCTGCCTTTAGTTTTTATACATAGAAAAAAAAAACATAATCCCCTTTTTCATACTGCCATTGTGTGTTTTTCTGCACCACACCATCCACACTGGCGGGCACCATTCCGCCCAAAGGAGAGGAAGACTTTCTCGCGCTGGCTGCCTCCCGGCTCAGCCGCCGCAAGCGCGTAATAGGGGCGGCAGTGGGTGTGGCCATGGTGCTTATTCTCTTGGTCGCCATACCTCTGTTGGTCCACAGCACCAAAGGGGGTGGAGCTGGAAGTGCAGGAAGTCATTATGAAATGCTTGGCAGTTGTCGCATGGTCTGTGACCCCTACACCCCATCGCAACATGGCCAGGAATTGACATCTGTCTCACCACGGCCTCCTGAGATCACAAGCCGAAGAGGGAAGTCTGGATACAGAGGGCCTCAAGGACCCCCAGGTCCACAAGGACCCCCTGGAGAACCAGGAAAGCCTGGTCCACAAGGACCTCCAGGACCTGGCCCAAATGGTTATGCGCCCTCCATCTACACGCCGAAGATTGCTTTCTATGCAGGCCTGCGGAAGCAGCACGAAGGCAGCGAAGTGCTCAAGTTCGATGATGTGGTCACCAATGTGGGCAACTACTATGAACCCACGACCGGCAAGTTCACTTGTCCCCTCCCTGGCATCTACTACTTCACCTACCATGTTCTCATGAGAGGAGGAGATGGAACCAGCATGTGGGCAGACCTAAAGAAAAATGGACAGGTGAGATCATTTTTATTAAACATTTGAGTTAGTTGTGGATGATGGTTATGAATGTGTTTTTATCAAATTTATTTATAGAATGTGTTACAAAACTGTGGAAACATTGTGACAGTCTGAAGCATTTGACAGTCTAAGGCATCCATGCTTTGCCCTCCTATCTCTACTGTAGATATTTTGGACATAATTTCTTGTGACATTTTATTATGAGTTTGATGGGGTAATTGAATGAGGGAAAAGTCTGTGAAAAGGGTTTTGTTGTGAGTATTTCTGTCAAACCTGCAACCATGGCTAGGTTGGTATCTATTGTATGCAAAATTTACACACATTTTTTTCATTCCACAAAGTCTTATAGATGTAGTGCATTTGTTCTTCTATTCCTGACTTTCTGGTTGCTCACAGTGCCTTCTTTTCAAACACATTACAGAGGTTCCAAGGTGTTTGCATTCTCAAAGCTGGGACCTGGCCCAAATGGTTATGTGCCCTTCTTTACACCTGACATTGTCATGTTTCCTAAGTATCATTGTTATATCCATGTCAGAATTATCTGTATAATACCTCATAGTGGGCCATGACTGCTGAAGCTGGTGTCTATAAGCAGATTTATAATGCCATGCAAATTGTGTTTTTTTGCATGAAACAACTCAAAATGAGAAACAACTTAGGAAGTTGGTGATCAAATCTGATGCACTGATTTGCATATTAGAAGGTAAATCTATCCATCACATATAAAGATACATTTTAACTGCAGGTGCAAAAGCATGTGGTTAAAATCTCATCAGGACACTATCCAGACACAAAAGGCATGAAGTGACCAGGTGTAACATATGGGCTATTAGCTTAACAGAACCTAGATAGTAGTTTGATGTACGCCTTACATAGGACTGTAAGGAATTATAATTTTAGTATTTTGACCTGTAGCTTTCCTTTACTCAGCAGAGTCTGTGTCTCCTGGAAGGATACGATGTATCAGCTGAGTGCTGGTGGAGATGAACTATTAGTGATGTCCTTTTAATGCATTGACCCAGTAGCGAAAGAACTACATGAATGGGGTCTTGGCCTTACCTACAGATGTGTCAAGAAATTAGGAAACACCCAGCTAGTGTACTGGATAAAAATGAAAAACCTATCTACACTATATGGCCAAAAGTATGTAGACACCTGACCATCACACTCATATGTGGGTCTTCTTCAAACTGTTGCCACAAAGTGAAAGTGAAAAAACACACAGTTGTATAGAATGTCTTTGTAAATTACCCCTAGTTGTGAGTGTGTGTGTGCGTGGTGCCTTATGCTAAATTGGTGTCCCACCAAGGGTGCATTCCCAGTGTTCTAGGCATAGGCTCCTGACCTAGATAAAGTAGCTACTAGAGATAATTAAATGATGTATATATGTACTCACCATCCAATTTAATAGAAAATCCTGCTTATTTAAGCAGTTATCCAATCAGCCAATTATGTGGCAGTGACGGCACAATGCATAAAATCATGTAGATACAGGTCAATAGCTTCACTTAATGTTTACATCAAACATCAGAATGGGAGAAAAAAACATGGCGTGATTATTGGTGCCAGATGGGCTGGTTTGAGTATTTCAGAAGCTGCTGATCTTCTGGGAATTTCACACACAACAATTTTCACACACAACTAGAGTTTACACAGAATGGTGAGAAAAACAAAAAACATCCTGTGTGCAGAAGGCCTGTAGGCTGAAACACTGTTTTGAGGAGAGAGATCAGAGGAGAATAATCAGACTGGTTTGAGCTGATAGGAAGTCTATAGCAACTCAAATAAGCACTTTTTACAACTGGGGTGAGCAGAAAAGCATCTCAGAATGCACAACACATCAAACCTTGAGACCTCTCTTAAAAGGTGTTTTTACCCACAGAACTTGCTCAGTGCAGTTTTGTTTTTCAACTCTAGAGACTGTTGTGTGTGGAAATCAGCAGTTTCTGAAATACCCAAACCAGCCCATCTGGCACCAACAACCATGCCATGGATAAAGGCACTGAGATCACATTTTAACTGAACTGCTGCTGTCACATGATAGGCTGATTGGATAACTGCATAAAACAGGTGTTCCTATTCCAAGTTCCTGTTCCATTATTCTTCCATTCAGATGTCTGTCACTGGCCACTTCTACGTGTTTATTATGACAAGTGTAGTATCCCTATGTTTAGCAAATATGTAAAAGACAAAAATATTTCTTGGTGTTCCTTGTTGCAGCATTTTGGAAAGTTTGTAAATGTTATTTAGAGGTGAAGTGTTGCCAGTTTACCAGTTTCAGTGGCCATTTTACCATTTATACATAAGATATGGGGACAGTTTATAGGTGTACAATGATCAACATTGATATTGTATTGTATAACAGTTAACACACATTGTGCTTTGAAAAAGAAAAGCTGTAGTGTACACCTACAAGGTGGATCAACAAGGTAGGTGTGTGTAATAAAGTGGTCAGTAAGTGTACATCTCAACCCCCACTGAGATTCTGTGTCTGATTCACTCACACAAGCACCACACCCACTACCAAATTATGCAAAGCTACAGATGAGTTACAGACCTCATCTGCATACCTACAAAGGCCACCTGATAAAATGGCCAATGAGTATAACTGGAAACTAGGTGTATCTAACAAACTGGCTACTCAGTATAGTTTATAATTTATTCATTGCTGATTATTGCTGTTGATAGCAAGCTTGATGAAAAAATTTTTGTCAATAAAGTAAATCAGCACATCTTACCAGTTTTAAGTCTTCAAACTCTCTGATTGTTCACAGTTGCATTTTATGACTGTATCATTAATAACTATGTTTTCTACTTGATTATCACCTTAAAGGAGGTGCAGTAGGCATAAGCAGATATGACTGTCAAGTAAATAAATAATGAATGCAAAATTGACGGCTTATTCATCCAGTTGTCTAGTCCCTTGACACTAATTAAAGACTAAAGGCAAGACATGGACAGCAGAAAAAAAGGTGTTTTATAAATCTACTGTGGATTTGAGAGATTATACATCCTGTAAAATCAATAGGAATAAAGCCACCCCCACTTCCATTTGCTATGTTGAAGGGAAAATCTGAAGGCACACTGACAGACATATATGCAAAATGTAAAAAATACCCATTCCTATTTAATTAGGGAATGAAAGGTGGAAAAGTGCGGTTTCCCTACTGCCATCTGTTCTGTCTGAATGTGAGGGTGCATCGTGTGAAGAGCTCGGAGTGAAAGCACTTTAAAGAGGTCCTGTGGCCACCCTGCACAGTTTAGTATTGTCATGCACATCCACTCCTCCTATTAAATCATTCATAACCCTTAGATTGGATCCTCTGCCCACCACCCCTGCCCCCTCTTCTGTATTTCATTGATTGCCCATTAATTATCTTTTCACTCAATTCAATTATTTAACCATCTCCGTCTATCTCAAACCCATCAGGTGTCTCTACTTCACTAGGCTTGATGGCCTTTGTGTCTTTATGACAGACAGATATATATGTAAGTGTGTGTGTGTGTGTGTTTGTGTGTGTGTGTGTGTAGTGTAATGTAATGTGGAAAAAACCCTTTGCAACAGAAATGGACAGCAAAACACCTCAGGCTATACCAGTGAAGTAAATAGTAAATGAGTAAATAGGGCAGAATTTAAATTTGAAAGCACTCTCCGAATGTAGATATATCCAGCCCCACACTGTGCACGAATAATAATAAAAACTCAAGTGAATGATTTTGACAGATGCTATGAGAATTTAATTCCCAGAGGTGTCATCTCAAAGGAGGTACCAATCTTAAGCGATTACAAGAATTATGTTAATTTGTAAAAGGTTATATTTATATATGAACAAAATGATCCTCCCACAAGAGTGTTGCTATAACAGTGCTAAAGTTGGAGGTAAACCACAGCCTAATTATAGAATCTCTGAAATACTTTTATTTCAATTTGGGTAACAAGAAAGAGTTTTGCGTACAGTGCCATTACGTGCGTTGTATTGGAACAGATGAGATTGAGAACAATATGGCAGCCCAGTAGGTGTCCTGGGGACTGCAGTGTACGAGTGAATTAAGAAACAAACCAAGGAATTGATGCATAGGCATTAGTGTAAGCCATGATGTGGAGAGAAGGCCGAGGCAGACATGCCGTTTGACAGAAAGAACAAGATAGATAGCTCAATTGAGACTTGTAGACAGTGGACTGAGAGAAGGGGCAGAGACAGATGGAGAAGCATGTCATGTCATGGCTAGACAGGTTAACAAGGTGTCTGGGAAAATAAAAAGTAACCAAGAAAAAAACTAGACTACTGGTAGACGTTGGAGTTTGTTTACAAATTATGAATGTCGATGGACGTCGGGGAGATAATTAAAGCAGGGAGTCTCTGATGGCTCCTCCTGGGTGTATTCTGCACACTGCTTCACCTGGTTTGGAGCTGCAGCATGCATCTGGAAGAGCTGTCTGCGCCTCAGTCGTGATGGACAGTGAAAGCTGTTCTCAGAGGGACTCGGCCATGTGGCTGAGACAGTTTGCTCGAAGTCGGACCCTAGCCATGGGAGGCTAAGGGCTCCCAAGGGTGTGCCTATGCTGTGACAGAGCTGTGCGTCTGTCAAAGACTGCTAATCCATTGCCTTAAGTAAATCTTACTGGCATTTCAGCTCCTTCAAATGACCTTTCGGCCATAATGCCCCGGTAGAGTTTCATCAGATGGGCCATGAGTTACGAGACTGAAATCAGTGTATTGGTCACAATTTGACACTGGTAAAATGTAAATAGTATTGATGGACAAGGGTGTAAAAGTCACAAGCAAGCATATGCTAGAAATAGTTTGAGCTGTGTGGAATTATAATTGCATGCTGAGGTTACCACCTCATTTGGATTCAGTTTGACTTTACAGTATGACTGCTAAGATGTGATGGAAGAAGCAGTTATGTTGGTGGTCACATGCTGAAAAATATTTCCTGCACATTTGTTTGCTGCATGTCAGCACCTGCTGCAGCTGAAGTGAATTAATTAGCAGGTATTAGGGGAACATGGATAGTTAGTGCTGCAACACTATCACTTCAGAGCTGCCTCTTTTGCTTGCCCATGTGTAAGGCTACCTAATCAAATAAATATGATTTGTCCAGTCAGATTTGTTTGCGCATTTTCCCCTTTTCCTCTCATATCTGGTGAGGACAATTTCAACATCTGTGGTTATTCTCATGCAGAAGTTACATAACCACTATTTGAAGTCTGTTCTTTGATGATGGAGTAACAGCAGATGAAAGATGTGGAAGCATGAAAAGATTTGTTCAGTGGCGATGACAGAGCAAGCGTTAGAGGTGGCATCTTTATTGTTCTGGCATGGTCAGAATAATGAGCTGTTTTTCCAGCATCTCTTTCTTAATGCTAATGTGGATTTGATTCACAATACAGCAGCGAGATTATATGTCATCTCTGGCTAAACGGGAACATTTTTTCATCCTCATCATTAACTTCCCCAGTGCTTTTAATCTTTTAATTCATAGTCCCATGGCTCTGCTATGTATTTCAGAATCCAGGGAATAAAGTAGACTAATACACATTTTATCCTCTTTCATTTAACCATTTTTTTCCCTTATACTGTCATACACTCCTTTAATAGACCACCAAAAGGTCAAGCTTTCTTGCACTCTAGTGTAATAAATGCCATCGCCTGTCTGTTAATGACTGTAATAAATGTCTCCTCCCGCAGCATCATAGACATGATACAGTTGAGGTATAATGAGTGGCTGTGGTGAGTTGACATTCTGTAATGACCAAATATATTCAACTGGTATGACACTAATGAATGAAGAACTGATAATGATCTAGGAGTATTCTTTCCTTCCATCTGATTATCCTTATGCACAATTTGTAGTACTAACCATATAGTCATTTACTCTATAAGTAGTCATAATGTCTTACGGAAGGTATATTCTTGATCCATAAATATAAAACACCAGCCCAATTAAACCATAATTCTATGAACAACTCAAGTGATTGCTTGTCTCGGTTTAATCTTGTACACCCCTTGGGGGACAGCAAAGCTATTCAATAAATGTTCCATTTCCAACCCTTTGGTTTCCCCTCTCCCTCCGCTGCTATGCACTTGGTCCCTTAGGTAAGTTTAAGAGCTAGTTTTCCATTGTCTCCGCTCTAAGAGGCCTGTATATCACACGGAATGAATCCTGTCAGTTTTATTACCACTGGAGCACAGCAGCAACTGATAAAAACAAGGCTTCATATACCCTCACATCTCTTTGGTCTTACAAAATAGCCTCGCTTGATCAGTCTGTTATCCCTACCCCCTCCCGGTCTTCTCCCCACTCTCTCTCTCTATGTCTCCTCTCGCCTTGTCTGTTGTCTGTCTCTTGCTTCACATCTCTGCTTGTGTGTAAAATGCCAATGCAGCTGCGCCCCTCTTTCTCACCCTTTCTCATCTCCCTCCCTCCATCCCTCCCTCCCTCCCTCTCTTTCGTTTAATGGTGCCCCTGTAATGAAAGGCGCTGGCAGAACAAGCCCCCGGCAGGCCCGAGGGTCCTTGCTCACAGCCAGAGCCGAGATCAAGTCAGTGTGGTGTTTCACAAGCAGCTCACTCCTGTGTCAATATCCATCTCTGCTCCAGTCCACAGTAATCCTGAAACATCCCCTCACTCCCCCCCCAACATTTCACTCATATCTGATAAATGCCGGAACACACCGAACGAGCGAAAGTATGTTTCGCCCTGAGGATGGTTGATCCCGATGCCTGCTGCTGGTCTGAAGCACAAAATGTAACCCATCCTGAAAGTTCAGAGCGGTAATCGATAAGGGCACAGAAACAAGCTTAAATGTTCTGCGCTGGGTGTTGGCTAATTAAAGTGACCACTTGCATTTTGGTATTGAGCGTGGAAGTATGCCTGAGGGAGAGAGGGGCCCTTTTCACTGTTCGGCAAACTTAATGAGCGCAATGACATGCTCTTGACGTCGAAGAGATGAGGAAGCCAGGCCATCACTGTCACACGCACACAGTGATGACATATTTTCTATATCGAGCGTCTCCGCTGACAGCATTTCAGCCCTTTTAGATTTTTCATTTTTGAAGCTGTGCCCATATTCATATGTTGTATGCTCAGTGATTTGCAAATAGTCCATTTTATGTTGTCCATTTAGATAACATTGTTTTCATTTCATACAAATTTAACTCAACTGATTCAGAAAGGGAAATCTTTAAAATCACAAAAATCAGTATTCGATGATACGCAACTTACTGGCAGCACACTCCAGTCAATTTACAAATTATTGACTGAGCTGTTTTGCAGCCAGAGTCTGTAGCAAAGTGCTAATAGAGTGCATCTGTTACATTATTACTGCGAGAACGAAGTTTGCCAAGTCGCAGTATTCAAAGTTTTTTTTTGTAGCAGAACCCAAAGTTATTTAGTGAATGGCTATGTTAGTTAGTGTTTTAGACAGTTTACAGCCTGCGTTGTGCATGTGTTCAAAGATTCACACTAGTTTCCCAACTAAATATTTCAATCACAATATTGGTTCTGGGTTAGCCTACAATATATGCAATCTAACAATGCGCAATTTTAGATAGCATTCTGCCCAAGAGCTTTCTCTGAGTGGTTTTATAAATTGCATAGTATAATGTGATTTCAATGTGCAGCAATGATCAGGGAAACAGAATATACATGTTCTGCATCTATGCTGTTATTTTGCTATGCAAAAATGGCACTTGTTAAAATACACATCTGTATATGTGCTTACAAAAAGGGCTAAGATATATGGCAAAGTATTAATCCAAATGCCCATCTCTTGGAATATATATTTTTCAAGAGTTGCCTGGTAGGGAAGATTGTCTGCAAAGCTTGACAGGGATTTAGTGGTGACACTGTAGTTAGTCACTGAGCAAAGCACCAGACAAATGATGGCTGGGATATGGCAATGGATGCACCAGGTTTTTTTTTTTTTTTTACAACTCAATAAATTAAATGCAGAATACTTCAAAATGTTCAGAATCATCTATCCTAGCATTTAGGAAATGAATAGATATGATTTCATGGTAAGAAAATCATCATAGTCATTAGAGCTAGTCTGTCTGAAATTCTGTGAAGCTTTAACATGGGTGTGTCTTCAGGTTGCATTTAAAGGTCTCTGTGTGGAACGTACTTACATTTTTTCACCTGAAAAATCTCAGTGAGTCAGACAGATCAAATCACATCATGCCTAAGGAAGATGAAGTTTGGTCAGTTGTATCACAGCTTTCTGAACCTTCTTAATTGTAGAGTCTGTTCAAGTGTAGATGTCTGTGTGTCTACATGACTACGCCCAATTTAAAATGTTAACAAACAATAGATCCACTCCTGCGAGTCGATATGGCAGATCCTTGATGCAGAATTTAAATAAGTCCGTGCGTGTGGCGTGCAGTCTCTGAAAGATGGGCACAGGATGTGTTTCTCAATTCAACAGGTCGATACTGGAAAGAGATACAGTGTGTAGCAAGCTTTTTTCCACAGGTTGGACCATACGAGCAGCGGCTTTACAGGAGATCGATAGCAGAGAGTATGGAAGAAGCCTCGATCCATTTAGTTTCTCCGGCCTTGCTGTCAGGCAGTCCACAAAACCACACAGGAGGAGAAAACCCAGAACACAATTAAAAAAACAATTTACAGGAGCATGTAAAAGATAAGCCACCAGACAAGTATAGATATGATTCACAAACACTGTGCACATGCTTCTGATACCTGAATTGTGTTATTTTATGTATAGGATATATCTAGACAACTTAAAAGCACTCACTTGAAAATGATAAGTAGTTGTCAAGCTTGTAATAATATATACAAAATTATAATCACTTAATAATAATAATAATAATAATAATAATAATAATACAATTTCATTATATATTATAATCACCCTAAACCTTTTAAACATGCTTTTTAGTTATTAAATCCTAGCTAATTTGCAAAGAATACCAAAGTTGTCATAGAATTTAGATAGGTATTGACCAGGTATCATTAAATAACTAACTAACTAAATAAACAAACAAATAAATAGCAGGTACCATTGCATAGCTCCAGGGTCCCTCATTCATCTGGTTCACCTTGAGCTCACATTACTGTGTATATGGGTTTTTGTTTGTTCTCCCCATGTTCATGAGTTTCCAACCACTGCCAAAAAACATGATGTTATGTGGAGCATGCTAAATTGCCCCAGGTGTAATTAAGTATACAAATGTGTATGGTTGACCCTGAGATGGAATAGCATCCCATGCAGGGTGTATTCCCAGCTCACTCCCAGTTTTCCTGGGATAGGCTCCAGATCCACCAAGACCCCGAACATGATAAAGTGGTTAATGAAGATGAATGAATGTAAAGGTAGGTCCAGGCTATGCAACACTGGTTTAGCATGAAGAGGTATTGTTGGTTTATCAAAGAAAGGGGGTGAGACTTCTTGGGAGTGTTTCCTACTCTTCACATCTACAGTATATACACTACATGGCCAGAAGTTTGTGGACACCTGACCACCACACCCTTATGTGAGTCTTCCCACAACTGTCGCCACAAAGTTGGAAGCACACAATTGTATAGAATGTATTTGAATGCTGTAACTTTACAATTTCCCTTCACTGGAACTAAGGGGCCCAAACATGTTCCAGCATGGCAATGCCACTGTGCACAAAGCAAGGTCTATGAAGACATGGTTTGTCTAGGTTGGAGTGGAAGACCTCGAGTGACCTGCACAGAGCCCTGACCTCAACCCCACTGAAACCTTTTGAGATGAATTCGAACTCATACCAGGCCACCAGATCTTCGTGCCTGTCAACAGTGCCCAGCCTCACTAATGCACTTGTAGCTGAATGGGCAAATCACCACAACCATTACAAAATCTAATGGACAGCCTTCCCAGTAGAGTGGAGGTTTTTATAACAGCAAAATGGGTCTAACTCTGGAATGGGAATGGAATTATTAAAAATTAATCTTAAATGACTTATAAAAATTATATGTCATATATAGATGTGTTATGTTGTTATGTCTGGCAGACACAGTCATTTTGTTTGTCCCTGGTAAGTGCATGTAAAGACAATGACAGAGTGAAGTGTGGGCATCTCTCTGTCCTTCCTCTGACCGCGCCTCTATTTCTCTCTGTGTGACAGGTGAGGGCCAGCGCCATCGCCCAGGATGCAGACCAGAATTATGACTATGCCTCTAACAGTGTGATCCTGCATTTGGATGTAGGGGACGAGGTTTGTGTGCAGCTAGATGGGGGGAAAGTCCACGGGGGAAACACCAACAAATACAGCACCTTCTCCGGGTTCCTCATCTACCCTGACTGACTATCCATCAGCCCTGCCGCTCCATCACCTCACAAAGCTGCTCAATACACACACACACACACACACACACACACACACACACACACACTAAACAGACCTGAAAAGAGGGACATGCACATCGTTTGATGCTGGGAGCAGAAGGGCTTCACTGACATGATATCATGAGCAAAGTGTTGCTTTCATTAAACAGGTTCTTTTCTGACATGTTGTTTGTACGTGTATGCAAATGATGGTGATATGCTCTACTTATATGAATGCAAATTTCCAAAAAAATGTGTATAATAGATATTGCATATAGAAATATATCTACTGGAGTGTTATCCTCCCTCAACACTTACAGCATTAGGTGTACATGTGTTGATGTTATACAAGTCGCATTATTTTTGCGTGTCTCATTTCAGTATTTTCTTCACACGGCTATGAACACACGTTCCTGAAGTTGGACAAAGCCGTTCTACACACGGCCGAGGCTTAGCGGAAAAGATTTCCATGGCCATGTTTTCACTAATAAGAGGACTGATTGCATAGCGTGGCAGAACGGGAATTCAATACAATGACATATGTATGCGCGCACACAACACCACTGTGGGCCTGTGATTAATCTAAGTTCCCTGGTTCAATTAATTTGACTTAAAGTGACTGCTTTGGCTGTCAGTGTGGAATTGGAGATATGGCCTGTGTGCGTGGACGTGCGGGGTGTGTGTTCAAACTCACAATGCCTGAGCTGTGTGAACATGGATTTTCAATGTGTCTAGGCACCCTGCCCCAGAATGAACCATTAATATACCAGCTTAGGGTAGTAATATTGTATTTTCGGCTTGACTAACGATAAAATTTGACCAAAAAAAAGCATAATCATAAGATTCTGTCCAAGAGGTGTTTTTTTTTTGCCTTACATAAGCTAACAGTGATAAAGTGCATTGATCTAAAATTAAATGAAATGGTTTCATTGCTGAAAGTATCTGTTCATGCTTCATTAAGCTCTTGGCATGTGATAATTGAAAAGGTAACGACTGCTAAATCACTAAGCAAATAAAAACTGACAAAAAAAAAAAAGAAATGCCCAACATAAGCAGCAATTTGTAATTTGTTAAACCTAATTTTGAAAGAGTAATATAACTACATTTTCCAACATAAATTGTGCCAGTATAAAAAAATATTTGATATCAGTAATTACTATTAATGTATTTTTGAATTCTTTGATTATATTGTATTTTATGTATTCGTAAAACTAAATCAGGGCCAGATAAAGGGACCTTGCTGCAAATTAGGTATTTAAATTATTTGTTTTATTATTTGTATTATTTATTTTTTAAGAATTAACATTAAGGGCAGTCCTGAGTCTGTGTGTGTGTGTGTGTGACAGTATGTTTCAGTTGTATAAGTAATGATGGTAAAGATTCTCTGCATCATACAGTGTTCCTGTAATTCTACTAAACTGTGTAATTTTACACTACAGATCAGAAAAGGTGGATTCTGGAAATCTTATAAATGCAAATACACATCCATACATCCATAAAACAAGCTCCATTTCCTCTCATAAAACAACTCTATAATAAAGAATGTGTAAATAGCACTGACTCTTTTCTTCCCTTTGTACAGAAGTTAATATGTCAAAGAAAAAGAAATCCGATGGTCAGAAGGTGCTGATTAATTTTGTATAACTGACAAAGCCGCCTATACTTTTATATTTAATATACGTTTTATATTAATGCACTTGTTCTGCTACATTATCGGTTCTATAGTAAAAACTCCACAGGGACTTGTATAATGAACACTCCATGATCTGAGGCCAATAATGTAATACGGACACAAAATGTGTTGTTACATAACAAAGAAAATGTATTGATACGGAAAAGCTTTCTATATGAGGATGTTAATGTAACATTTAGGACATGCAAGGACTAATGAGTGTCAGCGTTTTGTAAGTCAGTAAATTTTCCACCATGGGAAGGTCTTCACAACAGGGAGGTTTGCACATTCCGGTTTCTTTGTAACATGACAAACTGCGTTTTTTGACTTATTAAGTGTAAGAGAGATATTTACAGTGAGGTCAATCTTACTTAGAAATCATGGAGGGGTCTACAATTTTCAGCATAGGTGCATTTCCACTGTGAGAGACAGAATCTAAAAA
>CM074960.1:5157799-5179675 GCA_037577455.1 Pangasius macronema
GAATGGAAATTCACAGTACAGATGGATAATGACCCAAAATGTACTATGAAAGCAACCCAAGAGCTTCTTAAGGCAAAGAAATGGAATGTTTTTAAACAACCAAGTCAGCCATCTGACCTCAGTCCAATTGAGCATGCTTTTCGCTTGCTGAAGACTAAACTGAAGGCAGAAAGACAAGCAGCAGCTGAAGGCAGCTGCAGTAAAAGCCTGGCAAAGCATCTTAAGGGTGAAAATACTCAGCATACGGTGACGTGCATGGGTTCCAGACTTCAGGCAGTCATTGACTGCCAAAGATTTGCATCCAAGTATTAAAAATAATCTTATATTTATGATTATGCTGGTTTGTCAATTACTTTCAAATCCACTGCAGTGGTGTACAGAGGCAGAATTCTGGAAATTGTGTCACTGCCCAAATACTTGAATCTGACTGTAGCTCATATAGCAATACTTCAGATGAAATGACAAATCTTTAGCCTTGTGAAGGACTTGTGCAAACAGAACCATCTGCAGCTCAACATGAGCAGGACAAATGACTTGGTTGATTTAAGCCCCACATCCCTTTCATTCCCAAACACCCATTACTATTGATGGAAGTGGTGAGGCTTTTGGGTGGATGTGGACGCTAAACCAGAGCGGTGGACAATCAAGATGAATGCAGTGTGTCAGAATGCTGTCCTTGTGTACGTACAGTCTTCTACCAGTCAACTGTTGCTATAGAAATTATAATATATTAGAACAAGCACCTTAATATAAACTTGTTATTCTGTTATAGAAAATTAATCAACACCTCCTACCAATCACAACTGAGAATTAAACAGCACTGTGGTATAAAACTGAATATCACCCACAGCAAGTTTTTTCATCTATAATTGGAAAAAGTCATTTCTTCTGAATCCTGTACATTTTAAAGCTTCACGTACAGAAAAGATAAATAGCACAGTATCATTGAGAGACTAGTCTGTGTCATCCAGACAACTCAATTTTTTTTTTTAAGTAAGACTGATGATGGTTACTATCTGGGTTTTACTCCCACTGAAGGATTATAAATGTGCTGTATAGAACTTCTTATTTATAATTTGAAGTTTGACCTTCATACTGAACACTCATTTTAAACTGTACATGTTGTACACTCAGGAAAAGAAAAAAAAAAGTTTCAGGTGGCACTGCAAACTCACAACACCAGCTATGAGTCACAGGTCTGACAGGACGTATTTACTGAGAAGTTACAGATTAAGGGATTTGATTTGGTACTGATATCCTGAGAACCTTTGCAAGTAACTGTTTTTCCACATTTTGAATCTCGGTAAAGTTTAAAAGATTTATGTATAATAGTGGTTTAATGGCGACATGACATGACTTTTCACTTATTCAGAGCTTAAATATTTTAATCTGCCTGTCTGTTACTAAACTAAGTAACCATGAATTTCCTAATTAGTACAGAAAGGATCCAGAAAACATTGAGATATTGTGCTGCTGACCATCCTAAACAAAATAGCCTGTGTCTGTACTATTATCATTCATCACCTAAGTGTTTAATATTGTGTAATGATGTATGTTCTCTTGGCTGTAACATAGTCTCAGAACAATAAACGGCATTTAGGGAAATCTGTGCATGATAATTATGTGCAGCATGTTTCCTACAATCATCAATGCAGCTTATTGCAGCTACAATAATAATACTTAGCTTTATGATGTGGCACAAGGCTCCTGGGTGAATTTTTTTTTTTTTTTAATATTGGCATTTCTGTAATTTCACCAACTCCATTTTATATGAAGACTAAAATAATATCACCTTGTGCTTTCACAGAAAACAGAATAATGGAAAACAGTTAAATAGCTTAGAAGAGCAAAAGGGATAATGTAAATCATACAAATCTGATTATATGTTTTGAAGGAGTATTGAAGTGTTGAGATGTGACTGTAAACAAAGTTAGGAAAATTGACTGATCCATATTATTTGAAGGTTTCTTATAAGTACCAAAACTGCAGCAAGTTCTAAAACCTTTAAATAGCTTCCTACCCATTTTTAGGATTAAAACACACTTTCTTTCTAGTTTAGGTCTAGACTACAAACCTACCTGTTTAATACAGAATACAGTTGACTTTATACTGGGGTAAACATACAAGACTAGTTTTGGTGAACTGAGATATTGGTGCTGGCTCCATTCTATTCACCAAGCAATGACTTTTTTTGATGACGGACTACACAGTTGCTGGTGTCTCAGGGACTTGTCATGACTGAAGCCCACAGCCCTTCTCCTTTTAGTCGGTAGTTGGGACTGCCTGAGCACTATTACAGTCAGATCACCTTAAAAGTTATGCGTCTGTTGATCCAACATATTAAGCAGGTATGTCTCTACCTCTTGTTCCTGAAATCATGTGCACAAGCACCTGCTCTCATCAGGATCATACTCATGCTGTCCTGACGCCTACAAGCTCCTGCTTACTCTTCACTGTTTGTCTGCTGACTAGGATCAACCATCATTCACCTGGGAATTATAAATAGAATTAAACCTATTCTTATTTTGGTTATAAGTAGTATAATGTTATGTTGTGTTATAATCAGTAACTTATAGTCTAATTGGAACTTCTAGACTACCTTATTTGTGAGTGTGGCCAAGGAAGGCTAGACTCTCCCTCTTCAGTTCTTGGTTCCTCCCAAGGTTTCTTCCGTCTTAGCTCTTTGACATCATCCCTGGTTTCCTTACTGAGAGCTAATGTTACTGGAGTCTGTAAAGAGCCTTTAGGATAATCGGTATTAGTGCAAAAATGCTATAGTAAAAAAACTCAATTATATGTTCTACTTTATTGATGCTTAGGTAAAATTACATAGACTATGCATACACATGTAGCCAGTAGTATATGGACATATATGTATTCTGTAGTTCAAATAACTCATCAGCATGGAATAAGATAACAAATGTGACTATGGCGCCATCTATCTATGAATTTTGTGCTACGCAGTTAAGTTTTGGGTTACGCAAATCAATCCTCACCTTTAAACAGTTCTTTTCTAGCATCCTACCAAAATTCATGTAATCCAACAGTGTAATATTTCAATTTAGTCTACAGTCCAACCACAATTTTTTTAAAGCATACACCAGACATATAAAAAAAATAAATAAATACATGTAAGCACACAGTAAATAGAACTACAAATACCAAGAAAATATATTTTAAAATGTATTTTATTTTAGGCCCAAACATTGAGAGGAAAAACAAAACTGAAAATGGTACATTTTTAAACATGACCTTTTAGATCAGATGTTAATGTTTTCTGCATAAAATTGCCCGCAATAAAGCAATGTCCACAACTAAAGCGCCTGAGGATTGACTGGATATATTGCATCTAAGATGTTACTACACAGACCTGTGCTGCATGAAGAGGTTTTATTGCAGAGTTTTCCTTCATGCAGCTATGTGCTTTTAATATCACTGCGCTTTCTGGACACTAGTGATGAGGCCATGTGGGATCTTAACCAGGGAAGATAAAGGCACTTCTGAAAATAAAAACATGAGAGTGCAAATGTGCGAAATAGAAAAGCAAAAGACGTGGAGAGGAATGAATGAACAACTGGAATGGCAAGAAATACAGATGATGACAAAGACAAATGCACAAGGAGACAAAAAGTTTGTTGATTTCTTTATCTTCAACCATTCATGACCATCCTCACAAGTTCTGTAACAGAAAACGGAGAAAGTTTTAGGACACAATCACAGTAAACGGATCAAGAAAAAGGAGAAGGGGACCCCATCTACAACATTTCACACAGTAAACCTTTCATAATCATCACCTTCAAATCTCTTGATTCCACTCCACAGTTATCAGTAGATAGAAACATATCACAACAAATAGTGTGAGATTTGAATGATTTTCAACATCAGACACACACGCAAATATAAAATAAGACAGGGAAAAAAGACAGGGTCAACATTTTGACAGATGTCCATCTCTCTCAGTTAGTGTAGATTAAAATGTTGGTTAAAATTGACTTTTGAAATCCTTTCACTTCAAATTTGTCTTTGAATCATCTAGTAGTTAATCAGTTCTAACCTGACTGACTTGGCCCATGTGTCCTCACTGCCACTGCTGTAACATTTGGCCCACATGAAATGTTGTAGATAGGAACGGCCCAACAATCCTCATTTATACCAGACAAAGGCAACAGTGAGTGATAATCTCTATCTCCTACTCAGCCAGAGCTTTAAGGGTTTGACCAGGTCTATAGGATTCAAGAGAAAGTTAGAGAAGCTCCTCCAGGTTTTCCTCTACAACAGGTCAGGATTAGAGAACAGTACAGAGTCTATATAGCCCAGTTGTCAATCATCAGGGAAAGAAGAAAGTGCAGCAAAAACATTATAGCAACTCACTGCCACTGGTTGGTTAGTAAAAGAAGCACTGCGCTGCTCTGAAAGCTTTGGGAGAATGTACACCTGTTATTGTCTCAATTAATTAAAACTTACTTAATGTGCCACATGCTAGAACAATGTCTCTAGAGTGACATATTACATAAGCTTCCAAATGAGACAGTGTGTCACAGTCATAGCGTGCATACTCCGAAAGACTTTTGTAATTCCATTAAACCGCATTGCCTTGAACTCACAGATATACATACTTGAGACCTAGATAGCTGATGTCCTTCTCCACTACGTGGAAAAATCTGAAGGCTGTTAGAGAATTCAAGGTTGTGTCCCAACCTCTGTGTTAAGTGGTAATGGAAATTTGTGGGTGGGTTGTTGGCTGTACTTCTTTCAGGCACAATAACACAGGAAGGCAGTTTGAACCTAACAGCTCTGGTTATGAAATATATATTGCAGGATTCCCATGGCTAATCAGAAGCTGAGGAACATCCTGTTTTAGAGGATACACTATATGGCAAAAAGTTTGTGGACCTGACCATAACACCTATATGTGCTAGTCCCCCTTCACCGTTATAATAACCTCCATTCTTCTGGGATCTTTCCACTAGATTTTGGAGCACAATTGAGCCACAAGAGCATTACTGACATCAGGCACTGATGTTGGACGAGGAAGCCTGGGGTGCAGTCAATGTTCCAGTTCATCGCAAAGGTGTTCAGAGCCACTCAAGTTCTTCCACTCCAACCTTGGGAAACCATGTCTTCATGAATCTCACAATCTGCACAAAGGTTTGGGGCCCTTAGCTCCAGTGAAAGGAAACTGTAATGCGACAGCATACAAAAAGCATTCTATACAACTGGGCACTTCCAAATTTGTGTCAAAAGTTTGGGAACGGTCCACATATAGATGTGATGGTCAGGTGTCCACAAACTTATGCCCATATCATGTATATGATCCCCTGAATTAGTAATGCTTTTCTTGCATATTTTACCTAAAAATCTACACAATATAGCTAGAGCTCACTTGTACAGGAAGGGGAAAAAGTCCAAATTTCTCATCCATCTAGTCTACATTATGAAGGTTGATGGAAGACAGTAATTTGGATATCAAATGTTGGGCCAAAAATTGGGCCACTGCCAGAGACAAGATATATACCAAACAGCCTATATCTGAATAACACAAAACAATTGTTTTATTTTTCACAGAATAGTCTGGTATCTTCACTTGTACTACCATTAGCTAAATAGGTTAGTTCGCTAGATAACCACTGACAAAGATTCTTGACAAAAGAAAACCTATTGTAATTAAGTTGTTATGATTAAGTTGATTCAACGTTGCTAGCTGTGCTGATTTGTTGGGCAATGGAAAAAAAGTAATGCTAATCTTCTCGTTTATTTGGTTATTAGCTTTGTATTATAGGTGCAACAAACAATGCTATCACCTTAACAACTTTTAGATCAGTCTTAAAAAGCATTAAAGAGAAGGCAATAAAACAAAGAAGATCTACAAGAAACAATTTAATAATAATAAAAAAATTTAGTTAATATTTTTTTACTTTTCAGTATTGCACCTTGTGTCACCTGTCTAGGTCTCTAATATGTATACATATACATAAACCGCTTGTGGCATTGTGCAGCGTGGATGTAAACCAGCCGAGCCCTTGTGGCCAACGCAGTGCTGGGCCAGACGCATGCAGAGTGCATGCCACAGCCAGGGGCCCAGAGTGAGCTGCTGCTGCTGCTGCTGCTGCTGTACAAACATGAGTGTAAAACAACGAGTCAAAACCTCCACACTAACACCAGCTCGAACCAGACCCTTGAAATACAGACATACCATGCCTCACAGAGATTCTGAGCAAAAACAGCACTTTACAGTTTATATAATCTCTCCACCCATTTCTAGTGTGGTCACCATATAAAAATTTAATTTCCAAATGGCCGTAGTGCTAATGATATCCTGTGCAGGCATGCATGCTTGTATAAAGGAATACGAGTCTGGATCGAAGTGTCTCTTTGTATACGTGCTGATGGCAGGAGGAGGACGTACACCCGAGACGGCTCTCAGCCAGACATGATGTGACGAACAAAAGCTGCGAGAGACCAGTAAACGTTATGACATGTACCCCGCTAACCAAAATAACATTATATTGCATGAATCTTAAGTATTATGCACTTTACACTGATACACAAGACAGATCGTAATGCAGAACAAAATACGCATTAAATTTCAACTGTGGTCAAAACACCAGGTTTAGGGTTTCGTTGTATGTTACCCATCTCTTTACCTTCATAATTGATGCAGCCATTGGCATCCTCGTGTCCAGCCAGGAGTGTTTCTACCTCATCCTCTGTCATTTTCTCTCCTTAAGAAAAAAAATCAAAAGTCATTTATTTCAAATGATTTAAAAAAATAAAGCAGTTCTGCTAAAATATCTGATTTGCATTACTAAAATTATGCTCTGAGGAAAATAATGTAAATCATCAGGGGTGTAATGATGCACGCCTGGTCACGATTCAAATCGATTCACAATACTGGCTTTCAGGATTCAGTTTGATTCAATTGTCAGAATATTTTGAACAAAACTTTAATGAAGAAAAATTATGACTGAAAAGACTTTTTATTTCTGAATCATAAACAATGCAATAGTGTTTTTTGTGTGTATAAAACTAAATAAATCAAAAATTGCTACAAAATTAAATATAAAAATGAATATGAGGTTTAATATTGTAAACAAAATGTCCTACAGGTTCACCATATCTTAAAAATAAATAAGTAAGTTTATAAATTCTCCTAAAAATCTGAATAAATAAACTAATTCTCTGATCAGGGGAAAATAATCGATTGAAGCGTAACAAGCCTAAGGCAGCATTTTAATCAAAAACAGAGCTCCGAACTTGTCCGCTGCCTCATTCTCGGGGAATGTCGATTGTGGACGGGGCTGGTGTCCTCTGAAAGCTACTGAAGAGCTCTTTTTTAATGGTTATAACGTGGTTGTGTAACCCTTATGTAACCCATAACGCGTGTCAGCTGTTGTGATCCGGAGCTATGGGTCAGCATGCTGTCTATATATATTAACTCTAAGTGTAGCGGAGATTGGGACGTCTGGTGTTCAAACAATACAACTGCATTAGATGCATAATTAATAGAATGCTCATCATATACACAATGTGAATGACATTTCTACGATGCAAACGGTCACATTTTAAGTACTACTAGTAATTAGCATTTATAAACATCAGCACTGTCTGCTTGGAAAGGACAATTTTTTCCCCCCAGGAAAACTTATCCGTATGTCAGTTATTTTGCAGGATCAAAAATTCAGAAATATCGGATTTCACTAGTGCTACTGATAGTTTACGGATGAAATGACAGTGAAGGATCACATTCCACCAAATGTTCCAGTTTCATTGTTGCCAAGAAAAAATTTAAGTAAATATAGTATGCAGCAAAGAGTGGCTTACTGATATTCTATGGATGGAGAGCCTTTGCAGAAAACTTTGTATGGAACTAAATGGAAGGTTATGTTAGCTAGAACTGCTAATGTCACATACAGTAGCTTTAATTTTTTTATAAAATTGCTTTGGATAAAAATCATAATTCACTTCCACACAACACATTTCCCTTTATACTATACTATACTGTCATACGCATCACAGTAAGTACATCTTAAGAAGGATTATCAGCTTGCATCCTTAAATTCGTTAAATGTCGCACGTTGTACTGTTTTATTCCGAGTGCACTAGATATGTGAGACAGCGTTATATAATCTCCTCTAAAAGGCAGCTTACCCAGTGTGGTGAGAACATGGCGAAGCTCAGCACCCATTACTGTGCCGTTGCCTTCCTTGTCAAAGACTCGCAGCCCCTCCACGAAGTCCTCAAAAGAGCCCTGGTCTTTGTTCTTAGCAATGGCCTGGAGCATGGGCAGGAACTGCTCAAAGTCCAGCATTTTGGTGTTCATCTCTGGAACACAGATTGTGCAAGTGGTGATGCCGTTTCAGCAATTAAACCCTTACAGATCTTACAGCATCAGCATTTCTCCCTCTTTTTTTTCTTTTAGGGGCACAGCAAGTGCTGGCTCTGTATTCCTACCCTCAGCCTTGGGGTTGCCTAGAACCTTGAGCACCTCAGCGTTGACTGGGTTCTGGCCGAGGGCCCGCATCACGTCCCCACACTGACTGTAGCAGATCCTCCCATCTCCCGTCCGGTCAAACAGTAGGAAGGCCTCTTTGAATTCTGGGGAGGGGGAGAAAGAGAGAAAGAGGACAGGACTCGATAAGCATCAGGGACAAATATGGAAACGGGCAATTGTGTGAGTGCACAAAGTAAAGAAAGAGAGGCGGGTGATAAGACACACAACATGCAAAAAAAAACAAAGGGGGGAGGGGAAGAGAACAATTTCTATTAAAAGGACTGTTACATTAGGTCATGTTAAAAAACAACATATGCATTTCATAAAAGCCAGTTAATCGGAGTAAAGTGATCATAAGAACAGAAACACCACATAAAGACTTCTGGTAAACAGTGGTGTAACCCGAGTACAAAGGAACACTGCGTCTGCAATTAATATTAATGTTATTCCAGACTATTTTCAGCGCTGTTTGTTCACAATAGATGATGCTGAACAAGTGACTACTGAAGAATGTATGCATCCATTTTTAACCCTATCAGGTATAAAGCAAACTATGCTGATGAGAAACCAAGCAGAAGGTATGTTCCCTATCATAAGCTATTTAACATACAAGTTAAGAATATGAAACAACAAATTCTCATACAAGTTAAGAATATGAAACAAAAGTCTATTGCCACGTGGATTAAAAATAACCTGAACACAACCAAATAAAAAAAAAATAGAATATCTAAACAAAAGATAACGCTTAAATATTCCATATACCCAGGATCACATCCTGATACGCACACACACACACACACACACACACACACACACACGTGGACAACAGATCATATGCAGGACAAAAACACTAAACGCACACGCCTTAACAATGTTGAGGGATGGCATTGCTTATATGATGATACGCATCGTTACAATGACAGAATTCCAGAGTTTAACACACCTCTCACTCTACACAATCGGAGGCAATCATCTGTGGCCTTTCAATAATGATGAACACACGGAGTGTCCAAAAATTATCTTTACAAATTAGTTAGTAAATGAAAAATTTACTCACACCACATAGAATTACCAATCAATCAACAAAGCCCAAAAGGTTTTTATTCTCAAAGTAACAAAGTTACAAACATTCAATATGAGCAGCATTAGTGATGCTCAAAACAATCAGGCGATAATCCGAACGCTGCCATGCAGCCTCCAGAGCAACGCTTTCGGCAGGAAATGAAGATCTCAAAACTCGGTATTCACAAAAACTTGGACAGTACCACAATCTACACACCTCCTGGTTGACTTTTTACAGTGGATAAAATCTGTACAGATCATTTTTCGAACACCCTGTATTAAACTTACACACCAAGAGAGATAGTATTAACTCTACTGCTAGATTACGCTGTCCTTTTCGGTTTAGGATTGAGCTTAACCTCGGTCTACAGTTTATGAAAAGATCAGCACACTGATATACCTGGAGTATCAAGCATCACATGAGCACACTGCTGCACCATTCCTGGTGACCTTGGCTTACATTATATATTTGTGCACTAAAACCACAAGCTCCCTGATCATATTTTAACTGTATCTGGCTACAGACTGTTGTGGTGCATATTTTCTGATTCTTTTTTTTAAAAATTAGATTAAAGATTAAACTAGAAGATGACAACTGATCTTCTTAATCTGATTAAATAATTAAACACTGGTTAGTTATATCGGATTACACGTGCACAAGAAGACAACTGTTAAACAACTAGTTGTTTAAAACAACAGGTTCTGTCTTGCACGTTGGTGATTAACAATTGAGGTTTAAATAACGAGAAGAATGGCAATGATCTTTCTATAGTATTGTGTAAACATTAAAAAAAAAAAAATCTTGAATCCAACATGGTGAATTTAAAAACTCACTGTAGGTAAACAAGAGACAAATTCCATATTACTAATGATGACCATTATCAGTTAAAACAGTGTGTAAATAAACGAGTTTGATCTTTTCTTTTAGTAGTCAGCAGCGGAGTACTAAAGTTCAGCGTAACTGACTGGGACGGCCCTCCACAAATAACTCGGCTGTGCTGTGCTTCCTGCTTGCTGGAATGTGGCCGTTCCCTGACAGCCTGGAAAGATTTTCTTTAACCATATAAGGAGCTGGAGAGGCTGGGAACAGGGGAACGGGGAACAGTGAACACTGTTATGTCAACCATCTTTACTCAAACAAACCAGACAAGGGATGAACCTGAACAATCGGGCACCTAAAAAGGCCACTGCGTCCCTTTCAGAGACCAGGACTGGAAACTCGCATACCTGTCTTTAAGCTGTGCTGCATCTGAGCGACAATTAAGAGAACCTGAATAAGATCAGGAATCGAAGTTACAGATTAATGTAACGTGGATATAATTTCAGAAAAATGAAAGTGTAAGTCAAATCAGTTTATGCACACTTTAATGTGAAGAAACTACAGGCTGTTTCCTGTGGGACACACCCTGAAATGTTCAATCCAGACCCACACAGCTGGACTTCCTAAAGCACAACTAAAACCACTTCCCTGATCTTCAAACTCTCACCAACACTTTCCTCATCGACTGACTGATTCATGCACAAGACATTAAAACTGGACTGGGACTCAAGAAGCCACATGCAAAACAAAAGAAACGCACACAAAATGCTCACAGGACAAACACACTGCAAGTCTGTACTTGCACTTAAAAAAAGGCCATGTACTGTGCTGAACCTTTCAGAGCACTCACCATGTATTTGCTCCAAGTTAAACTCAATCTGGAGAGTTGCACAGATGCAAGAGAGAGGAAGAAAAATAATACATAGCAATAAGGAAAGATGGCAAGATTTGTTTGCTAGGATGGAGTGCAAGAAGCAGGTGATGGAGCTACGCTAGGGAAATGAGGAAAAAAAAGAAGGTTCACGTTACAGATAGAGCCACATGCAGCTTTTTTAAATGACATCATTTCGGACAAACTCACCAAGAATTTGGTCTTCTGTGAAGTCGCACTGTTTAAAGATAAAGCGTTAGGAGCCGGAGTAAACAGATAATCCATCAGGAGGGGAAAAGGATTTGGAATTCAAGTTAGCTAACTGGCTAATGAGCTAATGCGCGAGAAGCAACACTGCGCGACTAACGTCTGGTGTTGACTAGCCATAAGTAATAAACTCAGCCATGTGAAAACGAAGCTAGCTATAAATACAAACACTTATAAAACATTTTTTAAATGAATATTAAATAATAGTAAATATTTTGTACATTACAATGACATTAAAACAAACTACCTTTACAAATACTAAGCTAGCTAACTAAAAACATATCGCTAGTTAGCTAGTAATGAAATGCACAGAAAGCTAATGCTACATGTATACACATATTAAAAAAAAAAATTCCGTGGCTTGTCTTGACTAGCTCGAGCGTAAACTTTAGCTAACTCAATTAGCCAAATGCTATGAAAAAAGCCTACCATAGCTGCACAGACGAGTGAGGCAGACTGCTGCTGCGGGCGGAGTGAAGAAATCAAGCGCCTACGCTGACTTTTAGCTCTCAAACCCGGAAGAGACGCCGAATCTGAATCACAACGAATCTGTATATGCTACACGGACATTCATATGATAGCAAAACTAAAGATGAAGGTTGATGCGGATGACTGTTAGATTTGTAAACGTGCGTGCTACGTCATCGCGTTGGACACGCTAACGTTACGTCACTGTAGAGTACACGATATACAGGAGAGGATTAATGACTGCAGTTCTTACAGTGTTCCAGCCTCCATGCCAAAGCATGCTGAGTTCAGTGAAAAACTAACCATGGGAGCTTACATATAGCATTAAAACTGCTTAGCATACTGAGCATACACTTTAAAATATTAACTGTGAATTTTACAGTAATTAAACAATTCAGTTACTGTAAAAAAAAAAAAAAACAGTAAACAACAGTAAAACATATTTACAGTAAAGTAGTGTAATATCTTACTTAGTATTGTTTTATTTTATACATACTGTAGCACATTTGCTAATTTGTCTGACACGTTAGAAAAAAAAAGCAGCTTGCTCTTAATGGAGGATACAAATGAGCTGAAAATTGAGGGTTTTGCTTAAGGACCCAACCATGACAGTTTGCCAATGCAGGGATTTGAACATACAACCTTCTGCTCTGTAACACAAAGCCTTAACCACCGAGCCACTACAAACAGCTTGCTTTGAGTCAACTGATGCAATATTTTAGTAAATTCAGTGGTGGTGGTGGTGGTTAAATCAATATAAGCTAGTCGACTTAGTTGTGGTTAAGGCTTTGAGTTACAGAGGCAACCCTGTTTTACAGTATTTTCAGTAAATTGTTTACATTGTACAGTTTATAAATAAATAAACCAGTGTTTCTGTCGTTCCCCAAACTGTTGCCACAAATTTGAAAGCACATAGTTGTCTAGAATGTCTTTGTATGCATTAAAATTTTCCCTTCACTGGGAAAAATACTAAGGGCCCAAACCTGTTCCAGCATCACAGTGTCCCGCTGCACAAAGCGAGATCCATGAAGACGTGGTTTGCCAAGGATGATGTGGAAGAACTCAAGTGGCCCAAGCCGTGACTTCAACCTCACAGAACACCTTCTGGGTGAATTGGAATGTGACTGTACCCCAGGCCTCCTCACCCAACATCAGTGCCTGACCTCACTAATGCTCTCAATAAAGCCTTCCCAGAAGACTGGAGGTTATTATAAAAGAAAATGGGAGAACTTTCAAATCGTTGTGATAGTCAGGTGTCAACATACTTTTGACCATGTGGTGTATGAATGTTGTATTAATTTAACACATTAAATTTTGATGTGTGAGTTTTAAAGACTACTGTCAATTACCAGTGTGAAAGACACATTGTGGCAAGCAATTATACAGTATAGTCCCCTTTATTCTGAGAGTGTATGGTATTTAAAGTCTGTCTGTATTTAAAGTTTACTGAAATTCACTAGGGTTAGGGTTAGGGTTAGGGTTAGGGTTGGGTTAGGGTTAGGGTTAGCTTTAAATCAGAGGTCAGGAGTTAGTCATCTTGGGCCAAAGTCCAGCTCAGTTTGGTGCTTCAACTCACTAGTTAATTACCTGATTTAACAGGTGTGTTATAACAGAGAAATCATCAAAATGTGCTGGACTGTGGCTTTCCTGGACCAAAACTGGTGACCCATGCTTAAAATGTGGGAAAATGTATTAATGAATGCAGATGTAAGCTCACTTGAGGATGCATGATTTGCAGCAAATTTCTGATCTATTTCTATCTATACTGTTTTGCATGATAATGAAGACAAATAGATAGGCCTTTATATTTTAAAGATTTTAAAGCTAACATGAGATCAGATTAAAACAATTCACACCATGTCTTAAGAATACACTTCATATCTTCTGTAACATTATTAACATTCAATCCTACAGAAAGTCTGAACACACATAAAGAAAGAAATTATGGCCATAATAATAAGGCCATTTCATGCTGAAGCTAATAATGTTTCAGTGAATATACAATGTATGTTAGGCAGCCTCCCTTACCAGTGTCCTATTTCAAGACCTTGATATAGCACTACTATTCTCTCTAGATATGGGGGCTGGGTTGACACAGATTTCTGTATGCCTTGGAGGAATGAATTAAAATAGCAAGATAGCCAAAAATGCTGCCAGGCAACACCTATGATATTCTCAAATGATTTTAAGTCCTGTAGATATTTTTTTGTTTATTGCTATTCTTAGGAAGATCATTGGCCTTATTTAATATGGAGTTTAAATACATCAGAATGCATTGTAATACAATCCAAGCTAAAAAGTATAAAAATGTTGGACTTTAGCTTGAATGCTGCAGGACCATTACTTACCTCCAGTGTACTGGGATCAAATGGAGAGTCAGAGGGGCGCAGTAGCCGAGGCTTGAGCTCTGGAACCGGCTTTGGGGGTGCAGGAGTTGAGGAAGAACAAGGGAAAGGAGGTCCAAGTCTTGGTAATGTTCCACCTGATGGAGACTTCTTTATCGATGGTTCTCTTTTCGGTGCCATTTTAAAATTTTTAATAACTATAGATATATGTACTTCTCGCTATCTTTTACTGTCGTTTTGTACAAGAATGAGTGAGAGTAAAAGAGAATCTGTGTCAGATACACTGCATCCTCAGAGAGAGGGAGGGAAGAGAAAGTGAGAGGGAGAGAGAGAGAGAGAGAGAGAGAGAGAGAGAGAGAGAAGCTCAGTGATGATGAGGGCACTGTGTGTGAAAAGTGTAGGAGTGTGTGAGGAGAGAAGAGAGAGTGCAGAGGTGTGATGTAAAAAAAAAGCATTTCATGACTCTCAGCTTGTTTTCATATATAAGTTATGTGTAGGTGTCTGTCTGTAAGAGTGAGTTGGAGAAATTGAACAGTCCTGAGCCAGAGGTATTAATAACCTCTCTATTTTTATCCCACTGCATTTTTGGAGTAATAGGTGCTTCTTTTGTCTGCCCTGCCTCCTAAAACAGATAGCAAGGAAATCACAGTCATCTGTAATACTGTAGTACATATCAATAAACTTTAGTAATATCAGGGCTTTTTCAGGTGGAACAACAAAAATGTGCATAATGTTTCTTATAAACTTCAATGTGGTACAGTGGGTAGTGTTACTGCCTCACAGCTCCAGGGTCCCTGGAGAACATCCAAATCTTTGTGTAGAGTTCCTCTGGTTTACACCGATCTCCCAAAAACATGTCAGTACATATATTGCTAAATTGCCCTGGGTGTGAATAGGTGTGTCACCAGTGTTCTTGAGATAGCATCTGGATCCACAGTGACCCACACCAGGATAAAGCAGTTACTGAATATGAATGAGTAAATCATTGTGCTGATTGTCCAGATTTTACTTCATTAAAATTCCATCATTAAAACTGTATTATTATATTATTGTACCACAAACAGGAATTAAGTGAGATAAATCTATAGCAGGGGTGTCCAAACTTATCCACAAAGGCCCAGTGTGGATGCAGGATTTCATTCCAATCAGGCAGGAGCCATACCTGATTCCACCTGTTTAATCAGTTGATCTTGACTTTCAATAGACTCAGGAGTGGCGTCTGACTGGTTGGAATGAAAACCTGCACCCACACTGGCCATTTGTGGATAAGATTGGACACCCTTGATCTATAGGATCTCTCATATGGTTGGTTGCATTGTGAAAGAAGAAACTGACCTTGTGACCATTCATGTGACCAAAACAAACTATCACCTCTGAAGTCTCTACTGAACTGGATGTCAAATAATTTGGTTAATTATAAGAATAACACATAAGCAGTTGTTTTCCATGTTGTTGCATGTATGAAAGCAGTGGTTCCTTTGCCTAAATTCTAAATATAACTCCTGCAACTATATAATAGCAAAGTTGTTAACATTATTTCCACCGAAATAACACCAGAGTCTTTCATCATCCGTATTGCCCTAGCAAGTATTTTCTTCATTCGTCACATGTCAAATGTGAGTCAAACCTCCACATGGATAGCACATAAGCAATTTCTTAAAACTAAGAACCCTTAAAAGACAGCTTGTTCCTTGTCCAAATGGGATATACTTAATATCTGCCCAGACATGCTGCATGCTGTCCACCAGGGGGGCCTCTTAAGTAGAAGAAGCTGGAAGCTGTGAATTTATATACATATTGTGACATAGTGAATTGTGTATCTATGTAACAGCGTAGGTCCTAACCAACATCAGACCGGAGTATCTCACCTTAAAGCACACACACACACACACACACACACACACACACACACACACACACACATACATATATTTATGGCACATACATGTATATAATGGTAAACAAAAAGCAAGCAAAGAAACAATTCACCAAGGTGCTGTACAATTAAAGCAAATAAAAAAGGACACAACGATACAAGTAAGAATACTTCATTTAAACAAATTCAAAAGCTGAAACAAAGAGCTGTGTTTTGAGATATGATTTACAAAGCTCAAGAGTTGAAGTGGCAACTTATTCCAAATGAAAAGGCTCTATCACCCTTCAATTTTAATCGTGATCTAGGGAGAATTAACTGTAAGCTATGTGATGACTGTGATGGTTCTGGAGTACTGTTGTTGAGAAACAAGGTCAGAAATATAGAAAGGTGCCAAACCATGCAAACCGTTGCAAAAACAACAACAACAAAAAAAAAAAAACATGCAAAAAAACCCCAATAACACTAAACTGGATCCAGTATGAGACTGTGAGCCAGTGGAGTGAAGCTAGTACAGGAGTAATACAATCACATTTCCTGCTTCCAGTCAAAAGTCTAGCAGCAGCATTTTGAACCAGGTGAAGGAGTGAGACAGAAGGTTGAGTAACTCCCATGTAAAGTGTGTTTCAATAGTCATGTGTTGAAATAAAAAGCATGTACCACAGTCATGTAATACCAGACTCCGGCCACTAGATGTCAGCATTTCTTAAGTCTGGTTTATTATAGGCATTTCTCAAGTCTTGTATTTTTTTCCCCCAAGGACACGACACACTTTTTCCCATACTGCAAATCATATATCACTATATATGCTCCTAAGTTTAATTTCTCAATTTACATAAAAAGAAAAGGCTGGGAACCAGCAAACCAGCAAACAAACAAACACACACCTGTCTTACACAACTTATAACCACTTTCAATGCTTGTCCAGTGGAATAAAAAACAATTCTAGCAAAACAGTAGCACTGAAAACAGTGGCTCGATTTTCACGATTTTCATAACTATGATGTGTAGCAGACAAAAATCACAAATCTGGCATGAATTGAAATCAGTGGTCTCAGAAAGCTTGATATGCTCACTAGTATCTGATTTAACACAATAGCAATCTATCTTTGGAGAGTCTTTAGACTATAATCTGTTGTGCAGCACACGTGAACATAATCGATATTGCACAATCTGAACTAAGATTTTATTACCATCATCTCCTAGACCTACAGTGACAATAAACTTAAGACGTGTAAGGCAGACTGTAGTAAACTGATGGCAACTATTGCTGTCTCCCTTCAGGATAATGGACGCGCTCAGTCTCCGCCCCCGATTGGATTTTAGGTCCAATCCATCGCGCGCTCAATGGGCCTTGAAATCGCCGTTTATGTGTCTCGCGCGACAGAACAATAGTGACACGCTCGCGCCCCCCACTGAGACACCAACGGCCCTGCGCGCGCTTCCGCGTTATCTCATTTGGACTTTCGATTAAGGCAAGGCTGCGTCCCAAACTACACATCACCGCACTAGATGGTGTGTCAAAACAGCGTTGTTAGCTCTACGTTCCTCAGATGTTATCTGGATGGGTAATGGTTGGAGCTTTTGTAAATCTGCTTGGAACCTTGTTTTTGAGATTCTACATAACCCTTATCTTAGCATACACCAATATAAGCTTACAGCTAACCTTCTGGAATGCTAGAGGAAGCCCCTTTCCCCTAAGAGTGTTTTATAATCTTTGGTTGTCTGAGGAATCCATAAGGGTTCTCTGGGTCATATTATTGGTCGTGGAAGCCCTTAAGTGCTCTCAAGAAGCTTGCGAAGGGTGTTAAAGCATGCGTGGTTCCAAAAAGAACATATAAGATCCTCCAAAGTTTAATGATAACCCTTTGTTTTTACAGTGTAGGCTACACACAGGCCCACAGAAAACACTATGGAGTGAAACAGGAGCAAACTATAAATTTTATTTAAGTCCAGCATAATAAACATAATAGTCTAAACATAATAGGCAATAGTCAGAAAATTGGATATGGGGTAGCTATAGTTCTGTTATTTTTAATCCATTGTTGCAAAATTGACAAAAATATCAAATAGGATTTTTGACATTTAGTTTAGCAGCATAACAGTTGCTATTATAGCTATTATTTCAAACATCATTAAAACGAAAACATGTAGACTAAAAAGGAAAAAAAAAACACTAATATCCTATGATTATTCAGAACTGAGCACAGTTTGTTGATTTTCTAACATGCTGAGTAAACCCACTTACAGAGTGAATCAGATATGTGAGCATAGAAATGTCTGTATTGTGCTGCATCAGTGTTACTCTTCCAGTTTAACCAATTCAGACTTTTCAGATTTTTGTCCTCGATATTCAAACAACAACAATAACAACAACAACAACAACAACAACAACAACAACAAATAGTTTATGGTTTTCTTGCACTTGATCAACCTTGATAAATAGGGCTGAAAAATAATTTTGACAAAACATATTCACGTCCACTACAGGTGTAATTTGTTAACCAATCAGTCAACCTTCTCAATCTGAAAGGGTTAACATAATGCTACCATTATAGACGTAGTTATAACTAGCCATAATGCATTAAAACAAGGCCATAACACTTCTCTGAACATTTGTTTTTGGTGAGGGCAGGCTGGATTACAGGCGAGTAAACATTATTAGCACTGTAAACATTATTAAACATAATGTATATAGACAGATTATTTGTTGCATTATAGGCTATATTTTCCTGGGGGAAGGTTGGGGGTGATGGTTGTTTGGGGGGTGGGGGGTATGATTGGGGTTTAAGGGTTTAAGTCATTGAGGCAGAGCCAAATCGGCCTCACGTGCACACTTTAAAAAGTGTCTGGTAATCCAAAGAGGAGTCTGCCGAGCAGACACCGATTAAAAAGATTAATTTCTAGGCCTCACGTTTCCCTAAATCACCTAGTCAACTCCACTACAACTCCCTCTTCTCCCACTTCACACACACACACACACACACACACACACACACACACACACACACACACACACACACAAAGCCTTGATCTAATATTTAGAAGAATGAACACCATTTGTAATATTCACTAGCTCGGGTTAACCATTGATTTATGTAAATAAAGAAGAGAATCTCTGCAGCTGAAAAATATCAAAAAGGTGTGCACCTGCCTTTAAATCAGAAAAGCCCCTGAAATGATCTCCATGGGTGCTGATTTTACAATTGAAAAAGTAAACTTCTTTCCACATTCTCCTCTTTATTTTTGTTAAGGCCAATGGTGAAAATAAATTTAATTATGCCGAATTAGGGGAAGGGCTTCAATTGTTCCTCTGAGCTTCTCCCAGAATACATAATAGAATTATAGCAACTGCCTCAACAAATCCCTCCACCATGCCAAATCATCAAACCAACTGATTTATTTTTAATGGTATTACACCCCTCACTCTGCAGTGTCATGGTAATAACTGGAGCTCCTGCAGCTGCCTCTATATCACATTAGCCAAGCTTAATATTGACTGTGCAAGGCTCACAAAACAATATGCCGGAGGACAGGCAGCTTAAAGACAGCCAACGAATCCATAAGCTTTTCAGGGGGCTGGAAGGGAGTTAACTAAGGCTCTGAAGTTGCTTTTGCCCTGAAGGAGTGGCACAATCAATAGGATGCTTAGCACCAGTTCACCCATGTGGACCCTCAACTTCCAGACTGAGGCCCTTCTCAGCAGCACCAAGCTGACAAGAGACCATGAAACCTGATGCAACTTGATTCCTTTTATTTAGTCCGTCTTTCTTTCATGTGGCCAACAAACAATCACTTTTCGTCTCACTTAAGCCCAAGCCTTTCCAGCTGCTTTTTCAGTTTCTGCCACAAACATCCTTATGCACGTGGGAATCATGTAGCAATAGTGTGGGGATTCAAGAAATAAACTTTAGCATAGGGCTTTAGCAAAAAAAAAGTTAACATAGTTGGTCTACTAGTTTGACTTGCTCTAAAAAATGGTTACCCAAAGGCTATTTGGATGGTTAATGGATCTAGGTGGTTTTGTAACCTGGATCTACTTGGAACTTTTTCTGTGTTTTAGGTTCTTCATTTAACCCCTTGTGGTACTAGAAGAAGGCTTAAGAGTATGTTCATATACAGGCTTTGGTTGTCCTACTGGAGGAATCTTTAAAGGTTCTTCAGGTTGGGTCACTAGTGGAATACCCCCCCCCCCCAAAAAAAACAAAAACAACCCTAAGTCTTATTTTTATATTTGAACATTTTTGTATTAAATGCAAAATAACAGACACTTTCCAGTACTGAACAGCAATACTGTTTTACCAAAGAGTCCTTTTTAAGCCACTGAAATGAAATTGGAGTAAAATTGCCTGTGTGTGTGTGTGTGTGTGCATGTGTGTACATGCTGTGTTCGTCTCACGTTTGCAGAAGCCCACAGTGGGAATCAGACAGTGCCACTTGTGGGTACTGTGCACCTGATCACAACCGATTCATGGCCTCCTGCCAAATGCACAAAACTGTTTTAATTTGATGAAATAAATCCTCGCAAATCGGCTCGCCCCGGTGATTAATTGCAAAATGTCAGTCTTATTGCTGTTGTGTTTATGATACTTATGAATCTCTGTCTGATGATTAGGTTTGTAGCTGTGGGTTGCACCACGAACAGACAAAATCTGTGCATTGTGTTTGCTTATACAGATTACGGGCCTTGATTAGTGGATGGGTGCAATCCATTCAGTCTCTTTCCCTCCCACCCCGCTAAAGCCCCTTGGGGTATGCCCACATCCCAAAGGACAGCCGGCTTGGCAGATGGAATCCCCTCCTCCCTCCCTCCCGCCCTTTCTCTCTCTCTATCTCTCTCTCTCCCTCTCAGTTCATCAGAAACAGGGCTGTGATACAGGGACAGGAATGGATGAACTCTGATGTGATGAAGACTTTAGCCTGACTGCGACACAGTGTTTTCTGGTTTGCTTAAATGAAACATCTTTTTTCCCCCCCTTTATTGTATGGAAGACAAACACTTCCCCAAGAGTTTCTCTACATTCTTACAAAAATAGGGCTCTTTAGATAGTTCTTAGTTTCCTAAAAAAAATCCTCAGAGCGACAACTGAAGAACCCTTAAATGCTCCAGATTTAAATTAAATACTCCAATGTCCTAAGCTATTAATAAGATGTGTACATATAGGCATGTTTAAGACTCTTAAACTTAATACTAAACTTCCAAAATCCAAATCCAAACTCAAGAGAGACACATGAACTAAGGATTTTTGTCTTCTCCGAACAGTGCATTAAAAAGAAAAGCTAACAACATTGCTTTCCATGACCATACACCTTACACAGCTTTTAAAAGGCTCTGTCTGGTCATAAGACACAAAGCTGTATGCCATCCTCAATTCCTCCAGCCATGTTAATGTCAGTGCAGTGAAGCAGAATGTCTAGAGAGGGGTTGCAGGTGGCATAGTGTCTAAATGGGTAATTTTACGCTTGCAATTATGTGCTAGGCTTGTGATATAATACGGGATTGATTTACGCAAACTGGCAGACTGGCCCCCGCGGCCTCCCCTGCGACTGCGTTAGCTCGAGTGGCCATTTCCTTTCGCATTCACTGGCCATGATGTTTGTTAATCAAGACAGGAAATAATTCATAGTAGTCAAGCCAGTGCTGATAGATATTAAGGGTAAAAGTGCATGCTGGGTTTG
>CM074960.1:5185188-5202690 GCA_037577455.1 Pangasius macronema
ATTAATAAAAAAAATGTCACTGAATTTTTTTGCTGTATGTTTCACAAAGCCAGAATGTTAAGCTATTGAACAAAACCATTTTTGTGTCATATCTGTCATTTGTTTGTTTGCTATAAAGTAAAAAGGCTGGGTGAAGTTCCTCTAAGTGTGGTGATTCCATAATTTTTGCCAGGTGTTGTATAACTTAACATTCCTATCATGTGTGGTCATCAGAAAACCTTCCCATACCATCTCCCTTCATCACAAACTTATAATAATGCAGATAAAGGACATTTCAGATGGCATAAGATCCTCATGAAGCCTGCTTCCCTTCCTGGAGTCTCTTTTGTTCCAGTAGGCAGACAGGATGGGAGTTGTGGTTTTTAAAAAAAAAGTGAAGGAGAGATGAAGAAAGAGCGATTGGACATTAAAGTGCAGTCTCAAACCTCGCTCTTTTTCTCCCTCACTTTTTTTGTCTCTCTGTGGCACTAATCCACTGTGCAAACAACACGAACTCCCAGTAAATGAAAGGTCCTGATCCACAGGGGCGAGATGAGGGATAAAGCATCGTGATTAAGATTGTATTAATGGGGCCATAGGAGGCTGGAAGGCTTTAATCAGTGGTTGTGCTGCCTTAATCCTCGCCTTTAAGCTGCTGCTAACACTGTGATCCTCCCTCCTCCTCGGTCACTCACACTCACACACACTCTCGAAAAGCATGGCCAAGGTGCCAGGGCAGGAGCCCAGTGAAATCGAGATGGAGCAAGTGAGACCCCGGGAGCAGCTGCGAGGAGAAACGAGGGAGATGTGGGGCCCGAGGGAAGAGGAGCTTTGGGAAAGGAAAGACAAAGAGAAGCAGGAATAAAAGGATAAGAACAAGTTGGAGTGACAGGGAAAGAAAAAAAAAACGACAAAGGGTGTGATGAAGATTAACATCCATGTCACATTTATTCATTTTTTCAAGGATTTGTTCATCTCACACACAAATATGTAAAAAAAAAAAAAAACCCTCCAAATTTATGATTAAATAATTGATGCAAGCTATTTGTTGCTCTAAATGATCTAGTCACAGAGGTTCACAAGTAATAAACCATACAGAGAAAGCTATATAATAGTTTTTATTCAGCAAAGTTTTCAGTTGAGAGTTAGAGAAGAATAAAGACTAGGCATTGCAGTGTGATATTGTGAGGTGAGGCTAAAAGGTTGAGTCCAGGCCGTGAGCGCAGGCCTCTGTCATAGTGCTAGGGTGTCAGAGTTAAAGAGCTTCTAATGGGATGGGGATGCTGTCGTGTTTACCCTGCCTCCCCCCTCCACACGCCCACTGCATTGTAGACGTGGCTCAGCTTTGAGCCTCTACAATGGCTAGAGAGGAGGGACAGATGGATGGAGGCACAAAAAGAAGGCAAGGTAGGAGGGCCAGGCCGTGTGAGAGAGGGAGTCCTCGGTCCTGCTCACGCTGCTCACCGTGCAAAGAAATGGAGAAATAAAGAGAAAGCGATGGAAAGGAAAGAAAGAAATGGAAAAGGGGAGGGCAAGAGGTCGCAGCGGGATTTGGAGTGGTACAGATTATAGTCTGTACACACTATGGAATACAGTATCTGCCTAGATTTGCCTGGAGCAGGCAAAATAATGAGAATAATAATGAATGTCCAGTCGCCTAGAAGTTGCTGCATTGGCTCTAGACTTCGCAATTGACATTTATACTCATCTTGTATATCAACTATTTTGTATATAAAAGATGATGATCAAGCAGGTTGGTTATAATACAGACACTAAATAATACATATGGATTCAATACAAACATTAGTATGCAATTTCAAGGCTTGGATAATGATAGAAATAGAGTCTATTCATAATTAAAGTGGTTGTCCCTTATGGAAAATAAATCACATGAGAAGTTGCATTTTAACATGCTCTGCCTTGAAAATGCATGTGAATTCAATGAGAAAAGATAAAACCACGTGAAAATAAATGAATGATGTGAAAAAAATGTGAAAAATAAAACCACTTGCCCTACATGTGAAAAGTCTATATGTAAAAAATGTGCAAAACAACATGTGAAATGTCTAAACAAAAACACATGCTTATGTAATAATGAAATACTAGAGATGTCTTACATCAGATTACTTGCATTACTTTTTAAGCAGCTCAGGGTAATAAACATGTCTCCAGGCTTCTTGCTAGTCAGCGTTTGAAAATTGATCTACATTGACGTTTGGCTGGACATTAAATATTTAATCTACCATCAAAGAGAGAGATTTTTAGTAAATACTTCAACAATTTGCAGTAAGTGAAATGCATTAACAACAGGATAAAAACACTGTGCTTTTAAAGTTAATGCATATATAGCTTCAATGTACTATGCATAATATATTTCAAATGCGATCCATCTAAACACATCAGAGCTGATGCGCTTGCAAAACTGGAGTGAATAAGAAGCTCGATTTTGAAGAAAGAAAACTTGCATAATAGTAAGCTACTGATACTTTCTAAAGGACTTTCTAAAACTACAATTGTCACTTAAACCAGACTCGGTTGTTCTGACACAAGTGCACAGCCTTCATTCAGTGACCTCATGTGCTGTTGTGAGTTTAACCCCACACCTCCAGGTGAGGCCCTCATCATTAATTTGCGCCACATGTAATAAGCACTGAATGGCTTTGATTATGGGGTTGGGTGAAGTGGGGGGATGCTGAGCGGAGGTGAGGGAGATAGGGAAAAGCCCCTCCAGTGTAAGATGAGGAGAGCTGAGGGACTGGGAGGGAGGACCCGCACACAGCAACAGATGGGCCCCAATAGCGCTCTCAGGTTGTAAACTTTCTGTTGGGAACATCTGTCCGTTTGTCCATATGCCACACACTCGCATGACCAAAATGACTTGCTAACCAGCTACTGTTTGAAGCGCAGGCGCTCATCAAACTCATCACCCAGAGGCAGTTTGTGAGTGCATATTACTGTGCTTATATAGGGATGAAAATGAACCAGAAGACTAAACAGCCAATGCTAATTCCCTGATTAACAGACACCTGAAATATTGTACAAATCCCCAGCACCTGCTTCACTACATGCATCTCCATCACCAAAATGTTTAAGTCTTTTCCTCATCACTGTTACATCATTTTTCCTCAAAACGTTTTATTTTTCCACTTCTGTACTGAGGGGATAAAGCAGAATTAAGCAGCTGATTGAGGCTCTGTATCCACAGAGCTGCATTACACATTAATCCAGAACAAAGTAAGGGGGAGATGGGATAGTACCTCTAATCCTACCTCCCTCCCAATAACAACCAGTCGTCCCCCCGACACACACACACACACACACACACACCTATAAGGTGAAGCAAATTGTCACAGAGCAAAGTAAAAAAAAATCAGAATAGGAATTTGTATGTTTTTAAATTCCTCCTGATGATGTAAGGTGCAACAGCATAAGTACACATATCCAAGACAGAAAACGTCCACACATTCATACAGCAGTAATGAATAAAAAGCCGAAATATGGAAATAATGAAAACTTCAAGCATTCTTCATGCACCACATTCTCGCTATTTACTGCATTTTTCATTCCACCCACAGGACATATTTTGAATAAGATTGTCATTAGATTCCAGTTGACATTATACCCAAAGTTGATGTATCTATAAATGTTATTTTCAGACAATGTGGACTCCCCTGGTTGTTTTTCCAGGAACCCTTTTGAGAACCATGCCCATATACAATGCAAATAATTCTGTATAAAACACAAGATGAGCTACTGAGTACTAAAATAATTACAGAAAGTCTGACAATTCTAGTATGTCAATCGTTTAACAATAGTTTATGCTAAACCCTTAAGATAGTAATTTACATTTTACAAAACAAAAAAACCCCCAAACTTATTACGTCAAAGTAAACTGCTACCTAGTAAGATGCTCATGTTTAGAAGAAGTCACAGGGATGACTAGCTATCATAGCATGTGTAAAAATGTCTGCACTAAACTGAATGCCATTCGGTGCTGGCCAAGAATATTTAATGGTCTACCTTCATGTATAAGTGTGCAGTATTAGTTTTGGATGCACCGTCTCCCCTTCCTCCTATACACAGTGTGTCCAAAGTGACAGATGTTGCTGGGGCAACAGTTGGTATTGAGGGGAGGAGCTTAAGACCATCTGCCCAGGGTCAAGGTTTGGATGAGTGGGGGATTTAAAAAAAAATTAGTGTGGCAAGTTGAGCTAAACAGCTAAAAATGTGGTAAACGTTTCATTTATTCAGTTCCTTTAGGAGCCTGCAGGATTTGGTCAGGATTTGTAGGAAGGCAGAGCAAATACTGCTAGGATTCAGTTTCCCCCTCCTCGCATTGCACTGGTCAAGCAAAGAACCCTGCATGACACTGCCTCCCTGTGGCCTGCTGACACAGCAAATGGTTATATTTGTGAGCCAAATTAACCATAGACATGACAAGACAGAACATTTATTGATAGGCAAATGACTACAAATAAAAAGAATTGAAATAAACTACAAGATATCAAAAAGAATCCTCAAATTCTTGCTGGTGTTTTCCACTTCATCACGGAAGTACGCAATCTTCATGTGTGCCATTTTCCTCTGAGTGGAGAAAAGGATAAAAGGTTGCACACTGAGTGGGTGTAGAACAGTTAAAATTTATGCTGTCTAAAATAATAAAAAGTATTTTTAAAGCAGCCTTTCTTACTATGTAATTGCGAATCCTCCCATGCTCGAGACGGAAAAATTCAATGGCAGTGAGTTTGTCAAAGGATTTCATCTGTAGGAATCCACAGTCCGGAGAACGTTTAGCATGCTCAGACCTTGGAAGACAAATTAAACATGTTTCAGTGATCAAAACAGTTAATCATACATGTTAAAACAGGAAAAAAAAAATCTTCGTGCTGATCAGATCAGATCTCTGGCATACATACTGGACTAATATCCATTAATCCCTGCTCTAATTTGTGACAGTGTTGAAAACAGAAGGGGACAATGTTTTATTCACTGCTAATGAAGGCAGGCCTACCAGGGAATATCTTCTGGCTCCCAGCCTTCCAACTCTTTGAGGCAGTAGAAACAGCAGGCCACATCAGGCTCATTCTCACTAGGACAGTGCACAAAACCTGCCTTGGCCATCTGTAGGTAGAGAGATACATATCTACAGGGTTAGTAAAAAGAGTACACATCTCACATCAGGTATTTGATTTCATTTGATGATGCAGGCTATATTGGTTCAAATCATGCAAACCTAATAGATAAGTGCATTTTACCCAGTAAGAGTAGAAACAGGGCAGCACAGTGGGTAGTGTTGCTGCCTCACAGCCACCCAGTGCCTGGTTTGATCCTGAGTTGGGGTCTGTGTGGAGTTTTGCATGTTCTTGTGTCTGCGTGGGGTTAAGTTGTTCAGTTTCCTACCATCTTCCAAAAACCACATGTAAGTGCATTTGCCATGCTAATTTTCCCCTAGCAGTGAACGTGTGTGTGAATGCATGCCTGCTTGGTGCCCTTAGTCGGACTGGCATCCCATCCAGGGTGTATTCCTGCCTCACACCCAGTGTTCCCAGGATAGGTTTCCAGATCCACTGTGGCCTTGACCAGTGGTTACTGAAGACCGATTTAATGTAAACCCAGAACCAGTTTTCAGAACTTTGTTATACTTGGCACATAATTCAAGTATATTCAGATATTCTCATAAGCTATATCAAAAGTAAACATTGGTACACTTGACAATTGGGGCATTTCTCCACAAGATGGACATTATCATGCTTATAGTGAGCTTGGATATACTGGTAATATACCAGAATTAATTTTAGATGGGCTGGTGGTTATAAATGGGCCTGTTTGCTAGCAGTGGTTAACCACAGAGAAGTTACCACAAAACACAACACCTGTTAGAGAGCTGATCAGCGTGCTGTCAAGAGTAAAGATTACTGCAGTAAACCAACTCATTAACAGGTTGAGTGAAATAAAATCAGCCTTCAGGATGTTAGCCTAAATGCAGGAATGTTTTATTCACCACTAGCCGAGTGAGCATGTTATCTGAACTCACCAGCTCGGGTGTGCACTGACAGTCCTCCCGGAAAGGCCAATCTGCAAACGTCTGTAAGCGTCTCTCATAGCTGTACATTTGGTCAAAGGTCAGGAATCTGGCAGCTATAACATCTGAGTGAGACATAACAACACAACCGTTTAATAAAAGCTGTATACAATGAGAACACACCCTCAGAAAGACTGCGACATGTTTCTGTGCTGTCACAAAAGCAGTTAATTAAACAAGGGTGGATCTAATTAAGCAGCCATGATTGATCACAAGCTTCAGCTGAGGTAAGATGATGGTTATTTTTCAGTAATGTGTGGCCAAGGATTAACAGATTAAATTGAATAAATAATTTTTATAAAATGAAATAGATATAAATAAATAAATAAATAAATAAATTTACACTTAATTTGCATATTCACTGAATGGTTATGGTTAATTGAAATGAGTGAATAGAATAGAGTTTATCAGAATAGAAAATAATAAAGTATAAAGTATAAATATTATATTATATTATATTATATTATATTATATTATATTATATTATATGTTATAGAAATAAGTGTTCTTTGGTCACCACAGCACAAACTAACTATTTACATATTTCTAAAATACAGTCAAATTAACTATTTATGAATTTCTAAAATGGCATAAAACTACTTGCATATTTGCAAGATACTAATTTCTATAAATAATGCAGACAACATGAAGCAGTGGTAGTAAGCTGTGAGGACTTCTGATTGGTAACAACATGAACTTTGTCTTTAAATGAGGCCTCTTATGAATTTAGATGCATTTTGAACTTGTAAATGTCTCCCTCTGCTGGGGAAATTAAGTACTGAACCCACATTAAGATTTTCTTTCCTCTATCTGTGTGTGTGTGTGTGTGTGTGTGTGTGTGTGTGTGTGTGTGTGTGTGTGTGTGTGTGAAGTGTAGCCAAGTATGGTGACCCATATTCAGAATTTGTGTTCTGCATTTAACCAAGCGCACACAGTAGTGAACACACACACAGTGGGCAGCCTTTTTTTGCTGCGGCGCCCGGGGAGCAGTTGGGGGTTCGGTGCCTTGCTCAAGGGTCTCACCTCAGTCGTGGTACAATCCCTGCACCGACCTGAGACTCGAACCCACTCAAACCCACGACCTTCAGGTTCACCTTCAGGTTACAAGTCTGACTCACTAACCATTAGGCCAAGACTGCCTAATGTGTGTGTGTGTGTGTGTGTGTGTGTGTGTGTGTGTGTGTGTGTGTGTGTTTTCCTCATAAACTTTACATTTTACTACTTTGAAACTTGTACCCAACTTGGCACTCTTTCAAGTGCTCTTGGCTGGACTAACCAAACAGAATCATTTTATACCTCGTATTACAGCGGTTACTTGGAACATTCTAACATTTATCCTATTCTAACTATTATCCATGTGTTTTATGCATTCTACCTAAGGTGTGACAATTACCCTGTTTAACCTATGCAATGCACACCATTTCCATATTCAGCCAGAAAAAACACCAGACAGTAAGAACTAAGTAGTAATTTTGTATGTTAACTGTTCAGTACAGTTGTGGTTTGTACAGTTTTTACTATACAGATTGCTTGTATGCATTTTGTGCACAGCTTTGCATGAATGGTGATGAGGAATAGCGTACCTATTCACGCTGTCCATTTCCCCCCCACACAACCCCACTTGAACACACACATTGCCATAATCATATCATAATCATCATTTTGCAAAACACTTTATCATTAAAACAATATTATGCATGTGTTTTATGCATTCTACCTAGGTGTGACACTTACCTTGTTTAACTTATGTAGTGCAGTACATGCAATGCACATCCTTTGATATTCAGCTGCAAAAGAAAAAAGTGGCAAAAAACAGAGCTGAGTGTAATTCAGTGAAAGTACATATCTGTCTTTACCTATTTACATAGACCTTTCTTTAAGATTACAAAGTAACCCCAATTAACCTTCTCTTAAAAACCCACTAAAACTTGACATGTTTTTAACACAACATTATACGGAGATGTTTATTATATTATATTTCTGGAGGTATTTATGGTAAGACAGTATTTAATACCTGTGGAGGACGGTTTGGGGCAAAAAAAAAAAAAAAACTCGCTCTGCTGTTTGATGATGTTCTCCAAGAAAGACAACCACATACATTTTTGGGGATGTTTTCTATGCTTCTGTAGCAGGTAGTGAAATATCTATGCATTTCATTTGTACATTGAAAAGTTATGTCATCCCTACTGAATTGGATGATTCTGATAGCGCTTGCCACAAAACCTTTCGACTGTTCATTGTTGGAACATTGAATAAAGCTGTGTAAGACCTTATTTGGTCAGACTTTCTTTTGTTTGTTTCATAGCTTCAGAATTTTACTGTTGGAGTGTTGAAGTTTTGACACTTGGTCCATTTCAGTGCTCCAAGTGATCTCCGATCCCCGACTCAGCATTATTTGTACATAGCAAAGGAACCCAAACCCCTCTAAAGTGACCCACAAGTGAACCATACTGTAGTGCTGTAGTCAACAACTAGGCCTATCTGCTGAATTGCATTAAAAATGCTTAAAGCAAACAGGTTTTATTTTGTGTTCATATTCATGGTTAATGACACATCAAGACAAAACAAAACAAGACAAGACAAAACAAAAAACAGTTCCCCTGTTGCCTCCCCCTGCTGGAGAAATCGAGTCCTGAATGACAGGCGGGGATTCTGTTTCCGGTGTGCGCGTGCTACTCATAAATTTCACATTTACGACTAGAAGTTGAGATTACAACTTGGCACACTTTCAGGTGCTCACAGTGGGACTAACAAAACAAAGTGGGCACTGTGGTGTGGTTGAGACTGCTGGGTTTGATTTTATGAGACATGTAGTAAATAGGTCATATTTAACGTATAAAAATATGACACGCATCTGTTATCACAGCACATGAAGTCAGCAGTGTTACCCACTCTAACTGTGCAACTGTGTCACTGCAGTGACAGTAGTTTCCAATAATGTTCAGCAAGTTAATGATCATGACTTAATATATGATTATGGTCATTCCAGCATATCAACAATTTGTCGGCAGTAATGTTAGGCTGAAATTGGCTTGAGCTTACAGTGTGCGTCTGATTTGCACTCAAAATTGCTCTCTCTGAAACATTAATGCACTTCATTGTTTAGTTTATTGTTGTGGAGCTGTAGAGAACCCAATTACCACCAACACTGTTGTGCAATAAAAAAAAATCTCGACTTTGACAATCAGATAATATCAGAATAACGCGCTGTCTCTGGGAGTGGCCGGTAGGTTTATGCTGTTAACGTTTGGAATCTGTTTTTGTCAGGCAGACTCAGAGAAGGCCTGGGAGTACCACTGTGTTCCTGTAACTCTATCCTTCCCTGCACCCGGTTGCTGAAATGTGCTTACTCGTCCAACATACAGCCCTGTGCCCTTCTCCAGGAAAGTCACGCATAGTGTGTGGACTAGCATGTTAGTGTCTTTTGAAAGCTTCCTTAACACGTAGAAATTTTTCATTGAAGACATTCATTTATGGAATGTTGACGGCGTGGCCGTTTCTTTTTTTACGCCTACTGATCAGTGTACGCACCTGCTGAGGGGAACGCGGGTACTTTACGTCACTTGGTATTCTGTCTAGTGTGTCATATTAGGCATGACATTTGGCACATTCATTTTGGACCTCTTCTAATCCTTGTTGATGTGTCTTAGATGTTGAGTGGGTGGATGTGACCATTGGCCATGTGCTACTGTAGATGTCATGCTTATTCCTGGTGGCTTGCAACAACAGGTGGACACTTCATGGACTTTTATTTGTTAATAGAAAGTAGAGACCTCAGGATTTGTTTCCCCAGCACATGTGCTCTTCTCAAGCCGTATACAGTAAGACTGTATATGCTGTGCTGCGTGTGCTGCACCCTTCTGAGCTGTGTCGTTTAAAAAAACACCCAATTTAAAATCTTTGTAAAAAAATCTTTGGAGCCACATTTCCACTATGAATCTTTATGTGTTTGACTTAACTTTGATAGAATTTAAGAAAGATTAGAGATTATATATAGCCCAACAAACTAAAACAAAAATGAAAATAGTGGACTAAGTAGGAAATAGAGAAAAAAAGATAATCCCCTAAGGAAGATCCCCAAACGTGACGCTTCATTTCCATCAGTAGTGTTTGTAATGTGTATATGGCATGAAATGGTGATAAAATGAGTGTTTTTTAAAATTAATTCTACCTGTCATAGATATGGGACAATAGGACAACCACTGATAAGTACACAAAAATCAAATGTACACCTATGGACACAGTTATCTATGAAACTTTCATATCCTGTTATAATGCTTCCTACAGCAACATGCACTTATGAAAACACATTACACTTTGCAGCTATCTTTAACATGCATTTTGTATATTTAACATGATGCTACTTAACATGATACTACGGCGTATTCATCACTTCTTATATCACTAATGGTAATGAAACCCATTCCCACTTCGTATAGTGCGTCATGATACCTGGCTTTTTTTTCTTTTTCTTTAATAAATGAATTACACTAGAGAAATTACCAAGAAATGTTGCAACTTTACAACATACTACGAAACGTTTATAAATGTTGTACTTTAAATCTATGCTCGCGTTGCTGCCTCACAGCTCCCGGGTCCTGGGTTTGATCCTGCGCTCAGGTTACTGTCTGTGTGGCATTTCACATATTCTCCCTATGTTCATGTGTTCTCTGCAGTCCAAAAACAAGCAAGTTTGCAGATTAGCTATGCTAACTGCCCCTAAATGTGAATGAGTACCATGACGAGGATAAAGTGCAAACTAGGGCTGAATTTCTTTTGTATTGACGCTATCATGTATTATAAGCACAACTTATAATGCATTCTGTTAACAGTTTTTAAACGCAGTATAAACCTGGCTATAAACTTTAATGCCTTTCTGTAAATATATACCTATGTGTATAATGCTTTATGAGTGTATTATAACATGTAATCGATGTATTCATAGGTCATTATATAAATATATGTGTGAATGTGAATGTGTGATTTAGAGCTCTTTTTACGAAGCTAAGAACATTGTTCTAAGAGTTTAATGAACACAACATATGGGTTAAGAAGAACGATTAAAACCTGTGTAGGCACTGCGGTGTTGCCATGTCTCCTCTGCTCAAATTATGGCCCCCATGTACTGTATGTCTCTGTGTATATCTCTTATATCATTGACACTTGACTCTACAGCCTCCCGCACTCCGCCTTGCTCTCTCACCCTATCACTTGCTCCCTATCTATCTCTTCCCCCCGCTTCCCTTCAGGCACAGTTGTCCTCACTTATTAAGGCTCTGCTGTGATTAGCTTCAGGAATCTCTTGAACTTGTTCTGTATTCTCAGTGTGGTGAGATCAAGAGCAGGGCCAAAGGGAGGGACGCAAGGGGGCGATGTGTTTGCTTGTTCTCTTTTTTCTTCTTTTTTTTTTTTCTCACCGCATGGCCTGTGTCTCTACAAACACAACCTGCTGTGTGCAAGACAGAACCTGGCTTTCACTTGGAGGTAACCCATAAGGACCATCCTGTGTTTCAATTATAGCTCTTTATCAGGGTGCTGCAAGATATCTTTGGGAATCAGCTTTGTTCATGACAGAAAGCACTTCTACGCAAAAAAAAAAAAAAATTTGCTGCAGATGTGATAAAGAGGAAAGGAAGAAGCAGAGGAAGAGAGTTTAATGTGGGGCTCAGGTAAGGACATCCATTTATTCCCAATAAGGATAATGCCCTATAAAGTAGATAGGCCTATCTAAGATTTATTCTGTTTATTACCAAAGAAAAACCCATGCAAATGAAATGTTAAAGAAGGTAGCAGGATTTAGTAGTATGGTTTGAAACATCCACACAACATTTACTGTTGAAGCACAACTGCTTATTGATTAATTCTTCCTAACAGCCCTGCAGCATGTTCCTGATGCACATGCCTAAAGAGAATTATTTTTAGAAGTGTTGATGTGATGATGCAAACTATACATCATGCAAGACATAAACAGATAGTAGGTAACTTGATAGAGTTTATGAGTTTACAGCACTCACTGTCCTGTGGTCTGAACAAATCCATCTCTGACCCGGATTAGCATCAGGGAGCAGCTTTTTGAGAAAGCTTGCTTCCTTTTTTACCCTCACATCTGTGGTCAGCTTAACCTCACACACAGCTGTTCGTCTGGATATTAGCGCGCTGAGTTTGACCCAAGAGATCGTTAAAGTGTGTGTGTGTGTGTGTGTGTGTGTGTGTGTGTGTGTGTGTGTGTGGTAGATGAAGCTGCTTGACTCAAATCCTTGTGCACACCTGCACATATAACATGACAAAGACAATTCAAATATTACTGTTAGGTTATGCTTAAGTGTGTGTGTCTCTGACTAACCAGAGACATTTATGGATGTTTATTACTGGACTTAAATTGACTCATAAAATTAAATGGTCCTAGTCCATGCTGATTTGGCCCTTAAATATATGGTTAATATATTTTATGGCTTTTATATAGCCACAGTAGACATCTCTTCTATGGCTTCAAAAAAATGATGTAATATTTTTTTTTCCATATTTTATAGACATTTGAACTCATCTGTGCATTTGTGCAGCTTTCTTTTGAACTATCCAAAGACAACTGAGATGAGTTTTTTCAAGATAAAACAACAATTTTAAAATCAATAAGAATAAAATGTTGATATGCATTTGTATCTGCTGCCAATCCCTGAGGCAGTCGTGTGTGTGTGTGTGTGTGTGTGTGTGTGTGTGTGTGTGTGTGTGTGTGTGTGTGTGTGCACAATGCAATGTATCTCATAGAAATTAATGGTCTTTGAGGCATGAGGAGTTTCTCTGTCTTCTGCCAAAGGTGTGAAATTAGTGTCTGTGTGTGAGAGAGTGACAGTCAACATCAACATTCTCCTCCCATACACAGACCTAGAAGAAACTCAGAGGCTACACATTTGGAGACCCTGGAACGAATTTTTCATGTGACTTTCACATCATGATAATATAAAACCACATTCAGTTTTCCTGGTGTTGCAGTGGAAACTTGCATATCTATCCGTTCCTGATCAATATTCTAATTTTAGTGTGATCATGCACCACCATGCAAACTGATCCTCATGTGCCAGACATACTGACTCGGTGCTTTCCAAGGGCAAAATGAACACAATGGCAATTTATTTTAAAAAATTAATGTTTCTGGAATATCACAAAGAAATCTTATATAGGCAAAGCATTAAGATGTCTATTAAGATGTCTATATGTGTTAAATGCAAAAATATCTAAGGAAGATCTTTTAATGAGCCTAATTTTTGAACAGTAGAGTTAGTTTTTAAATTCCAAATCTGTTTAAGCATTTACTTACTGATTTAGTTAGTTAGTTAGTTAGTTGTTCATTTATTTGTTGGGAAAGAGAAATAGCAAAATTGATGTAACAGACTGCCAACAAGCAGTGCATTAAATTACACCTTAACAAATGTAACACAAAACTTTTTATTTAAAAATAAAACTTCTTAGTTATAATATCATGGGTTTTCTTATAAATAAATATAAAACAACAGTTATGCTCACATACTTGTGCCATTAACTAAGTAAACTACACAGAAATGGTTCTATCCAGCATTGCATATTTGAAAACATATATTTTATGCATTTCCTATATTGAAAACATTCAGATATCACACACTTTATTTCTAGATGAAGGCAGGGCCCGGCCCCTTCTCTGACCTTTTAGCGCAGACTCTAAATTCACCATATCCATGCCAGAACACATGGTACTGCTGAACTACCAACGATACATGCCGGAGCTCACTGAACATACACTAGGGCTTTTCATTGCACAGAATCCTGACTAGTCGCTTTATGAGTGAGAGATGAAGATGAACCTAGCATGCAGATGTGAAATGTACATCACATGCATGAATGGTGTATAGTTGAGACATTCAGCTAGAATTTGCGAAGGTCCATTTACATAAAATTCCTTGTTATTGAAGATCTGGATAAGCAACTAAAATGACAGAATGACGAGAACAGTTACCTTAATGCTTAACCGCTGTAAACAAGACACGTCAATTTGAATAAAGCCATGGACTCTGAACAGATGAGATATCTGTTTTCAACTTGAAGCAGAGAATAAAGACATACTTCTCTGTCCAATCATCTTTAAATGTTAACTTTTTTTGTGTAAGCCATGTTGTCACTTCACAGATCATACCAAACAGGGTAAATAAAATGAAAAATCTACGAAAGTGTGTGCAATCTCTTTAATTTATCAATGAGCTGTCTTTAGCTACATAATTTACACAAACACATGTGACTGGACAAAACACAACAGCTGAGTTGTTAAACTACCACCATTGTTTTTTTCATATGTTGATCAGTTCTGATACAGTTTTCGAGTGCTTTGTTTGATCCGCTGAAATACTTTGCTGGGTCTGCATCACTACTGTGGTCGGCCATTTGACGACACCTGGTAGCTGTGGTTGTCATTTGACACCTTTCTGAATTTAAGTTCTGAACTCTGGTTCTGGTAATTTCCACAGCATTTACGTCTAGATCTCAAAAATGATCATGTTTATGTAGTGCACAGTACTGTACATGATAGTAATCCTGTACCTATGTTGCAAATGAATACAGCAGCCAAAAAATGTCCACTTGTGACATGGAAATAGGTTTTTACAGTTTGGCACTACCTTCCAGGGCATTTGTTGACTGTCTTGTCTAGTATGTACTTGTTATATCTGACATTTCAAATGAAATTCTTAGAAGAAGAAGAAATATCCATATATATATATCCTGTATATATATCCACAAATACAAAGAGAGAGAGAGAGAGAGAGAGAGACAGAGACAGAGAGATAATGTGAGTGATACTAATGATGGACGTAGTGATGAAAGACATGTCATTAGATTTACACAGGCCTCAACCCCTAGATATAAGATAATGTGTCTGGTATCTGGGTGACTCTCGAAACCAGTGCGTGTGTTTAATCTTCCATGCACCCATTTCCATTCTGCCATACAGGCAAAGTTAGACCAGAGAAGGAAGCCTTCTAGAGCTCCCCCAAATCCCCTGGCTTTCTTCCATGGCATGCGCCAGTTTGTCTCCATGCTGTGGAAGCATCAGCTCTCCAAAACCTGCTATGGCTGCCTGGACATTTGGTTAAGAGGAAGGTGTTGTAGTGTTAATCCAAGTTATCTATTTTCACTGATCTGGCACCAGTTTTGTGGTTTCTATAAAAATTGTTAATACTTAGGAGTTTATAGAGAAGCTCTGTGTAAAAGCAAGTGATTACTAATTTGGATGCTTTTTCCCAAAGTGACTTACAACTGAGAGAAGAAACTATCCAAGCAATACAATAGACAGCAAAAACGATATCAAATGAAATTTTATTACAGTCATATGGTCAGCTGTAATTCAAATTACATTCATTGTTTTATATTCATAAAACAATTCAATGTTTTATTCCTTACTTATGAAACAGCAATAGAAAAAATATAAACTTATTAAGTCTGTTTCTATATATTCTACTTTCACGCTGCTTTTTGAATTGAACTTCTTTATAGAAATAAACACTTGTAAACATGCGTTAAATAAACATTGGCACAGGATCACCCAAACTAGGCAGTTGCAAATTTGAAGAAAAAAAAAATCTCCCTGTATATTTCCAGTCTTCAACTGTCCAGTTTCGGCGAGTCTGTGCCCATGCTAGCCTCAAATTTCTGTTCTTAGCTGACAGGAGTGGAACCTCAAGGTTTGATGTGTTGTGCTTTCTGAGATGCTTTTCTGCTCACCATGGTCATAAAGAGTTCTTATTTGAGTTACTATAGATTTCCTGTCAGCTCAGACCAGTCTGATCATTCTCCTCTGATCTCTCTTACGAAGTTCTTTCAGCCTGCAAACCCTTTGCTCACAGGATGTTTTTTGTTTTTCGCACCATTCTGTGAAAACTCTAGAGACTGTTGTGTGTGAAAATCCCAGGAGGTCAGCAGTTTCTGAAATACTCAAGCCAGTCCATCTGGCACCAATGACCAATCATATGTTTCCCCAATTCTGACGTTTGATGTGAACATTAACTGAAGCTCATGACCTCTATTTGCATGATTTTATGCATTGTGCTGCTGCCACATGATTGGCTGATTAGATAACTGCATGAATAAAGTGGGCAAACCAAAGAATCTATCACTGGGTTCCTAATAAAGTGGACAAAGCAAAGAATCCATCACTGGGTTCTACACTGAACCCTACACCAGAGGGTTTTCCTACATTACTCAAATAACAAATAACAGTGGTTATCAAGAATAATATCCTGATCTAGCACAGAACTTTAACCATTAAACTGCTTTTATACAGTGTTGTCATCCATGCGAGTTATTATCCTGTCTCCAAGTCTGGTTTATGTCCAGAGGGATGGGTGCTCGCGTGGCCATGTCAGTATGCGGTTGGAGTTGATTTTCAGCCTGGAGGCACTCCAAGCTTACATCTGTGGTTCTCTACTTGCACTGTGTTGGAGGATGGTTGAAGGTGGTTGGAGGGTGGTGGAGGGAGCTGTCCACAACATCTAAAAACAGATATATAAACAAACCATAAGTTTCATGGTAATTAGTGCCCTTTACAAGGAGCAAAAATCCATAAATAGCTAGGATGTGTTAAGACCATGTGGGCACAGTGATATTTTTTAGCACACATGAGCCATCTTGCTGTCTCACACCACATAATGTTTCTCGCTACTTACACAGTAGTATCGAACACCATTATATACAGCATACGGGACATACACACTATCAGTCATAAGTTCCTGTATTTACACCTGGAGACAAGAGTTCTGTCACTTACTTCTGTGGTTCTCCACTTGCAGTGTGTTGGAGGACTGCACATTCAGTTATCCAATCGACATTTAGGAACATACTGTACTAATTTAAGTTTAACAAAGATAATGAAGTCACTTTAGGTCAAAGCCTCAGCCAAAATGAGCAAATGTAGTGGATAATATTTTATTTTAAATATACGGTATATTACTGGAAACATACACTGATATACTGTAAAAGTACAGTAATTACCTGTACATATATTACAGTACCTTACTATAAATATTTACAGTATATGCAGTAGCCGGCATTACATTTGACCATATTTTTTTGTAAATACTATGTAAATAATGCATTAATTTATGCTAGTTAATGGAAACAACGTAAACTGTTACCATTTTATTAACTATTGATTGTGGCTAATCACAACAATAGCATCAGACATCTGGATAGATGTCATGTCCTAGAATTTAAGAGAATATTATGATAGACGACGAAGATATAATATATAATATATAACAGAGCAGATATGTTGGAACAGAGTCATACATTATAATTCAGAATACTGACACATAGATGCATGACTGAATGTATGTTTGTGACCTTATCTTCTTCTTCTTCTTCTTCTTCTTTCGGCTTTTCCCTTCAGGGGTCGCCACAGCGAATCATCACTCTCCACCTAT
>CM074960.1:5206492-5224436 GCA_037577455.1 Pangasius macronema
GGCAAGGGTATTCAAATAAGATTTTAAAGATATAGCTACATACATACATTCTTGCTTACAAAGGACCAGATAAACAACTAACATGACTGAAAAGCCAAAAAAGTTACCTTTTAATGTTTAACCATTAATGAGTCGTTCAAACTATAATTAAGACAACGTGAAGTGGTTATGTTTTGTTTTGCATTAGTGCTTTATGGTACAGCTTTTGCCTAGAAGAATGGACTCTGAACAAGCAGCACATCTACATATTTTGTACTTGAAATGGAGAATAAACGCATCCTTCTCTGTCTTGAAATCTTTACATTTTTTTGTTGTTGGCGTTTTTTTTTTAGCAAAACATGTTGTCTTTTGCCTAATTTGAGACGGTAAATCAAATGGAAAAACCTATGAAAGTGTGTGAAACTCTTTCCTGTCTTGATGAGCTGAATTATAAATAATTTGCATAAATGCCTGTGATTGGCCAAAACAAGCCGCAACAGATGATCTGCTACAGACACTGCAATGGTTCATCTTTAGGAAACTGAAGTCTATGAACTACAGTGACTTTTTCCACATTGGTCAGTATTTTTTCAGTGCCTGGTTTGATCCACTGAAATACTTGCTGGGTCCACATCCAGACAATGGTTCACCAGTTGATGACCCCTGGTATAGGGAAACGTGTTGATTACAGATGCTATGGTTAAAGATTAGGTTGTAAAACGCAATAGTAAACTTATATAGATCGCTCCCTGTTTCTCTTGTGCAAACTGGGCTGATGCAGATGTGGATCTACTTGTGATCGCAATAGTGGGAAGGGCAATCCAAGCTGCTATGACACATCCTTTTGTCAAAGCTCTGATAAAGAGCAGTTAATAAATCCCAGGACCACGAGTGCACGCTCATTTAAGATCTGTATGAGAGCTTTATCATTGGTCTTATTCTCCGGAGCTGACATTTGCCCTCGAAACAATGCTGTTTGCTCAGGTGATGGTGTGCAGTATGAGTAATGTCTGGGATCAGATGACAGCATGTATGCACGGGTGGGTGTGCATCTGTGTACACGTGTTTTGTGCATATCTGTTTACTTGTATAGACATGCTATTATGTTGTTATGTTAGTAGACATACTGTAATGCACACAAAATGGCTGTGTCTTTTGTCTCTCTCTCTCTCTCTCTCTCTCTCTCTCCCTCTCTCTCTCTCTCTGTCTCTCTCTCTCTGTCTCTCACCCTTATGTGCTGTGTACTGGGCTATTATGAGTGTCAGCTGGCCTCTTTAGTATTCCCTTCACTACTCACTGACTCACTGCTCAAGCCTGAGACAAGGAAAAGGAGAAGGGGTGAATAGGGAGAAATGAGATACTAAATAAAAGACATTTTTCTCCATCTTCTGGCTCATTTTTGCAACTTTTTATACACGTGTGCTTAGCTTTGAGTGAGTATCTGTCCTCCTTTAAGTACCAGTGCACATCATAGATGGTCTCTTTACAGATCTTTATGAGCACCATTCAATACAGGAAACACTTTTTTGAAATTCATTCACTGATCTACTGCAGCTAATTACAGTGCATTTTGCTTACATTTGTCTTCTTGTCTTTCCTCGCTGTTTGTTTCTTTCAATCTCTCTGTTTCATTCCCCCAAGTCTTTTCTCCCATCACTCCATGTCTCCTCATTCCTCTGTCAGTTTGAATTTAGTTTAATCTCTTCCAGCTCATCTGCCCTGTCACCTTCTATTCCGTCTCTTGCTTTCCTCTAGCATCCTCCCCCCTTTTTTCCTTTCCCTCTCCCCGAAATTCATCTACCAGCCAAAACACTTAGGAGCAGGAACTGTAATCCTGCACACAAAGATGCAGCTAGGACTAGGGAAGGAGATATGGACAGGGGATGCAAGGTAATCCCCTTTACAAGTCCAGTGTCACATGGAGTCAGAGAAGGGAGGGGGCAGGCTGGCAGATGAATGAGAGCAGCAGGGAGGGGGTCTGTGAGTTGCCCTGACTGCCATAAACAGTCCAATGATGAGCTGGTGAAAGAGAGAGAATGAGATGGAGGACAAGACAGAGAGAGAAACAAGGAGAGGGGGACGGTGGCATTCTGGGTCCAATGTTGTCTCCTGCATGCTTCCCACTCTGCGGAATGACAAGCGGCTGCTGCCTTTCCGATTGGCTGGGAAGGCCACCAATCAGCGTGCAGGCATGTAAGGTGCCTTTAGGTTATACCCAACCCCAAAACAAGAAGGAGGGAGAGAGAGAGAGAGGGAGAGAAAGAGAGAAAGGGGGGGTATCTGAGCAGAGCAGCGCAGAGCAGAGCAGGCACCAGCTTGACAGTGTTACTAAGGCATTTTGTCCACACTCTCTGATGAATGGCGCTGTTGAAGGGAAATAGCTAATCAGACGTCTATAGGGACACATTATCCATCCTGCTTCGACTTCCCTGGATGTAACTCACTCACTGACTGGAGCTCTGCTGTGTCTTCACCACCTTCACAAATGCCCCTCCCTGACATCTAACTAACTGCCCTCTGTCTCACCTGAGAGGAGCAGAGGACCTGTAACAACCCCCACCCTCAAAATTACTACCACCTCTCCTCCTCCTCCTCCTCCTCCTCCTCCTCTCCACTGTTCACCTGGACAGAGCAGGCACAAGACAAGCGACACATGATGGACTGCAGCTATGCTCTCAGCACTCAGATAGTGTTTGCTGCTTGATCTGCCTCTTTTTTTGGAGAGGAGAGGAAAAGAGGAGCGCAGAGAAGAATTTGGAATCGGGCTCTCCAGGAGCGTCTCAGAACTCGGATCAGGAGTGAAGAAGCCAGCCAAGTTTGTCAGGATGATTTTGGGTAAGTTTCCTCTGGGCATTTTCTCGAGGTTCAACATCTTTATTGCACGCTTCAAATCCTTTCACGGTTTAAATGCATTGAGCTATGAGTCACACACACTCACATAAGCACACACACACACACACACACGCACTCTTTCACTGTCTGATTGAATAAGTCTACAGTATGTGATAAGAGTGGCAGGGTGCATGGCCCCCTGGGCTGTTTTCTTTATGGTGAATGTGTTCTGGCAGTAAAGGTCATGGTGAATGCACTAAAATTTGGATGTTGTGTTGTCTGGCCACACTTTAAAATGGCAAAGAAATTACCTTCGTTAATATTTGAGTTTTGGCATAACCTCCAAAATTGTGCACCACGTCATGCCGTATTTGAGGCTTTGTACCAATTTAAAATGACACTCTTTATTCACCGAGTTGCAATGTTACTAGTCTTATGATCATTATACCTAATAAACTGCTTATACAGTATATACACTTTATGTACATAAGATGACTGACAGTTTATTAGCTAGACCTAATCTAGTAACTACTAAAACGGAATGTCAGTGTATGCATATTATTGACATGCTGGTATGAAGGTCCTAAGTCGTTAATAGGCTGGTGCGGAGTGGTCGATTGGGATATTTTGCTAGAAGTTTCTTCCCGATATGTAAGCTTTCTACACATACCTTGAGGACGAACGACGTAGTCACACTTGAGGCTGTGTGGCTGAGTATGAGAACGTATTTTGTATCATAATAATTATGCAAATCATATGCTATCGCCTTCACAGTCACCATCTCAATTCATCTGAATAACTGTGGGAGATTCTGGAGCAAAAGGTTATACAGTATCACCTTCTCCACCACCATCATAAAAACCCCGACGGAGCAAATAGCATTTGGAAGAACAGAGTTCATCCTTCAGTACAGTTCCAGAAATTTGAAACTGTTTCCATTGCCCAACACCTTACTAACATTTACTTTATGTAGGTTTTTCCTTTAATCTGTCAACTGTCTGTATAGTAGTGATAGTCTTCGTGAAACGACTTTGTCAAAATTTGTAGAAAAATAGGGGCACCTGAAATAAATGATGTTACGTCAAAACTGTACCTCTACATTTATTACTGACGTGCACTGCAGTTACTTCTTCATATATATTTCATGCAGTATTGCATATACAGTAAACCTGTAATATTATTGATCTGAAGCAGTCCTGTCTCTTAGGATTCTTTAGCTTCTTTAAATGAAATGATCATTTCACTCACAGATTTTCTTTTCTTAATGATTTTTTTAATGAAATATTTCTTCTCTTGACATAGTTTTGGGTGTGTAGGCCCGTGCGAGTCTATGCTGGCTCAGTGCGTTGCTCAGTTCTGGCTTTATTCTATTGTCGTGTGTCTGCACCGGGGCAGGCCCGTTTACTTCATGCATGCCTGGGCTAATTCAGCAGCGACGCTGATACTTTCCGCAGGGCATGATTTTCAGCGAGCCGACTGTAATGATTATAGGGTCTGTGATGTGGTGTGTTTGAGACTCTCTAATAGTGGTTCTCTGTGAAAATAACTACAGAAGACGAAGTGAACCACAAATCCGGTCAACGAACGAGTCATTAGGTAGGTTCTGGTACCATGTTTATATGTGTACATGTGTTGACCTGGTCGCGTCCCTAGCAGGATTTCTGTGATGTTTAACATGTTCAGTCTAGGTGTGTTTGTTAAAACACACAGCCACCTATTTGGATTTCCTCATTCATGTTGTTATAGTGTGTGTGTGTGTTTTTTTTTTTAATTTATATATATATTTGAAGTTTTGCACATTAGTGTGTGTTTTTAGCTCTTGATGCTAGGATGCTAGGATGCTAGGATGCAGAACCAGCCTCATTTAAGTCACACATGAGCACAGATCCACAACACACACCGCCAGACGAAGAGGAGGCATTAGTGACTAGAGAGATGTGTTAATAGCATCATTAACCCTCTAATAACAGCTGTCCTCCTACAGGCTAATCGCTCAACATAGCTTCTCGCACTTATTTTTACTCCAGTCTAGGTGATACTGTATAATTTGTGTTTAGCTAATACACACACATACATATACATACAGTATATAATGCATATCGGTTATATTGCATGGGATTTTCTGACTGATGCAACCAATTTGACACAGGGGCATTCTAATATTTAAAGATTTCATCACAGAAAAGTGATGTGCTCCTTATCTGAGTTTGTACCCTTTGTGTTCCTGCCTTTGTGATTTATGTTCTGCTGTTTGCTTGACGCTTTGGCACGCTGCTAGTCCCTCAGAGGCTCTTGTCATTGCGATGACCTTTAGAATGCCGATGCAGTCAGATCTCCTCCGCTGTGCCTTTTCACACTCCACTAAATACAAATGACCTCACACACACACACACACACACACACACACACACACACACACACACACTGTCTAACGGTGCACTGAGGATATTGCAATTAATTTATTAAATACCGTCTCTTTTCACACCACTGATTTCTAGTATGCACATACATAGAGAATGTGTGTGTGTGTGTGTGTGTGTGTGTGTGTGTGTTTGTGTGTTTGTGTGTGTGTGTGTGTGTTCATTATCTGCATGTATTTTAAATGACCTTGAATAAATCCACTCTTTATTCCCTCCCCTCTTCTCCATTTCGCTATCAGACTCATTTTTCTGTTTTTCTTGCTGTCTCTGAAAAATGAGCAGGATGAGATAGTTGGCCAGGTTGATTGGGATGAGACTGTCAAGTTTGATAAAGGGACTTAAATTCACTGCAGTGTGGGTTTCTTGGAAAACGGTCTCACTCGCTCTATCTCTCTTATTGTCTTTTCTTATTCACATCCAGATGCACTGAGTGTCAGTTTATTAGCTACATCTTAGCTATATCAACCACAGGTCATTTATCAGACAAACCTTCCTCATAGGTCACTTTGTAAGTATACAATTACTGACTGTAGAGCATATGTGGATGATTTATCAGTGCCCCTCTTCCACATAGATCAGTGGAAAGCAACCATCACAGGGCCACCACAGGACAGATATAATGTGGGTAGTGAATTATTCAAAGTATAGCAGTAATAACGATATGGTAGTGTGTTCCTGGTGTTCACGTGCAAGCCACTCTATTTGACCACCTTCTAGGTGACAGAGATTACAGCTAATTTTAATACATGAAGAATTTGTTGTCATCCTCTAGTCTCTAATGGACTGCAGTCTAGACGCAGACCCAGCAAAGTATTTCTATGGGCTGAACTTGAAAAAAATATTGTAGCAGAAACAATACGGGTCTGAAATAAATGGCCATAGTTCAGCGACTATATTCAAATTTTCTATTCAAATTTATGTCAATTATTTAGCTGAAGGCAGCTCATCATACCAGAGACTAGCTACATGGCTAGAGACATTAGGTGTACCATTTATGCTGTCTGGTCTGATGATTAGTGATGCCATAGCTTGTTTTAAAAATAAAGCTTGAATGTTTAAAGATAATTGGATAGAGAAGTGTGTATTTATTCTATATGTTAAATTCAAAATAGATGTCGTGATAGTTGTCTATCTTTACCTTTGTATGTAAGGAACTTTATGTGAATGGACTGTTAGAAATTTTACGTGAACACTCGTCTAGCTCTTCATTAGTGTCTCAATTATTGCGGTGTTTAAAAATTCCAGCAATGCTGCCGCACACGTACACTTGTGTTAGTGCTACACACATGGTGTGCTGCTGTGCTGAGAATGCTCCTCTCACCCAGAATGAAAGAAGTTCCATCATGTAATTTTGCATATATACGAAGGACTGGGTCAGCGATCGCTGTGAAAGAATAAATCTAACTTTTAAATAAAGAGTCAGCTCCTTCGGTCTTGAGAGAGCATTTGTTGTTTGTGGCATTTAGGCACAGTGCCCAGGGTCATGTGATGTGTTATCTGTCTTTCTGTCTATTTGTCTCTGAGATTTTATGTTCATTGCAGATGCATCTGTCTCTGTAATGCCTGTTGCTTGTCTGCTCGCCTATCTATCACACCTCTCTTCTAAATCTCTCCTTCTACCCTGCTGTTTTCTTCCCCTCTCTCTTTCTGCCTAGCTCCCCCCCCCACCTCTCTCTCTCTCTCTCTCTCTCTCTCCCTCTCCATACCATCAGCTCTCTGTGGAGGTCAGACGAGATAGAAACAAAAGTGTGTTTTTTGTTCAGTAAGCTTTTTTGCCTCCCTTCCCTCTGTCCCTTCTGTGTTTTAGACTGACACAGCAATTATGAATTCTGCTCACTAAACCTAAAGCTCAGCATACTTATCTACATGGCAGGGTCTGAGTCTCAGCTCCACTTTAACACCAGTATAGACAACCTTTACATTCATACTTTTTTTCTAAATGCTGGCACAAGCTGCACAAATCCTCAAAAAGCATTATACAAATTACACTCCAGGAAGGAAATCTCCTTACCGCTTCATGTACATATTTATTACAAGCATTTCTGTTGTGTATTCATTTCTGACATTATCTTCTCAGCTATTCCCAATGCCTAAAGCAGGAAAGCTAGACCTGAGGAAAACGCAGTTTGTTTGCCCTTACTGCATAATACTGCATAGTAAATGTGTGCTTTTCTTTTTTTTGCATTTGTTTCTCATATTTATGCACATTGGCTTGGTTTGATATGCAGCTCACCCAAGGTGGGCTTCAGGTTCCTGTTTCTGGATGGAATAAATTACTGTAGACTTTTGTTCCTGTTCTGTAGATACCTATTATTAATGCCAGCATAACATTCATGCAAAGAATCGCTCATTTTCTCCATAATCAATCAGTCAATTCAGCGAATATGAGGGAATAAATTAGTGTGGAAGATAAAAGAGGACGAAAAAGCATGTTTACTCTCCTAAACATACTGAATGTGTGTGCTTGTGTGATTTTCAGTCAAATTTTCATGCTCTTATGTGTAAATATGTTTCTATATTAAATAATGTATCCCATACAACACTGCTTCAGTATACTAAAGTCATTTAAGGTGGTGCAAATTCCCCTGATACATTTTAACTGAATCATCAATGGGGATTATTCAATATAATTTACATCAGGACCTGACTTGGACTCCCAGTTCAGGCAGTATGGATTTGACTTAGATGTGAGCTATGACAGCAGTCTAAATCATTTCATCCTCACACCCAGGTCAAATCAAACATAATCATATGATGTCTCAAATCTCCCCTATATACATGTAGCTTCTTTAGTGCAATTTTTGGTCGTTTTTAAAAGGAGGATAGAAGCTTGGCGTTTATTTCAAGATCGTTTGCAAAGGGTGCCAATATTTTTATGAGTGGAAAATAATATGATTTTAAAAACTTCTTATGGGAGTAATTTTATTACAGGAAAAGCAAGTAGTTTCTCCTGTTGACTGAGAGCAAAATTTGATTCACTAAGTGAAACAGTCATAAAATAAACATTGTAGCATCACTGTGTTTCCGTAAGCGAGGCTAATTTGCATACCCATGATCCTCTGTGGTTCTCCCTTATTCATCCAGTTCTGCGGATAACCATTAGGACTGTTACTGTGCAATAAGTGAGAGTTGCCAATAAAAGAGAAAGTGCATTGTTTTTACCCACAGATGCATTGATACCATTTTTTTCAGACCAAAATATGAGTACAAGCACATGTCGTCACTACTGATACTGATACAGAAATGAGTAACCTCTGTTTATATTGGTTGTTGTCGTGGGCTGCTAGCAATGAACTCCTCATGCTGAGTCTTATGTTTAAGATGTCACTGCTTTTAAAAAGCATCTTTAACAGAGAGCATGAGGAAGGCTGACCTGAGTGCACAGAGAAATATCAGGCAGTGGGGTCATTAAAAATGTGTGCAACATGCCATGATTTGCAGCGTGACTCACAAAAAAGTGTAAAGTGTAAAGTGTAAAGGAAGCACGTATGTCAGTGCTCAGTGCTCGCAGAACTGAATTGCTCTCAGCAACATGCAGTCATTTCTCTGGCACCTTGTGCTCTCTCTTTTAATGAGCATACTCTCTGTTTAAATGACATAATATGTTTTATCATATTACTTGTTCGAGGATCTGCCAATAATTCTGGAACTGACTGAATGCCTTACCATAATGTATGTCTTTAGAACTAAACCTTTGACTGCTTACTGTAATCTTCACACTGTACAGTCTCACACACCATCTTGCACATTATGCCTCGCTGGCTGACTGACTGCTGTCTGGATGTTAGACACTTGTCAATAGTAGGTGTAATAGACACTAATGAAATGACTATAAGTGGAGCTTTGGGAGGAAGGAATGTGTTACACAATGTGTGAGGCCTAGGAGTGCTTGCTGTAATGCAGCACTGGAAGGTTTCTACACCCCACACACACACACACACACACACACACACACACACACACACACACACACACACACACAGGCCAAGTATTGTGCCTGTTCTGCCTGCATGAGCTCTTTAATGCTTTAAGTGTAGTGTGTATGAGTGCCAGGTGTCCAATAGAGCAGCCAAAGAGCCACATCCTCAGTGGGATCAAATCACATGGAGCATTTACTGCGAGAGTGAACAGTTGTGTGTCGTTGTATGTACACACACTATAAGAGACATTGTGCGAGTGCAGTGTTTGGTCTGGAAAAAGGATGTTGTGTTTGCTTTCTGTAGATTAGCTCAGTAAACAAATGGATCATCAGCGCCTGTGACTCAGTGGCCGAACAGACAGTTTAGGAGGGTGTTTATGAAATCCGGATGGATGATAAACACAGAAGTTCATTGGCAAGCAGTCAGACATATTTATCAGTGATTTCGGACCAAACAGCTGACAAGACAGAATGGCATCAAGATAAGATTTTGCAGTGAAAAAAAGGGAAAAATCAATTCATATTGAAACCCTGCAAGGTCACTGCATGTGGCTATGCAAGAAGGGAAGATAGGCAAATAAACAGGAAGAGAGAAAGAGATATTATAGAGCAGAGTATTGTTCACATGAGCAACATAGTGCATCTTGTGTGTTGTGTACTTTTGGTTAATGAATATGCAAAATATCCCTCCAAGCCTGCAGTATTCTGAATATACACAGTCTGACTCATGCCTACAAGAGAGCCAGTAGCCAGCAGTGTTGAATAAAGTCCTAATAAGAGAGCGAGGCAGCAGGGCGATCAAGCATGACCCTCCTTTTACTTCTGAGACCATGAATCCACGTTGTCCTCTTTGTTTCAGTTTCAGGCTACACTGTAATAGACAATAAAATATGCATAAAACCTTCTAGTACTGTTAAACCTGAAAATAAAATTTAAAAGATTATGACCATGATTTAGTCTGAAATACTAACAAGCATGACCGAGTGAGTTATGAGGGTTAGGCTCAGACCTGCCCTCAGCTCTGTGAGTACTGCTGCTGAAGTTGACAGCATAAATTAGCATTGAGCTCTTACAGAACCTCTGCCAGAAAAATGGGTTGGCTAGCAGGTAGCTTTATCGGCACTGGTGTGGTGGACCTGTTACAAGCGTCTGGTATGCGCACCTGTCCCCCACTCCTTCCTGCTTCCCCCTGTCTCTCCTCTCTTCCACTGCTGGCTTAGAGCAGAGGATGTGAGGGACTGTGCTGAGACCTGCCCCAGCCCTGAGGAGTGTGTGTGTGTGTGTGTGTGTGTGTGTGTGTGTGTGTGTGTGTGTGTGTGTGTAGGAGGAGTGAGAGGTGCTCCAGGCTGACAGGGCTAGCCAGGTGCACTGGTACACTAAGAAATTATTCCACAATCCACTGCAGTTTAAAGGGCAATAAGCATCGATCAATGTACAGGACAGTGTTTCAAGAACAATGCAGAGACGTGACCAGAAATAATCCTACACTTAGCTAACCAACATCACAAATCATGGATCATTGACCTTAGTACATTAAATCTCCATTCATATGTTTTAAAGGCAGTCTGTTGGGTTCCATACTATGGTGCCATATTTACTGTAAATTTACTTGTACAGTTTATTATACAGTTTATTAATGTGACCAATAAAGGCACAGTATTATTTCAGTTTAAATCTAGTTTAAATCTAGTTTAATCTAATAATCGATGACTAATAATAACCTGATTTAAAAACATTATTTAAGAAAGAAAAATGTCTCGCATATGTTCCACAACTTTAAATGTAACTATAAATATTTAAAAAGTATGTGAAGTGTTAATTAATAAGTTAAAAATTGTAATCTCTGGAAAATTGTTCTGATATAAGAGCAATAAAACACTTCAGAATGCTCTGTTATTGGAAAATAATCAACATCATGTTGGTAATGCTCCTTTTTTTTTAATGTCAGATCGCATAACACTACCACGTTGTGTTTTATTCCTTACATGTACCCCAATAAACAGTACAGTATAAAATGAGATATTAGTCCATAAATATTCATAACATACAAATATGTCTAAATCATCACTGTATGCATCACTACAAAGATGATGAATTAAATCTGATCTACAGACACAATGATAGAGCGAGAAATGGACCAGGAAATGGGACAAACTACCTGCTGTTTCTACAAAGTTACTCTGTACTTTGATGACAGCAGTTTATTGGCCTTCCAGTTTTCCGGAGAAAAAAAAAATTGGACAAACTGGAAAGGTTTGCAACTGTCTGACTTCGAAAATTGAGAACGCTCTAAAGACAATGTGGAATTTCATCCTGTCAGCTTGTGTCAAACTGAGTGTAAATGCAATAAACACAACCATAAACTGAAAATGCTTTTCATCTCATCGTTTTATAGGCCACATCCCCTTTTGTCTCCTGTCTTCCCAAAGCTCCTAGATGATTTAGCAAAGTGTTTAGCAAACCTGCTGTGATGGCGATCTGCTGTCTGCGTCACCCGTTTATGCACTCCACATTCATGGTGGCTGTTAACGCATTTGGTGAATTTCATGATGAAAAGCAACAAACCTGATTCTTGGAAAAGAAATAAGCCATTTCCATAAAATTAGCTTGTAAAATGGAGGCGAGGAGCAGCTCTGTGAGCTGAGATGAGAGAAAGCCGACAAAGAAAATATGCTCTGAGCCATAAACTCATGTTGTGTCCTACTAATCTTAACAGCAGACGTTTATGAAAAAGGCATGCAGTATTCTCCATTTTTCTTCAAAGTATATCATACACCATATACACTAACTGGCCACTTTAACTGCACATTCCTGCAATTATCCAATCATGTAGTAGCAGCACAATGCATACCATCATCAGATCAATAACTTTAGTTAATGATCACATCAAACATCAGAATGGGGAAAGAAATGTGTGGTCTTTGCTGCCAGATGGGCTGGTTTGAGTATTTTAGAAACTGTTGATTTTCATACACAACACTCTCTAGAGATTAATAGAATAGTGTCAAAAACAAAAACCATCTAGTGACTGGCAGTTCTGTGATCAGAAAGCCTTTCATTAGAGAGGTCAGGGGAGAATGGCCAGACTGGTTCAAGCTATGGTATAGAAGGCTATGGTAACTCAAATAGCCACTCTTTACACCCATGGTGAGCAGAAAAGCATCTCAGATTGCACAACATGCCAAAATTGAGATGGATGGCCCAAAATAGCAGAACATCGCAGCATGTTCCACTCCAGGAATCTGATGTTACAGGCTCACATAAGCCGCATAGTTGAAGATTTGAAAAACATTGGTCTTTTTCTACATAATTAGATAATTGTATGAAAGAGTAGGTGTTTAGATGTTCCTAATAAAGTGGACAGTGAGTGTATTTACTGTGTGTTAGCAACTAAAAATCTAAGCTAGTTCTGTGCCATGGCTGGTGTGCTTCTGTTGTGCTTTTTCCATATGTATGTATTTCTGTCCTGGGTGAAAGGAGTGATTTGGCTCTGCAGCACCCCAATAATCACAGCACAGACAGTGCCACACATCTTCATTAAAGCATTAGCTGTGGGAGATGGATCCTGCTCTTGTTTCTCACCCCTCTGCCTCTGCTTCTTCTACTCCTTTCTGTCTTTCTGTCATATCCGTTTAGACTGCTCGCTCATTTTGGACACACAAACACATTAAACCAAAGTTACAATACACCCACACTCAGAGACATCTGCCATCCAAGCTGTACATTTGTGCCCTCGACGTGCATCAGCAGCCCGGCAGGCTGCCGACTGAAGGCAGAACAAATTAAGGTCACAGCAGGCAGTGGACATCTTACAAAATCTGACCTAGACTGGCTCTCTACCGCCAACTTGATCTCCTCTAACCACACACACCAAATCAAGACCCAGCTCCACCATGTCTTCTGTGCCACTGGGAGACTCTCAGGGGTTATTTATAAAACCCCACTATAGACCAAAATGCCCCTTGTAGTTTGTCCAGTGATGAAAGGTGATGAGTGTGTCTTTGACTATAAAGGACAGAAAACTGGGATGATGAATGCCCAGTGATGTGGTGTGTTATTGCAGCGCTGAGTCTGGGCTTTGATATCAGGCAGAGCAAAGTGTGTGTGTGTGTGTGTGTGTGAGAGAGAGAGAGAGAGAGAGAGAGAGAGAGAGAGAGAGAGAGAGAGAAATATCGACTCTGAATGGTACGAGATTGGAATGACTCATCCAGCAGCTTTGTGAAGTACCGCTGCTGTGTTTGAGCCTATTTCAGTCACAGCTCTGGGATGTAGTTAATCTACTTCATCTTGAAAGTTTAAGACACTTCCTCAAGAGTAGCCGTGTGTTTTCTCAGCATCTATGAGGATCACAGCATAAATAACTAGCGATAGAGGAAAGAAGAAAATGCCATCAAGAGGACACACTTGATGAGTGACTATCATACACATTCACATGGCTTGGCTGGGTCTTAGCACCTTTGCTGGAGGTGGACGTATCAGACAAACCTTCCCTCAAGGGCAGTATCCAATTTTGCCTGAGTTTGCATGGCTATGTAATCCATAGCTGTTAGGAGGATGACCTTCACAGCATGGGGCCTTATACACCAGGGAGAGAGAGAGAGAGGAAGAGAGAAAGAAAGAGAGAGAGAGGAGAAAACAGTGTCAGTCATAATAATAGCGCAGAATAAGACCTTTAGCTAATCTACTGCCTTACGTCTATACTTCTAAAAAAAAGAAAAGAAAAAAAGACAGGCTGAAAAGTAAACCTTAAATGTAACTAATACAATTACATTTTTCAGAGAGAACAGATCATTAATCCTAAACATATACAAAAGATATTTTTTAAAAATTAGTTTTTTTTGTTTTTTTTTGGGAGCTTGTCAGAAGGTTCACAGGGCATCTGGCTGGGACTAGTGGTGTGCATTGGGACTGACACAACAATACAAATGTATGAGCAGGTTTTTTTATGTTCGTGCTGGTGAGAGGACAAATGTGAAGCATTCAGTACAAAAAAGTCACATTATTTAACATGGATGTTCCTTCATTCATCCTTAGTAACTGCCTGGTCAGAGTTATGATGGCTTAAATTAGGCTACAACTTTGTTTTGGTTGTAGTGTTTCATATTTGGGGAATAGAATCAGCTAGATTTCTTAGATTTAATATTTAATAATAAAAAATGAATAACTAAAAATAATTTTTAAAAATGTTTTAAAAATGTCCCATGCACATCCCTAGCTGAGCTTAAGGAAACATCAGCTCAGATTTCACAGACCGTGCTGACCTCTGCATAAAATCCACTTTAAATCCAAACACTGATACTGATATGAATATTTGGAGCATCACAAAGATAGAGATACAGATACAGATAGTTACACCCTTAGTTCTGCAGCCAAGCTTTTACTCTTTTGATAAAGAAATGATACAAGGAAATGAGCATGTGCTTATCAAAGATTCATTCAACACATAGTGGGAGTAAATGTAGCATGTATAGTGCAGATTCAGCATTTAGGTCTCGGCTCACTTTGGGGGATTTCCATCAGGTAGTATTGTCGGAACAGCGTGCATGTGAGCATCATACATCTTGCCACCATCTTTGTCTTTCAAAATCAGTGACCTCTCAAATTGCCTCTTTTCAAATACGCAAATATCCTCTAAGCTTTCTGGTATTGATGTGCCATACCCCTTATATTATTTTCCTTTTCATATTTCTCTTATCACTTTCTCTCTTTGTTTCTCTGTTCACTCTCACATTTCTCTTTTTTTTTGTCAGAAACAATCAGTGGATTTTCCAACTGACTACCCAGTACTGCTGCAATCACAGACATTGGTAGATCTGTGGAGGGAGGGCAGAGAGAGGAGGAGTAGGAGGAGGAGAAAGGCAGAAGAAAGATGGCTGAAAGAAAGAAATGAAACCAAAAAAAAGGGCTGTTTTGATTTGAAGTGCCTATGACCAGTGTGTCATATCTGTCTTTCCCTGTGCTTTATGCTGAAATAGTAGTGCTGCAGAATTGCATTCCACCACTGGGCAAGAGAACACACTGTTCACATCTTGTCTCCTGCCTGCTGGCTATGCACATCTGTCTGGTCATTAGGCTAATTTCACTAGATATCCTAGGTCCTCCAGCATGGAGGCATCTTGAATTTTGATGACCAAGTAAAGCCACCCAACCAGCCCACCCAGCTGGATAACCTCTGAGATAAAATAAGCTGTCTATTTTGCTGCTCCAGAACTGAATCTCAAAATAGCATTGGGACAGATGAAGACGAGATGGCGAACAAGCAAAAGTGTAAGAAGTAATGGGAAAAACAGATTGAAGGAGAGAGTAATAAATGTCTCAGATATGTTGCTTGTGACCAAAATTGCATATTGATATTCATTGAATAAAAATACCAACTGGTTCCACAAAGGCTGAGAAGAGTAGCATAGGTATAACAGAAAAACTGGTCTTTCACTCAAGCTTACTAAAAATGGATGGAGATACCAAATACGAATAAATTATTTGGATTGAACAGATAATGTGTTCTAAACAGATACAGATACAAATAGAGTGCACACTATTTTTTTAGGAAGCGTGCAAGAAGTCTGGTTGAGATTAGTGGTGTGCGAGGGCCTGGGATCCCACAGGATGCAAACAAATATGTGACGTGAGCAGGAGGTTTTTACTTTCATGCGAGTGAGTGAGTGATCAGATATGAATGAAGGTCTATTTTAGTCCACTAGTTTGTTTATATTTTGGAAAATAAATTTGTTAGAAAAGGTCATGGTCAGCTACTAACAAAAACATTGTAAAGCCAATTATGAATGTGAAGCCAATTATGAATCATGAGCCAGAATTCATAGAACATGCTAAAAGTGCTGGCATTTCCAGGGCAGAGTGGAAGAGTTCATATTTAATTAAAAAAAAAAAAACCTGCCCTAATGGAGAGAAATGTATTATATTAACGGTTATTGCTTATTACAAACATGAACATTTATAAAAAGAGCAGTTTATGAGGTATGGCACTGTTACAATGTGAAAATTCTTCTTGCAACAGTGTGTGAAATATTTGGCACGCCACACTTAATGCGTGCTTAATGTAAAGAATTATTGATTTTTGTGGCTAGATGAGTGTAGAAAAGGGAAGAGAGAGAGAGAGAGAGAGAGAGAGATGGCTGTTGTCTGCTCTGTGTATTTGGCACAATGAGAAGACCCCTTTGGTTATCACCTATTAATCTCTCATCAAGGACTATAGCAAGGCCATGCTGAGCGATGTAAAGTGAAAGATGCAGAGTAGAGCTTTCAAATGCAGTGACCACATTACAAGTGCTTGTGCCTCAAAAGCGAAAAAAGAAAAAAAAAAGCAGATGGATCTTCTATAATCTGTCAGATGTGCCCTGAATCAGCAAGGGGAGGTTATAGTCAAACTACTTGAGTAACACTATATCTTTTCATAAAATAATATTTCTACTTCAACACATTCCCCAGAACCCTGAATGTCCTCTGAAATATAACTTACCATAATATGTTTCCTCCATCCCTCCCCTTTTTCTTATAGGAAGATTGAATTACCAGAGCATTGGATATGTATCTTCATTTACATACTGGCCCTGAGGTAGACTTTATATTAGTCTCTATTCACACAGCTACTTGCATGACATAGCATTGTTTGGCTGGTCTGAGGTAGGATTGTTGGAAAAGGTGGACCATGGCAGAGTGGTTGGATAAGGGTAGGATCATTTAATTAGGTTAGAAGAATAGTACAATAGTTGGAATGTACTTGGGGGAAATTATTGTGTAAGGTTGGAATGGGGTAGGAGGGAACAATCTACACTTAATTAATTAGATATACTTAAAAAAAACAAAAACAAAAAAAAACAAAAACGAAGTAACAATTTGCATGTAGTGGCCAATTTGTTATCACTCACCACTAAGGCACTCCACTACGACCATCACATTCTTCAACACTCTTCAACTTACTTCACTGTCTTTCAAAAATGACAAAGCATATTGGTATATGGTATATTGTGCTAGCTGTTTGTTTGCATTCTAGCTGAGATAACAGTCATTCAACATATGTCATGCTTCTGTATTTCTGCGCACAGAAAATCCTCTGATATACTGCATTAGCACTTGCACTAGTTGCACATTTTCTGATTATGCTGCTACAGGCAGTGATGAATTCTGTAAAGGTATTTTGGCCTACTGGGAAATGTCTAGGTTTAGGCTATACTTTCTTGAAATCACAAGGGAATGAATAAATAACATTATTAACCATTATTAAGCATTTTCAAACTAACATTTTCATTCTGGAACAATTTAAGTGATTTTGTTTGTGAGTTTTGTTGAATGCCATTAATGAAAATTTACATTTGTTTTTGCTTTAGTTTCTGTAAGAGTTCTAATTAAGATACGGCTACTGTCATATTCATAGTTATATATTTTTCTTCCTTACAATTCTTAATTTAACACTTTAATTTCCCCATGAGGAATGGTTGAATCGGATTGGACTTGGTAGGACTTTGGCCTGAATTGGACAAGGGTGGGATGATTAGATTCAGTTGGAGTGGGTAAAGATTTTTGGCTGGAGTTAGTTTGGTAGATTTTGGGTTGGTTCGGTGTAGGGTGGTTCTATTGGATTAGACTGATTAATAGATTTGGAAGGACTAGGTTAGACTGGGGTGGAATCTAGCCATGGGGGTCACAATACAGTGACATCTGTGCCGGGCCCAAGCCCGGATAAATAGAGAGGGTTGCATCAGGAAGGGCATCCGGTGTAAAACATTGCCAAATTTAATCATGCGAATCGTCAGTACTCAAGATGTTTGGGAGTGAC
>CM074960.1:5255937-5266696 GCA_037577455.1 Pangasius macronema
TTTTCCACAAATCTGAGCTGCAGCTCTGCAGGCTTATCTGATACAACCAAACACAAGCTTCTACATCTACACAGCAATACAAGATATGTTTTTTTTTTTTTTTTGGGACACCTTTTTCTTATTATTCCTCTTATTGGTCTTTCTGTCTTAACCATACATCTGGGTTTGGAACTTTATAATTTAAAATGCAAAACCCATTCTGCTTCGGAACAGTCTCAGGTCAGCAAGTTTAAAAATTCACTACTCATGTTTGGTTACCAATATAATGAGGACTTTCTGTTAGAGTTGCACAAAAATAATGACAGCGAGACAGTAACAGCTGTCAGAATTGTTGCCACCTGTTTGCCAGCAGCCTGCATACCTGCCCTGCTGAAAACATAATTATCTAAAGAAATCACTTTCTGAAAAATGCATGGTTTAACTTGTACTTTGAGCCACAGAAATGTGCTCTCAAGGCTACACCCTTGATTGAGTTGCAGAGCTACACTAGCATTTACAGCCACCATGAAACAACTGTTTAGAGGGCTAAAATCAGATAGTTGTTAGGTCTCTCTTGGGAGAGCTTGCACTTGCTTATTTGTGATTTATACTCGACCAGGTTCCATTACAATGCCCCAGAAGTGACACAAAACCTTATTAGTGAATCGTAGCTGTGTGGAGTAGCTGCAGTTATTACTGTATTTTGGGTTGTTTTGTGTGTGATGATACAATAGGTCCAACAGGGTTTTGTAGTACAGCATGCACAAAAAGTTTGTAATGTTTTCAAGGCCTAAATCTATCCTTATTCTAGTAATATCATCTCAAAGATACTGTAAAAATTGATTTGCAATGGAAAAGTGCCATGCAATCATGGATCTCACTTGATTCTTTGTTTTAGGCTTTACTTTTTTTTTTTTGGCCTAGTAATTAGCTCCACCCCCATTCAGAAGTTCACTGCTCTGCTATGAACTTTTTCCTAACAAAACAAAACAAAAACAAGCAAACAAAAAACATGAAATATGTAGCAGATGAGATGGAATCAATTATAGGGAAGGGAGATGTTTTGTCAATTTTTTCATTATAATTGCAATTTGTCACACGGACAGCAGACGTCTCTAAAATGTTACATTTACATTTATGACTTTAACACGAGTGCTCACAGAAACATATGCTAGTTCATTAGGTCAAGGTCTAAGAATACTGTCAAGTTAAATCTCTGCCAGGAAGAAATTAGTATAGCAAGAAGCACACAGAGTCAGAGGATTTTTTAATTTAAAATAGTGCTCATTTAAGGGCTTAGTGAAAAGGTGTTTGTTTATTCAGTTTGAAGACAGCCAGTGACTCAGCTGTTTGGACAGCCAGGACATTCATTCTTCCAGGACAGAGAAGAGTTCTGATATATGACTTCCTTGCAAGACATGCATCAAGACTGTCACAAACGGTTCTTTTAAAGACAGTTCAGCATATGGCTACATCTGTTTGTGTATTCATGACTTCATCTATTCATTTGGCATGGGCCAGCAGTTTAAAGTGCATTAAAACTGGAGGGCCTTTTGGATAGGTTGACTAGAGCAGAAAACATGCCAAACTAGTTAAATAAGCAGGCTCTTAAACCACTATTACAATTTCCACATAATTTTAATCACCTGTATCAAGTTTTGTATCTGGTTTACAACCTTTTAAAACACTCTTTCGTGGAGAGTTTAGCACAAGTAGCACATGTTCTGACTTTCTGTGCACACAAAAACAGGCTTTTAAAACAAACTTTGCAGATTGATCGGAATGATGTGTTATAGCGGGAGTGAGAGGCAGTAATCAAGGCTTAAGCAGCGCCAAGCAATCTGGAAGTTACACAACTATTTCATCAAGCAAATCTCAAAAAGCTAGCGAGGATCAAAAATTAAAGCACATGTTTTACAGCAGAGTGGAGGAAAAAAGTCCAAGAAGCAGGAAGAGCTGAGTGTTTGCTCATGGTGACAGCTCTGCTGGTATATATTAGTTTGCTGACCACACTCATCTCATCTGTTTGTTTATATCTCATCTGCTTGTTACAGATGAAGACAAAGAGACAGGCAAATCTTATTGTCTGTCCAAAATGGGACCAAGACGTAGACAAACATTAAAAGGCAATGCTTGGCTAGCACACTCTAGATCATGCACTCTGATCTCCTGCCCTTCCCCTTAACCCCTACACTTATCCCCTTACTGTAATCTAAACTCTACGCACACATCGCTCAGGAATCAGGGGGTTAAAGGTAAACACTCGGTCAAAGTGAGGCTTCTTGATGGCAGTTCCTGATGGCAGCTTCATGATGGGATGTGGTGGTTTTATATGACATGAATTTTGTTTCCAGGCTAAAGGTGGATATTGTACACTGTTTGTCTCTATGTTTTCATCCTCAGAAGCCTCACATTCGGACATTTAAAAAGAAATGTGTTACACTTTACTAAACACCACAGTGGACGTTGATGAAGTTCGTGCTTGGCAAAATAGTGTGTCTTGAACTGTTTTCAGAAATCTGAAGAATCCTGTTTACAACAGCATTGCAATGATGTAGTTTTAACTCTAAGCTTGCTTTCAGCATTGCTTGAGTGAAATAAACACTAGAAAATGCTGCACACTAAAACTTTTATGCAAACAAAACCCTTTACATTCACATTACACTAGATGAAGTAAATACACTAGATGAAGTAAGATTTAAATCTTACTTCATCTAGTGTAATGTGAATGCAGCAAAGTGAGGATATAGATTGGCATCGTTAATCGTAACCTTCTGTCAATCCAATAATTATAACAACTAACAATCAAGAGCACAGGGCAGCACGAGGGGTGATGCTTGACAATTGAGCCCCCTAGTGGCCAAGTCAGGCGTTACAATTTACACCTGTGTTGAATTAAACCAAAAACATGAAGCAGTCCAAATCCCTATCATTCCCTTACAGTCCAAAGAGTGATGAGTTTAAGGAGATAAAACAGATGGTGTTAGTCTGAGTCATGACAATATAGCCCCAGGTCTTATTCCGCTAATATATCTTTCTTTCAGCTGAGTTAACAGTATGATTTATTCCATACTACCTATCTTATCTCTTGTCTTATGTCCCTTAGGCACCAAACACAAAACCATTCTGGAGGCCCGGAGCGGACTGGGTCCCATTAAGGCGTATCCTCGTCTTGGGCCCAAGCCCAGTGGAGAGAGTGGGCCTACAGACCCCAACACTCAGGAACGCACCTTCCACTGTGAGATCTGCAACGTGCGGGTCAATTCAGAACTGCAGCTCAAACAGGTGAGAGAAAAAGCCCAGTGAAGTCTGAGGAGAGCACCACATTCAACTGTAACACAGAGAATCCATGTCTGTTGAAATAACTCACACTTTTATGTGATTTTAATTTTTGTAGCCCTCGCACACACACTGATGAAAGATTAGATTGCCACACACAAGTAATACATTTAAGAGTTATTCTACTGACAGCGTTATGTGTTGTTTCCCAGCACATATCAAGTCGAAGGCACCGGGATGGAGTAGCAGGGAAGCCCAACCCACTCCTGAGCCGACACAAAAAGCACAGGGGTGCAGACCTCACGGTGAGCTCTTAGTGAATTACCTACAGGTTTTAACACCAATCCCAATTCAGGACAAGTCCCTCTTGTGCATTTCATTCACACACATGGCTCTTTTATTTGGAAACTATTGAAGTACTGAATTAGCTGGATCAGTGGTGTTAAATTAATGCTAAGAAAGTACACCTGGCAGGAGGACTGGATTTAGAGAAGAAATATTGAAGATCTAAATGTTCACCCTAACGGTTATAATTAGCATTTCCCAACACAGGATATGTTGTGAGGTTGCAACCCTTTTGTATCTATTTATGCGCATAAATCCACTGTGGTACTATCTGTTAAATTTATTGGTTGGTTTAACAAGCCATAGCCCTGCATTGGCACATTAAAAGGGTAAGCAAGGATACAGCCAGATTTATTGATGAAGCTTGCTAAGTGCATGTCAGATTCAGCTGGGTTGCATAATTGTCCTTCTCTTTCCTTTCCTCAGGATCTCACCAAAGCGCTGGGCGCTGGCCTCCTGCCCAGTCCTCTGGCTGTTGCTGCAGCGATGGCAGCTGCTGCCTCGTCCAATCCGCTAGCTCTCCGCGCCGCAGCTCCCGCCCCACACCCTCATCATCATCATCATCTCTTACAGGCCCCGCCCCTTAGCCATGCTATTCTGAGACCGGCCCCAGGGCCAATCCGCACCTCACACGGGCCCATTCTTTTCTCACCCTACTGACACACCCTCGTCCACTTCAGCCAGCCAGGAGCAGCAACTCCAAAAGCACACTGTGAAGTAATAAATTAGAAAAATAAATAGCAAACTGCACAGCAATGACTAGAATTAACTCATCCACCAACTGCTCAATTATAAAGAGGAAAAAAAGCTGGAACAAAAGGAAATGGAGGACAACAAAGGGAAAAGATCTGACAAGAGCTTTATTCCTTCTCTTCCTTGCCCTACCCTCCTCTATTCTTTGGAGTGACTGAGTGAGTGATTAGCAATGAATAGAAAGACAGTATATAGTAATTTCAGCTCAGCTTTTATCTTTCCCTTCTTGTCACACACACACACACTGTGAGACAGAAGCAGTCACATAGGAACCGGATGTAAGAAACAAACTGCTGGAGAGTTGTGTAACATGTAACATACCCAAACATGCACACATACTACAAGACTACTACTTCTAACTGTTTCCATATATACTGTGTACCACAGTATGAGTAGTTTCTCTCTGTCATGGTCAGCGTGTCCTCAAGCCCTATGCACCTTGGGAAAAAAAACAAAACAACAACAACAGAAACCCGTTGTGTCAGTAGGATAGCTGCTTTGAGTCATCTCATCTTTAATCAATCCATGTCCTATGAATTTCTGCCCTCTAAGACACTGTTAGCATCTTTCCAGTGTGGAGATGCTGCTCTGCATAATGTACTTAGATCGGTCCCTTGGAAGAACGACGGTATTCAACAAGAAGTGACAAGACGACCAGAGGGGATGTTCTATCTGTGTGTGTGCGTGACTAGAAGGCAATCTGGATTCATGGCAGTGTGGGGAAACATACTCACAACAATAAGTGGTACTACAGTTTGGATTCAGAATGAACACTAACATCTAAACACTTCCTGAGGGAAAAATCCACCAAATTCTCTCCAGAAGTGAGAGGAAGACATGAGCTGATGATCTGCTGTTTAGCAGAAATCAACCCTCAGTTCCTAAAGGAAGACCAGTAGACATTTATTTATTCTTGTGTAGTGTAGCATAGTCCAGAACTTCCAAGTTGGCTGATATTGGTAGTATCACATAAACGAAAAAAATACATTATAGAGAAGATGGTATAGCTGTTAGTAGACTCAGTGATGATGGTATTAGATGGATGGTGGGGTTCTTAGAGAGAAAGACAATATAACAGGGGTGTCCAAACTACATCCTTCCTGTGGATTTTTTTTTTAAATGAGCTGATTAAGACTTAAATAAATTGGCTTATTAAACAACTTTTAAAGGTGACATTCTTGCATTGACCACTGGGTGTCACTACTGTGTAAAATTTCTTAAAAATCTAAAAAACGTTTAATCTTCTCCCACTTTTCCCTCTTCTTAATGTTTAATGTTTAATTCTGCAGCTCTAACTTAATTTTACTAAGGTTTCAGGTAAACATGGTGTCACCAAAGAGACAAAAAAAAGAAAAAAAATAGAAAGTAAATGCAGGTATACTGGCAAAATGACTACTGAATCTGTGTTGGTGTGTCTATAGGGGCAACTGGGACAGAGCCCAGCCATATATATCAGCCATATATTTTAAATTCCATTGAAATACTAATTACCTCTTTTGAGTGACCAATGATATAAAATATTGTTGCTATTAGATAGATATAAGCCGTCTTTCTAGATGTTGTGCAATCATGGGGCAAAAGGTTCGCTTCCCCACGTAGTTTCCATAGAGTTATTACTGCACCTAGTGGTCAAAAATAGGAAATGCAAGAAGTGCTAATAAAGGCCCATTGGGGCAGGAACCATACTGCCTCATCTTGGGGGAGGAATGGTGGACAGAGCAGTTAATGGGGTTGCCATACCTCCAAGGTGACCTTGTTTCCCATGCACAGACTGTGAGGAAAAAAAGAGGAAAATATGTCTCCTGTTTGTAATGCTGAATATTTTGGGCTAGGCTCAAGTCTTCTTTGTTGATTCTGAGAGATAGGTGGGCTGGAAATTTTGCTGAGACCTGGCAAACCTGATTAATGATATTAGCTCTACTGTGTTCATCTCGCCCACAGGAAACATGCCTGCTGTATCGAACACAGCTGATAGTAGTCTATAGCATAAGTCAAGTGTGATAGCCAATCAATTTATAAATCAAACTCCGCTACAGAAAAAATTACAACAGGACGGGGTGTTTTTAGATACCGTCTAAAAATACGTCGTCTTCTTGCATAAAACTCACCCATTAAGATCACCTAGATGAAGAGGGAATGTAATAGTGGCAATCAAGCAGGTCTATTAATTGTATTATTGCATATGTGGCCTGGGACTGCATATTATTTTCCCTATCCTGTTCCCAAAAAATGTCTGGGCACCCCTGCAATATAAGCAAAGGATTATAAAGGTTCTCTCTCTCTCTCTCTCTCTCTCTCTTGCTCTCATATATACACACCAATACGTTGGAGTTGTCTTTCCGGTCGTTATACTTGGGACTTGTAAAGGAGGACGTATGGCCGATTTTAGTTAGGAGAACTCTATCACCTGTCCCAGCGAGGGGTGGAGGAATGGACAACACTTTGAGGAGGAGTGAGAGGGGCAGGGAATTGAAAAAAATGGAATGAATAATAACTAAACAGGAAGAAGCTACAGGATCACAGTCACATCGCAAGGGGAAGAGACTGTTCTCCCGTTCTTTGGTCTGAACTTCCTGTCTTGAATCTAAAGCCATGCAATGCATCTAATTTCTATTCTTTTACTATGGTTGATTTAATGTAATTGTTTTGTCATTGTGGTTATTTTTTCATTTTCATAAAACACTGTTTTGTTGATTATATAATAAGTGATGTGAAGACTGTGGTGGGGGAAAAAATACACCCAAAAATATTTTTTTAGGTAGAGAACCATGGGATGAAATTCAATGGGGACGTGGCCTCTTCACTGTATGCGGGGAAGCAGAAATATTCATTTAGAAAGCAAGACCAATCATAACATTGGAGGGATTTTCCATAAGGTACTGATGGACACACCTAAAGTCCTTCCACTGACAAGTGATGCGCTAAAATGTCTTACTGTTTGGATAGTTGCAATGCAATAAGCAATCAAATTACATAACTTGCTCTAGATGAGCATAAACCAAATGTACAGGGTTCTGTAAACTGATTTGTGTGTGCCTGCTGATGGGAATCTGTGTTCGTCCACAGCAATGTTGGCCTTCTCAGTGCAGCAGGAAGGGCTGTGATGGACTCTCACTTGCCCTTCACATAAAAAGGGCCTTATGAATCTTTAATAGGGGCACAAAATACAGGAAATCTGAGTGAAAATAATATATAGTCAGCCATACCATAGCATATGTAGCTAAGTTTCAAGATTTCATTGTTGCATTTTGTGTGTGTGGTCAGCAGGCTTGGGAAATACAGTATCATTATCATGATAATGCCATTACAGATATGCTAACCCATGTTAGCGTCCACCATTGTGCTTTGATTAAAGTGACCTCTTTTTGGAGATGAATTTTATTTTCTCATTAGTTAGTGAGGCACTAGCAAGGGTGCTATAGTTCTTGTCAGTGTATATCTTCTAGCATTGTGTGTATATCAGACAGAAACCAATCAAGCTGGACTGAACGACTTGTATCAGACCGCAGCTGGCCGTGGTGCTGTGTTCACTGATCTGCAGTAAGCACCACTCACACAGCAGCTTCAGCGATGCCATGTCAGGCTGAAAACTCCAAGGAGTAACAGCGATTCACTTCCCAGCACAGTCCATAAGCATGATACCAACACACATACATCTGTGAACTCTATAAAGAATACGTTCATCCTGTAGTCATCGCCAGAAGGTGCATTGTCAGTGTACATAAATGTTTGGAGTCCTTTGGTAGATTCATCCAATCTTTCAGGGCGGGTGTAATGTTAGTGATGAAGTGTGTTTTAGCCGTAGCCTTATTCCACCCTAAGCCTCTCCAGGAGCAGAGAAAAGGGAAACCCTGAGAAGCTTTTGGTCAAACCTCGTCTTTCCAATAAAGTTATTTTTGAATTTGTCAGAGGGATTAAAGAGTATGTATGGTGAAACGTAGCAATATTCAACCCATACCGGCTACTCTTGTTTATTGCAATAAGGAGATCAACCAATAAATGCATAGCCTATGTGAGTAAAATAATATAGATGTAATTTAAATGAAACACAGAACTTTATGGAAAATATTATTGATATTAAAAGAAACCTGAAGTTACCACAGGAAAAAAATGTCTATAAATCAATAAAGACTATTAAACTTACTTCAGATGACTCTGCTTTAATTTATTATGAGTCCTTCTTTGACTGATATAGTGTACAACTATTACTGCAGCCATTTTTATTACAATATTAAATATTATCTAAAACCAGTTTCCCACGATGAGCTCAGGAACTTCAAGTGTATCCTATAATCTCTCTCTCTCTTTTTTTTCTTTTTACCACAGTGATGACTTAACTCTGTTGATGGTCCTTCATGGATACCCTAAAGATTTACACTTCCTAAAACCTGTTTTAAGATTCCTTACTTCAGTGGATAATCCTGTGTTCATCTCAGGACTCTTATTTACAATATCCTCATATTGAACATCTTTTCAGCACACACAGTAAAACTGAAAACAGTTGCAGAAGTGTATGATATATATTGTGTATGATTTACTATTCAGTGTCACCCAGTAGAGGATGGGTTATCCTACGAGTCTGGTTTTTCTCAAGGTTTCTTCCTCATGTTGTTTCAGGGAGTTTTTCCTTGACACTGTCACCTCTTAGGTGCTGATTAGGATCTAAATCTACATCCATATGTCTGTAAAGATGCTTTTTCCAATGTCTATAGGTGAAAGTGGTATACAAATAAATTGTATACTCAAACTAAAAAAAAAAAAAAAGTCCAGAAGAAATATGCAACTTTAGTCTGCTGTGGTGAAAGATATATATGTACACACACATATGTACATAGGACTACAAACACTATCACATTATAATACTATAATACTACTCATTTCATAGTTAAAGGAAAGACCTACTTGATTAAACAGCTGTCAAATGTTAAGTAATTACTTTTAACATTAGAGCATAATTGCTTCATTATGCAAGCTAAACGCTAGCACATTTTTTAACCGACAATAATGGTAATGTTATTTACTACCACAAGATGGCGGTGTTACGCAAGTTACTCACCGAAGTGCCACCTAAATCACAATCTCTATTAAAAACATGGACAGAGTGCACAGGAGACACGTTCATCTTGTAACATCTTATACATCCTCGTGTAATATATGCCCATACAACACAATAACTTACAAAACATATACCAAAATACAGCAACATACAGAATAATGTGAGCCATGTGTTTTTGACCCTTTCTCAAACTCTCATTAAAGTTTCACTTTGTTTTTGACGAAGTCTTTGTTACTTTCTCAGAAAACTGTCACTTTGTAAATCTTTCGTCTTCTAAAGTCAGGGAGCCTTTGTTCTATCTGACAGGAAATTGGGAATGATTTCACAATCACCACATGCTGTTTTATTAGATTTTCCACTCAATAAAAAGAGCAAGATCTGCAGAAAACATTTAGGCAACAATGATTGTTTTTAAAGCTGTTATTTGCATAATAATATTATAATGTGAAGATTTCTGCCTTGATATGTGCATAAGGCCACAATACATCTGCAGAAGTTTAAAAATGTGTGCTGTTGTACCATGATCCATTTGGTTGTTGCTTAGTTCCAACCTCTAAGAGGAATTTTGGGAGATGATGATGATGATGATGATGATGATGATGACGACGATGATGATGATGATGAGAGTGGTATTTGGGGCGCACCAGCACTTTGAAACACTTCAGGAGTGTGATACCCTCCACTATCACTACTAATGGCTTTAAGAGCATTTTGTTTTCCAGAGATGGTCACAGTATCAAGGGTCTGATGTACCTGATGTGCATTTCCAAGTTGTGAAAGGGACGAGAATGAGGGGACAAGACACACACACACACACACACACACACACACACACACACACACACACAAACATACACAGGCCCATACACAATTTATTAGCTTATTATATCATGTACCTCAATCATGTAGGAGCAATTTGTATATATACAGTTACTGTAGTCCATTTGTTGTTATGCACAATTTATCAGCCCTTTTTTTTACTCTGTCCATTAGTGGATGGGACCACTGTAGGATCACATGGTAGTGTGTGTGGTGTATCAGACACATCACTAGGATTTTAAAACACATCAGTGTCACTGCTTGAATGAGACACAGCCCAGCAACCAAAAATGTCCAACAAAAATACTTCTGTGGTCAGAAAATGAATCTGATGGGCTAGGGGAAGATTATCTGCACACCAACAAGATATACAGTGGATATAAAAAGTCTACACACCACTGTTAAAATGCCAGGCTTCTGTCATGTAAAAAAAATGAGATCAAAATAAATTATTTCAGAAATTTTCCCACCTTTAATGTGACCTATAACCTGTACAACTCATTTGAAAAACAAACTGAAATCTTTTAG
>CM074960.1:5268942-5301448 GCA_037577455.1 Pangasius macronema
AGAGGATTTATGCTGATATTGCCCAAAAACCCTATTTTGTTCAGGCGTTTCCAAACTTTTGGAGGGCAGTGTAAGTGCATTTTGGTTTGAGGCTATAATGCTACAGAAGTTCACGGTAGGGTGAATACTTATGCCACTAGCCTTGAAGAACCCTTCACATTGTAAAGTTTGGAAAATTTTGTCTTTTGCATGTATCTCAACCACAAGTAAAGATCTAGGGTTTTAAAATCTGGTTACCCCTAGAAGTGCAAAAGGAGAAAATCCCATGTGCAGATTTAATTCTGACTCCACAAAGCCAACTGCTATTGGCAGCCTTTTTTTTTTTTTTTTTTAGCTCAAACCAGCCTGGCCATTCTCTACTCACCTCTCTCATCAACAAGATTTCTGTTCTGCCCACAGAACATCTGCTCACTGGATGTTTTTTTTTGCACATTTCTGTGTAAACTCTAAAGACAGTTTTGCATAAAAATCCCAGGAGATCATTAGGTTTTCATGGTCAAAGTCACTGAGATCACATTTTTTCCCCCATTCTGATGTTTGATGTGCTCTTTTTATTTATTTATGTGCTCTTTTACATTTATCTGCATGATTTTATGCTTTGTGCCACTGCTACATGATTGGGTGATTGGATAATTAAATGAACGAGTAGGTATACAGATGTTCCTATTAAAGTGGCCAGAGAGCATATTGTACCACTGTACAGAGAGGTCCAATATGATGCTTCATCCACAAAGTAGTTCAAATTTGTAGCATGAGTTGATACATGGCTTGAGGCTATGAGCATCTATTCTGAAAAGAGTCTGATAGAGGGACAAAATGAAAGTAGCACCATGTTGAAGCTCATATGTACATTGTTTACAAGATCTCATCTGCTTGAGAGTGAAATAGACAAGACAGGGGTAGAGGTGGGAGGGGAGAGCATGTTAGTAGTACTAGACCTTATGAAGTGGAAAAGTGGCTGAGCTTGAAAGGTTCAGGTTTTGCCCTTACAAAATGGAGAACTCCATTAGCTGCCAAACGCATGAAAACATTCATCAGATATTTTAAGGCTGAACCAATATTCAGACTACTAGAGGGACAAGACACAAGAGCAGTTTCAAAATTGACACATTACATATTTCACTGAATCATGTTGTCCAGTAGATATTCTGTTTATTAATATGAAACTGTCTTAAATGCTTGGAAAACACATGCCTTTTGGCAGCGAATGAGATGGCAAGGGTTGTTTTCACACCCATCACACACTGACACATCCATGAGGAATGAACATGGCATCACAAATGTAATCATGTCATGATAATTCATTTAAGATGAGATTAAATGATAATCACCATCCATTCAAATCACTCCTAGTAAAAGAAATGCCAGGAAATCAGAACCTTGTGGCTCAGTTCTTCTCTTTTTTTAAATTCATAGTCTAATTATTTATCTCCATTGTGTCACTGAGGCATGCAGTCATATTTGCATGTATTACTTGCATACCAAGTGTGTCAGTCGTCCTCTAATTGTGCTGTCATTATGCCAGATGCAACACTTAATGCAGCACCTTGCAGATGTATGCAGATTTTGAATAGAAATGTGGATAAGGTGAAGTGCATCATCTCCCTGATGCACAAACAAAATTTGGTGCTATGTCACAAGACCGCAAGACCTCAAGACCTCCACTAGCCTGTCAGCCATGACTGACAAGCAGGAGAGCGCAGCAGGAGAGCGCAGACCATAGCTGGGTGCACATCTTTGTGATTTCAGCAGCGCCTCAGATGTTGTGTAGCTTTCAGTATCTCCACATTCAATTTTCAGTTCAATTACATTATAGTCATATAGCACAAGACATTGTCGCAAAGCAGCTTTACAGAAATCCTAATGAGCAAGCCAGAGGCGACAATGGCAAAGAAAATTCGCTGAGGAAGAAACACTGAGAGGAACCAGACTCAAAAGGGAACTTCACCTTCACCTTCACCTTCTGGGTGAAACGGGGTGACCAGATTATAAATCATTACAATAGACAGATGTAGAAAAGTAAAGTCAAACATTACAAAGCGGGTTGAAATGATGTGAACAGATTGTGACTAAGGGTCCATGGATGAGCACAGGATAGTCTTTATGATTATAGCAGCAGTAGTATACAGTAGTACATTGAGATAATCCAGACTATTTTTTTCACATAATTTGTTTATCGAATGTGCTTTTATGCATGATTCATCTTTCGCGTGATTTTTTTTGTTACACATTATGCATTTATTTTCACATGTACACTATATAACCAAAAGTTGTATGGACACCTGACCCTCACTCCCATATGTGGTTCCTCCCCAAACTGTTGGCAAAAGTTGAAAGCACACAATTGTATGTCTTTGTATTCTGTAGCAGTACAGTTTCCCTTCAGGGAAACTAAGTGGCCCAAACCTGTTCCAGCATGAACGGTGGAGTGGAAGAACTCGAATGGAGTGGAAGAACTTGAATGGCTTGCAAGAAGCTCTGGCCTCAAAACCACTGAACACCTTTGGGATGAACTGAAACATGACTGTGCCCCAGGCCTTCTCAACCAACATCAGTGCCCTCACTAATGCTCTTGTGGCTGAATGAACACAAATCTCCACAGCAATGCTCCAAAATCTTGTGGAAAGACTTCCCAGAAGAGTGGAGGTTATCATAACAGCAAAGTAGGACGTTGCATGTATGGGCATGATGGTCAGGTGTCCACAAACATTTGACCACATAGTGTAGGACATGTGGATTTATTCTTCACACAATGTTACATGCTTACTTCACTGAAATGCACTTTTACATGCTTTTCACATGTACGTCACATATTACTCACATAATCACATATGAAAAGCCTATGATCATGTGAAATGTATGTGATTATTCCAAAAAGAAATAATGATGATAGTTTAAGGTTAGCCTACAACGAAAAACAAGCTATTCTGAAAATTGGAGAGGGTGTAATTTTTTGGATGAAACATTTTTTAAGCCTAAAAAATGTTCATGTCTCTTGGAACAGCTAAATGAATTCATTTTACAGACTCCAGCTTGTGTTGTGCCTCAAGAAGCCAGTGTGATAAATTCATACATTCAACATGCATATTGATAAACAACAAAATAAACAATGTCCAGATCTTTGTATTGTGGGATGGTTTATATCATAATCCATAAACCATATCTCCTCACACACAGAAGAATGACGTGTATTTTTTTCTTTCTGGCTGTAGATCAGCTTAGCATCTACACATGTAAGCTTCCAAATGTTCTTGTGTCTCTAACAGTAGAATAAGAAGAAAGATTCTCACTCAGTCTCTTTAGGTTGCTCTGACTGAACAATACATGTCAATGGATTCAAGTGCAAACTCATCGAGCTGGTAATTAGGCCTAAGGTTTTACACATACACACACACACACACACACACACACACACACACACACACACACACACACTCTTGCACAAGAGGCACCACAGTGGGACACTAACAGTTCTTGCCCTTTTCCAATTCCATGCTCTCAGATGAGTCAGTCAGTATGAAAGCAAATATTAACAAGAGACCTGTTCTTGACTGGCTATGAAGAACATAGACACTGGCAATTGACAAAGTATTTTATATAAACAAGGCAAACATTTATACGTTTTAAGTAGAGTTGTCAAGCAATATTATTGGCAGATAAACTCAACTTTGGCCAAAACCTTTTTTTTTTTTTTCGTCTAGAATTCAGCCATAGCAATATAAATCCATTTTCCGTACTGCTTATCCTACACAGGGTCATGGGGGAGCCTGAAGCCTATCCCAGGGAACTCAGGGAACAAGGTGGGGGACACTTTGGACAGAGTGACAACCCATCACAGGGCACAACCGCACACACGTGCCAACCACTAAACCAGTGCACCCCTGCCATAGCCACATATAACGGATTTTCACACACTGCCACACATATGGTCTTGTATTACTACATATACTATAGTAATAAACAAACAATCAAAAAAACCTATACACTGACACACAAAAGTACATTTACTGACTCAGATGAGTCAGCCTGTCATATGAAAGCAAATTTTAACACAAAGAACTGCTCTGGCTTGGCTATGAAGGACAGATGCGCTGGTGTTCGAGGAAGCAGGGACAGTGTGGATGGATCAATACACAGATGATGTATGAATGATTTGATAGATGATATATAACCGTAATATCTGTGATGACTCAACAAAACCATAACTTGCTTAAAACATCAGACGTCAGTTTACTTTACAGTTTTAAATTAATTTATTTAATATGTGGGTGAGAAATGACTGTAATTTTCCTGCTTAACATGATGAAACAGCTATTTTTTTTAATTACATTATTCAGTTGATGTAATTAAAACGGAGAAAGGTGACAGAAACATATTTTTCTTCACACAAAAATGACTTTACGACTGCTTCTCAACATTAAATGAGGTCAGTTTCAACTGTCTGTCCATTTTTTCCACCATCCATACATGTTCCTGAGAATGGTGTGTTACTATAGAAACAATAACATGTTACAATTAGCACATAATGTAAACCTCTGTTTTGGAACTATTGGCAGAGCTGCTGGTATAGAAAATTAATCAATCCTTTCTGACCAATCAGATTCGAGAATTTACAGTTTGTGGTTGTTGATGTTTAGCAACTTGACTTTAGTCCTATCATAATTGAAATTTCAGTTCTAAAATGAAGTGAGTGTGTTTAGTTTGCGAGTTTCACGCTGATATTAACCATGTTAGATGTTAACGAATGGGTTATGTAAGGTTTTGATGATGAATTAGAGTTGTCATCTTATCTCTCTCAGTTCATTGTTATATGGAGTAAAGCTGAGGAGATCATCCACGAGACTAATTGTCCATCTCCATGAGACTAATTGATAATTTAACTCGGTTAGTGAGCAAATGGAAAACAGATTGAGATTACATTGGGTTGTTATATGATGTATGCACAGACAGCTTAATGAGACTCTCTCATACACCTGTTTGTCTAGAGAGCTTCAGAGATTCAAATCATTTTATTTTATCATGATAATATTGTTGTTTATTGTTTTAGCTATCTAAATTGTACTTGTATTTAAAGGTTAATATGCTATGAAACTATTCCTAGTAATACACTGACTGGCCCTCATGCAGAGTATCCCAGCAACTGAAAGACAGCAGTTTATCAGCTCAGGCACATTCAAATATTTAGTTAAATATATACAGAATTACATATTTAAATACATACATAATTTAATATAGAGAGAGTTACAGCCAAGCAAACAAGCAAGCATTAATATAAGCCTATATCAGCCTTCTAACTACTTAGCCAAACTCTATAAATTCTTTTATATTGTACAATGCACATAGACAAGATACGTTCCTTATCCAAAACTTTAACTTTTACCTCACACAGAAGCATATTACTCTTTAATGAACATCTATACAAAATACTCAATAGCATGAAAGCATGTAAAATGGTTGTTTTCAGCTAAAATGACAAGTAGGATATACTATGTGACTGCTTATATAATCTACATTATGTTCTGTAGGTGCATGCTTTTGGCTGATGGTTATACCTAGATTTTCTGAAGTTTGCAAAGGATTTATATGAATACACTCCAAAGGACAAACATAGTTTGTGTACAAGCAAAAGAAAGCATGTTTGCAGAATCCATGCCTGTGATAAGATTTGCAATTCATTTGCATTTCAGATAACTAGATGATTTTTTTCCCTGATGTATTGTGAGTATAGTGTACACAGTTCATGATTATTCAGTTCTCTTGCTTGTTTGCTGACACAGGTTCAAACCACGTCTATGTCAATACATTGAACATGTTGTATTCTGAATTCAAATTAAGCACACATAAACAAGTGAATATTAATGGGCGCCATTGCTTTTTCTCCTTTAGCTTCTTCCTTCTGACCTTGGCTTACATCCAGCTTCACATTTGTCTTTTCCTTTTTCATTGAATACTTGAATCATCTATTAAATCATGCACATTGTGTGTTAGGAGGTTAAGAAACACCATAATGGCTTCAAGCACAGAAAACAAATTATGGATAACTCATATATATATATATATATATATATATATATATACAGTACTGTGCAAAAGTCTTAGGCACATGCTTTATAGCAAAGGTGCTTTGAAAAATAATTAAATTAAATGATTCTACATAAAAAATACTACAAAGAGCAGTAAACAGTAATAAATGAGTCAATATTTGGAGTGACGATCCTTCACTTTAAAACAATAGTAGGCTCAGGTACAGTGTGTGCAGTTTTATAAGGAAATGAGCTGTATGTTTTACTGAACATCTTGCACAAGCAGCCGCAGTTCTTCTGGAGACTTTGAATTTCACACTTGCTTCTTATTTTTGCAGCAAAACCCAGCAGCCTTCATTCTGTTTTTTTGTCTCAAAAGTGTCTCTTACATAATATGCTGCTATCTTTACTGACATACAAACATGTTTCTGTAACATTTAATTTTATGCTGGAAAACTAATGTTTTTAAATCTAAAATATTTTCATGCTGAATCAATAATGTAGAAGGCATAAAATAAAAATCTATAACAAAGTTTGTACTAAAAAAATAGGGTGCCTAAGACTTTTGCACAGTTCTGTATTTATTTGTTTTATATTATGTAGAATTGATTTTCAGAATTGCTCGCTAGCCTGGCCACTGAATCTATCATGAGAAGAACTGAGTTCGCTTTTTCACATCTTTTCTTGAACATTAGCATACATTACTTTGTCATTATCTGGTTGCAAACTAAACAATCAAAATATTAAAGTTTGTATAAATGAGTAGCCATCTGGTAATAGCAATTCATTTGCACACATGAAACATTATTAAAACAAGTGTGCGAAATGTTGAAAACTGTGTGTTTGATTTTGGGCCATGTGATTTTGATAACCTTGCCTCAAGGTCTAGTCTTTATATTTAAACAACTGGAAAACCATTTTGTAATGAAAGCTCCTATTCTTAACCAATGTAAGACAGGTAATCCTACTATTATTCTGGAGTAATTTAAAAGTGTCCACTTTGTCCCTTTGTAGCCAATATCACCATTGGCATTGCCAGACAATCTAAATGAATTTAAGCACATAACTTTAGGAGGAGCTATGTCAAAATCCATTAAGGATCGCAGAAATGCACAAGAAGCAATAATCTTACCTATTTATGTATAATGGACCTGCAGCAGTGGGCGCTACATGAATAATGTGTTTAATAGACTCGAGTTTCTTTTGTCTTCCTCTGGAAAAGGAAAGAAAAGACAGAAATGTCAGGGGGGAATGGGGTAAGGAAGAGCTAGATTATTGCTTTCGAAATTACCTTTACGCCTATGGCTTGTGCCCCTGTAGAAGCAGTGTTTGGACATGATAATACATCACATACATTACTGTTTATTCAGAATCTGCCCACAAAACCTGTAAATGCACATACTCATCCCTCTTAAAGACACATTAAACCCTTAGGGTTCAGATTTTAAAAAAGTCAAGACCTGATAGGTAGATATTTTTGCTTTAGGTCTTATCATTGGTGTAAGCCAGTCCCAAGGTAGGCTTATTTGTAGTAGGCTGTAGGTAAACACTGATTAATAGCACTTGTCTGACAGCCTTCTTAAAACTTTAGGTAGTATATCATATATGTCAAGTAGTGTCCAATTTCAGCATTATGATGGATCCACAGAAAGAGAGAAGAGAGGGAGAAATGAGGGAAAAAACACAATGAGGTAAAGATTGCTCTCTCCACTGCAATCAGCAAACGCATAAGATAAATCCTCTCCAATCTCTTTTCCTGCTATTGCTTGGCCCGTTGTGATCCCTCTGATGCTGCAATTTTCCTTAAACATTTCTGATCAATGCGGAGGAAAGCACTGCCAGCGAGAGAGGTCAGCGGGACCAAGCAGACGTGTATAAAATGAGGAAATGAAGCAAGTAATAAGCTAAACAGCTCTGTGGTTCCATCAGATAAGATGCAAAAAAGATTCATTTCAAATTATGTCCTTTATATGAGTCTTTGTGACACACCTGTTACAGAAATGCTAGAATTTTCAGAAACTTTGTGTGATTTTGTTTGTGGTCTGTGAATACTTAAATTGATCTGCATGGAGAAAAAGAAAAACATTATATGCACAAACATCTGTTTTTCAAGAATTAATCTGTAATAAGCTGTAAGTGGTCTACAGGAGCAATAGATATTTCTATTGGAGCACTAAACTATTGGAGATATTCCAATATTGTGGAAATTAAGTAAACTTTAACTGAAGATAACCATAGAACAGAGGCTGTGAATTGGCAGACCTGCATCCAGATGCAGACCTGCAACATCAGTGGACTGAACAAGTACTTGTAAATTACTGTAGTTTTCTAAAAATGAACCATCCTGGCCTCTGTAGATGATCCTTTGTCACATGCTTTTATGAAAATTATTTAGCTTTTGGCAGGTCATTGAACCAGAGACTAGGTACAAGGTTAGAGACATTAGACCATAAAAGGGAAATTTGTACATACTTTCAGATAAGTATGTTTACTCTCCCCTCATTAAGTTCAAAATGGACATCTATCTGTGGCGCTAGTCAAAAGTGGTAACATGAAGCGCCACTACGAAACAAAAAATAACCACTTCAGATTGTCTTATTTATAGCCATGAACTAATCATTAATGTTTAAGCATTAAAGCGTAACTGTTGCTGCCTTTAGTTGCTTACCTGGACCTTTATAAAGAAGGAATTTTTTGTACCTGGATCTTCACAAATTCTAGGGTCTCTGGTGTTATTCAAGCCTCAAACCTTATTTGCAGAGTATTGAACAACTAAATAACTGCCTCAAAAGCCATCAAGGTGTAAAAAGTCTTAGTGTAAACCTTCCACCCATTTCAAACCTTTCACCCACCCACACCACAATAAATTGGGTTCCTGGGTTCTGGGCTAAAAATATTTTTTATTTACAAAATCCATTAAAACTGAAATACAATGGCTGTGCAAATGTGAGCTGAACATTTTGTAAATGGGAAATAAATGCTGTAGAAGGATAGTGCACATCTCTTCAGTAAGTGCTGCCTCTTAAACACATTTCAGCTTCTCTTAAGGCTCCCTGGAGACCTTTACATTCTCCCACGCACACACAAACCAGATTTCTTTTTTCAGAATACAGATTGGTCTGCCTGATACCTTGCGTGTTAAAACATTACGATGTTACAAAGAGTGTAGGAGATTTTCAAAATGAACTAGTGATGCGTGACATCACTGGTTAAATCTGAAGTGTTCTCCATGCTCATTAACTACTTTTCCAATGAGACATATGGCTACACAGGGTACATCAGAGTGCATAGGCTAGAGCTAGCATCTCTCGCCTTCAGGTCAAGTGTATTTTTAGAGCACCAAATCGCTGCTAGCAGTTGTGTTCATGCCTGGTTTTTCTGAGCAGAAGAGAAGCTTGAGTTACTCTTTCACTGTGCTTGTGTTAATAAATCCTACACATATACATAGCCTAACGTAGCATAAGCTATAATGGAGCAAAGAATCACAAGTAAGGTTATTTTTCCTGTGAGAAATTGGTTCGTGTGAACAACCTGAAAGGTGTAATTATGCACTGCCCGGGAAATGGAAGTGATATACAACTTTTTGGAGTTATTCTAAAATCTTGTTAGCCTATGTTAACCTACCTAGCTAGCTCTAGCGGTAAAATGATACGCATTTTTTAATCTTATTTGAAAAAATCCTCACAGGAATTCAGTGAGATTTCAGCTAGCATTAACAATGTTTATGAGATCATATTATGAATATGACTTTTGTCAGATTAGGTCATGTTAGCTAATTATAAACATTTATTATGACTTAAAAGCCTCTTTCAAATTCTGTCAGGTTAGGTCATGTTAGCTAGCTGGCTAGCATTAGTTGTGAAGATTACGAACTATTATTATGACTTGCATAATAATTTGAATAATTTGCATAATAATATGACTTGCCCAATTCTGTGAGGTCATGTTAGCTTGCTGGTTAGTGTTAGTTATGAACATTATGAACTTTTATTATTACTTAAAATCCTGTAACAAATTCTGTCAAATTAGTTCATGTAGTGTTAGTTGCAAAGATTATGATTTATTATTTATTCTAATACTCATAATTTCTGTCGGAATATCATATGCTAGCTTGCTGGTTAGTGATCCTTATTAAAATTGTGAACATTTATTATGAGTTAAAAATCTTCTCAGAAATTCTGTCAGATATTGTCTCAATTTACAATCTTCAGGGAAAAACGCACTAAAATTTCCATATTGAAGTCAGACAAGTGACTTCTGTGTCCTGTGATCTGCAGACAGACTTTATTGGATTTCACTACAACTCAGTTATTTCCCTTGATCTGAGAGACCTGACTGTACTCACCTATTAATTATCAGGTTTAAGAGGCTCTCCTTGAGCAGGAACATTACCACATTTTGCTGGACTTTGGCCTCTAGCACTGAAGTTCTCCACCCCTGTTTTATGAGTTGGATGTAGCTTATAGACACACGCTAGCTGCAGCTGCTAGCTGTGAAAAGCTTTTAAGTATTACAGACTTTTGCTTATTGAATTAAAACAACATTAAAGAATGATAGGATACATGGGTCAAAATCTGGTTTTGCACATGTGCTACTAGGTCCAAATTCCACTCACACTTTTTAAATGCAAGTAAAACACTCACATTGTGAAACCCTGTAGAATGATCTTAAAAATGATAAATAATAAATGTTTACTGGCAGGAACATTTAAATCAATCCTTGCTTTGCCTCATAACATTAACCCACGTGCAGGACAAACAGCTCAAGAGGCTGATCAGTCTCCAAGAGTTCTGGGCAATGGTTCTCAAATCAAAAGACCAGCCTGAAGATAGAGGATAAAAGACAGAAAATAGAGAAAAGACTGATTACCTTTTTAAAACACAAGGAGCAAATTATTAAAAGCACTTCCAATAATACCACAGCACTATTTCCAGCTCTACCCTGAGAGACAATGAATAGGAAATGTTGGAAGAAGAGCTGTGTCAGTCTCTGATAGCTTTCTGAAGAGCCAAATCAAAAATGGAGTGGAGTTTTTTTTCTAGTGTCCACAGATTGAATCCTGTCACATGGCATGGTGTAGATGGCAGACTGCAGTGAGTGGAATACATAATAGCCCAGGGATATTACGATATTTGAGATTGTCTTAAAGAAACACCTCTTCTCCAAGACCATATAAATACCAAAGAAGAGTGAACAATGTTAATAGTTTTGTAAATGAGAATGCTATTAATTCTGAATTAACACACAACAGACATCAAGGGTTTGAAATTAGTATAAGGTGCTGTTCAGACCTGGTCTTATATGATGCACATGGCCACAGTATATTACTAGTGTGAACACTAATGCATCCTGATGCAGCCCTGACAACAAGACCACCTAGTCTCCAGTGTTGCCAGGTTGCCATTGACTGTGTGAGCATTGCTTTTATTGGCCAATCTAAGTGCCAGATGGTTTATTTTACAAAATGCTGATTGTTGGTATTGGGCTAGTGCATTTCATCTGACTGTTGGTATTGGGCTAGTGCTTCATTTGACTGTTGGAATTGGACTCGTAGTGTTGGTATTGGTCTGATCCTGAAATGACATCAGGTTGCTTTTGGCAGATTTGCCAAGTCTTGTAGTCATGAAATGCGATCACATGTAGACACATTTGAGACACATACAATACTTAGAGTAAATGTTAATCTGTCTCATCTGGCCAGTGACTGGGGACACTTTATCCTGATGTTAATAGCAAGTCTGAACAGGGCCTATACCTGAGAATTAAAGGTTGAAAATCATACACTGCTAGTCACAGGCTTACCTTTTTTTTAGAATTTTTTGAGGGGATTTTTCCATACTAACCGGGAAGGGCGAAAGCTATCACACGCTTTACCCTGCAGTTACACAACCTGAACACAACTGAGCTTTTTCTGGAAAAAAGCTGGCATCCAACCAACACCACATGCCACTGAGAATCTCTGAAGATCGCCCAGAAGTACTCCTCTCTGTAAAACTGTTTGCATGAAGAAAGTGTATGTGTAACAGTTATTGATGTTGTGCTTTATTTTTAGGTATGCTATAGTTATTTTAGGTATTGTGAGCTTGGGTTATTGTTTGTGTGGCTTTTCTCCCACCTCCCAAAAACATGCGAGTAAGTGAATTGTCAACTTTAACTCTTGTATTATGCTGGAGAAAAAAAAATGACATCCATAATGTCATGGGACAAACTGACCTGCACAGTTTAAATATACGCCAACATATTAAAAGAGTCAGGTCAAAATAGTAAAACTATATTATGCTTTGTCAGAAAATTAAAAAAACAACAACAACAATATATGGAATATACAATGCACCATATTTAAAATATATTTAATATTTAACATAATACTAAGTAAATGGTGACATTTTAATAACACTGTTAATTAACGTGATGCAAAGATTTCAAAATTCTTTAAGATGGCCTGTTTTTGAGTTTGTGAATGTATTTTCAGTTATGGTTACACTTTCACTCTTGCTGTCCAAAACAATTCTCTTGCTTTTTCATTTCTCCCAACAAGGTGAGCACAGTATAAGTGCATTTCTGCGGATGTATTTCCTGCACTGGAAATACCATATGTAGTGCTGGTTTTACAGTCTTGTTGAGGGTGGCAGACCTGGCATTTCTTGCCATCATCTGTACCCACTGCATTAATTGCTTGCTGATTGGCGGCAGGTTTGGACATGCCAACAAGAAATTTCTGGACAATGGCTGCAGCTGCCGAGGATGAAGGCGGCTAGGTTTGCCTCTGGATCTTGGGAATCTGTTGTCTGTGTTATTTGTCCTTGTTCCATTGTTGGTTGATTTCAGTCCACAGGATATAGGCATTCACCTGAAGAAAATTCAACATCTGGATCTTCAGCTGTATTGTCTGCTACATCTGAAGCATCCTATTTCTCTGAAACCTCTTCCTGTATTTCAGTATCACTTTTTTTCAGTGCAAAATCTGTGAAAAGACTTCTTCTTTTGGAGCTCATTTTAGCACCTATATCTGACAGCACTGAGAAGAAAAGTAGGGAAGCTCCATTTTACGCGCCGAGGGCAATCAGAACCAGTCATAACAACTATATACATCAAAGATTTTTTTGTTTTGGGTCTGTGAAACCATCTCTGAACATGAAAGTATCAGGGTCAAAATGATCCACAGTGCCAGCTTTGTATACAAATATTGTACAGACCTTCCACAACACATCAGTGTGATCAGACTTTGCGTGTAAGTTCATGACCCTAAATGAAGAAAAGTCAAACAATTTCAGGAAGAGGGCAACCAGTATTTCAGACTACTCAAAAGTGATAATGGGTCAAATTGACCCATAACATGGTTAAATTGAATGGTTAAATTGAATGGTTAAATTGGTTAAATTGCCACTAGATGTGACTGAGTGTGTGTATGGTGCTTTGCAAGGACCTGTGTCCATCCAAGGTGTATTTCTGCCTCATGCCCAGTGTTCCCACAAGCCAATTTATTCCTTATTCTTCACTTATTGAAGTGAAGTGAAGCCAATTTTTTTTTTTTTTAATTTCTTACCGAACACTGTTTTTAAAGAATTTCTGCCTTGTGTATGTGTGTATTCTACCTTCTACCTTTTTTTTTTTGGGTTGCTTGGCTTTTAAGGACAACAGTGTGTGTTTGTTCTGAAAGATATTTGGTCTCACTTGTCTTGTTTCAATTAATAACTCTCTTTTTCCTATACTTTACTATCTCTAATGTGAGAAATCAGACAAATTGATCAGTTATAATATATCCATATTATACAAGCGCTCAATAAGTAAAGATCTGATATCTGGTCTTGTCTAGAGAATCTTCTATTGCTGTAATTTGTCACAAGTCCAACGTATCACAAGCCAAACAGAGTCTCTGAGAAGTCCCTCAGCGCATCACAGACAATTAATCCAATTAGCACAGAGAGTGTCTGAAGTTTCACGTACAGTGGGGAGGACTGAGCGTCTTCTAGTTGGCTTTATTTTTGGCCTTGTCGTGTCACCACTGAGAGCAGAGAGCAGCATGCAACTCTCAGAGCATCCCCATGTCTCTCAGTGGCCTCTCCTCCCCATTTGACACGTTCTCTTACACGTTGTATCACACCTCGGGCTTCACTTGCCATCAATCCCCTGCTGCCCTGCAGAAGCCTGTCCATGCGTGCTGTGACATCGGGACCACTCTGCTCTGGCTTTTAATAACCATTATGTTCCTGTCAGTTTTAAATGCTATTATTGTTTTCAAACATTTCTATACATTGCAAAATAATTTACATCTTAGCAAGTGGAAATATCTAGATTATAGTCAATTTTATCTAGTATTTCCTATTATGAGATTACAATGAACCAAATCTTATTTGATTTAGTAAACCTATTTTTAGACTACTAATTTTTACTCATTTTCTGCCTGAAATCGTCTATTTGTAGATCACGTTGCTAATTTTGTGAAATGCTACTTTTAAGCATTTATTTTGAGAAAGAAGCAAAATTATCCACCAACAATATAAGAAAATTTAAAGTGTGAAATGAGTAAAAATGTCTAAAAATCGGTTTAAGAATTTTACAATTGCTTTATTTTAATCTTATTAAAGTAAGTACTGGATAAATTTAACTATATTCAATATATTTTCACTTGCTAAGATGTCAGGTTCATGCAGTGTACTTAGTTAAATTTTTCTAATGAATGTGAACATTATACAATATGTATAAGTTTAGGGGGCAAATATTCCTGAGAAAATGTATTCTGATGATGTGTAGGCAGTTATAAAGGTAAATCTGAACACTCATGATATTATAGTAAACGTATATACATTCAGAAGGAAATGCAAACTTTTGAACTGATATCTTGATTCGTTTTTCACTGTTAATATCTAGTGCCACAGTAGTGTTGAATTTCTGATTCTGATTAGCTGAAGGTGCTAATTAAGTAAAGAATCGGACTCGACCAGCTTTGCGGTTAAACGAAAATGCAAGGTGGTGGAGGGGGGAGGTGATGATGCCAAATCCCTCTCTCCCTCACTCTCTCAGAAAGCACATCTTGTCATTTTACAGAGAAACAGCAAACACCATGATTGTCACATTGTCACACTTACAACTGCGACTCCTTCCATAAAGGTAAAATAAACGTCTCCCAAAAAAAAAAAAACATCACCACATTAACAATCATAGGTTTTTCTTTGCTAAACAACATTTTATTTTAATCCATTTATTATTAGTCTTAGGTTATATGGAGTGCCTGTCCTTAGTCCCTATGTATGGGCTGTTTCTATAGAAAAGATAACATATTTTTAATGAGTGCATTAATATTAACCTATTGTTCATCTTATAGCCGGAACTACTCTCAGAGCCATGCTGTTATACGAAAATAATACACACATTCTGACAAATCAGATTCGAGCATTCACCTGCGCTGTGGTGTAATTTTTCTATAACAGCAGCTCTAGCAATAGTTCAGATGCAACCTTTATATTAATGATGTTAATTAATAATTTTCTGATGTTATGGTTTTTATGGTAACAACTTACATAATGACTTGTACAGCACACAGATCATATAAATGGGTTTTTAACAAACATGCCTAATTGTGCAAGTGAGGGAATAACAGTTTATAGCTGTTATAACATAAGTGACAACAGGAACTTCACGTACATTCTACAATATTAAAGGCTTTCCGTAAGAAGTATTCTGTAAATGGGCAAAATGTCTGGGTCGTTTTTAATGAATAAAAATGTAGTTGTTGGCAAACTGCTGTGATATAAAAGGAATAAAACATATCAAGACTAAAAATAATGAACAGTAAGTTATGAAGTTTGTACTTTACTTAACATCTGAATATAAATTATATTTCTTTGGCTCCTTCATTTAGTCTTGTAGGGTATAAAAAAAAAAACTTTGCACTTGGCTATATGTTTTATTTAATCTTACTGGATTTTTTTAAATTTATTATCATGATTTGTAGCCACACTTGTTTTTAACATGCCATACCTCTCTGAACACAAGACATTATGTTCAGTAGCTTTTCCTAAATAATAATAAATAATATAATTAAGCAGGGAAATGATGATGATGATGATGATGATGATGATGTAGACAATATGAAAAAAAGGGAAACAGATGCTCTGGGTCAATGGGATGTCAATTACAAGGTAATAAATAGAACCTAAGCTAAAATAAAGAAGCTAAAAATTCATTTGGGTTATTTTTGTGTGCTACTTTTATGAAACATCATGTGCTGTTATCTCCCTTTAGCCCTAAAAGATATTGTGAATCTGTGACGAGTCGAAACGCAGGCTGCAGAAGCATCGTGTCATCCTTCAGCAGTTGTGTTTTGTAATACTCCGGATAAGATTTTTTTTTCCACTGTAATGACTCCTCACATGCTCTTTCTGCAACACAAAGTGATAGAAGTTTGAGGTCTTCCGCTTTGCTGCCAACGCATTGGGAGAAAACAACAGCCTTGTGCTTCTGCCCCGCTTCCGCTCTACACACATAATCAACATGCAGACCTGTGGGTCCATACGTTCGTGTATTTCTCAGAATCTTTTCGTGCAGTCTAGCAATCAAGGTTGCTTCCTATTTTCAGCGCTTCAATGCAGTGTGCTTTATCAGAAGACGATGAGAGTGTTCCATGTTTTATGACAGAAATTCATGAGCAAGCCTACTAAGAAGAGGATTATGACCAATTAATTTGCTACATCAGAGATTGGAAATGTATTAAATTAAATAATTGAATATTTGTGTGCTGCACTGAACTGTGTGCCAGGAATTTAATGTCAAAAACTGGATATTAGAGTAGCTCCAGTATCTACCCCAGTATTTTGTGAATGTTTACTTTGTCAAACTTTATCAGCTTGATATTAAAGAGCTGACTATCCAGGATACAATTTTTAGTAAACTCCACATTGACCCACCTCACTATCAACTTCTAATCTCTGGTATGTTATATTTCCATTCTTCCATTACCTGCTCTGATTCTATTTTAATTTCATTGTGTTAAATATGTTGGCTTACAGTTATCTCTCTCTTTCTCTGTGCATGTGCTTGTCCTCCTTTTCTCTCTCACTTGTCTTCACTGATTATTGAAAAAGCATACATATAAAATGCCATGTACCCCTCATTAACATTACTACCATCAGCTAAGTTACTGTAAATACTGTGGCAAGCTGATTTGGTGAGCAATGTTATGACAAGTTTGCATTTTACAAGCTGCAAATTGCCCTCATAAATGCTTAGGTTCATGTCATATGTCCTTGCATAAACGCAAACATTTCTATCAGATCTATATCAGTAATTAGGCTGTAATATGTTTGTTGCATACCTTTCGACAAGAGGTCTGGCAGTATAAGCATAGTGTGAGCTCATGAAAGCTAAACATATTGGCTGATTAAGTCTATGGTCAAATGGAAAGTGTCCTCCTCAGCTGCTCTGAGGTCAGTTGAGAACCAGTTGTTAATTCTGATTGAGTCTTGGCAGGTTTTTGCACATCGTAGGCTACATTCTGCCACTATATTATCGAGATTATATATATTATTGTTTTCCATATTGAATTTGACTGGAGAGTGAGGTAAAAAAAAAAAACAACAACACCCAAAAGCTTCTGAAAATACTGCGGTCTAGACCTCATTGTCCTCATAGCTAGATACAGCCATGGGAGCATCTACAGCTTCCTGTTAATGTGTGTGTAGTAATTTATTCAAAACCAAATCTTTCAAGTGCTGCACACTTTCCAACCTGAGCTCAAAAATAGGTGACAAAAGTCTAAATTTCAGAGACATTATTTCATCAAATATGAAAATTATACAACAATCACTTATTAAGCCATGTAAACATAACAATGGTGCTTAAACAAGAGAAACAGAGGAGCATGAAGAAACACATCCCGGAGAGAATGTTAAGTGAAATCTGTGAAATTCAGAACAACACGGAACAGGTAAGTGTGATCTGAGTCTAGGGCTTCATTTCATTATTGAGTTTCCCTCACAGTGTGTATGATGTATGTCACATGATGTGGTTCCTGCAGTACAGGTCATGAACATATAGTAAAGATTACTATAAATAGTGAAAAGTATGATGTGTTGTTCTTTAATTAGTGATAAAAAATAATAATAATAACTGGCAAATTTCTGTAGTGTAAGAGGAGTAAAACACTAGGCTGCATCATGCCACCCCACTGTTGCTTATTTTCCTAACAGCATAGTATATTATTTCTAAGACAAATATGAATACATTTCACCACATTTTGTTCAGGATAAAAAAAATTCTGGAATGTGTCTCAAATGTCTCGGACGCTGATGATCTACCGGTGACATGGACCTGGACTTGTCCACTGGTGACTTCAGACTTGACTCAGAGTTTTAAAAGGTGCTTAGAGTTCTGACATCTCATTGATCATTTCTCTCAGTGTTCTTTAATGCAGACCCAGCGAGAGTCCCTCAGCAGAACCCTGCTATTATTGAGTCCAGCATTGTGACCATCAATCTAAGCTGTCAGCCTCCATCTCATCAACTGTCATATCATATTCACGTTTTCTCTTTCTCAAACTGTCTTTGAACAAATGATGTTAGCAAGGTGTAAATGGCTTTGGGCTGTTTGAACCAAACTCACCAACCAGATCTTCTGACAGGCTGAGTCACTTTATTCTCTATTGAGCAAGAACATGAAGGAGGAACATATAAAGGTTTACTCACCATTACAGAAAGAACATGTGTGTGGAAAAACATCTGATTTTGAACATCTGTAGCAGCAGACATACACCTCATGAGATTCACAGTCTGTCAGTGTCAGTGGTTAGGGCATCTAAAGACAAGGCAGCAGGTGTGGGTATGATTAAGTTTGATAGACATGTGCCATCTCAATCAAACCAACTGTTCCCAGTCCTCATTTAGCAGCCCTGCCTCAAAGGGATGGAAGTAAATAATGTTAAGCAATATTTCATTATGCCTAGACAATATGTAATTATTGTATTGTATTGGTTTGCGTTCTCCACCCTGCACATGCACATGAATCATTAATAATTCATGTCGTAGTGGGTGACCTCCTACACTCACACATGATCTAAATAAACAGCCTATGGCTTTCTCCCATGCATCCTCATTGATAACCTCAGGATGTGTTTCTTTGATTAAGAGGAAGAGAAAGTCATTAATTATAGACGAATGCGATTAATTATTTTTTCTGCCCCCGCTTCTGTCAGATCTCCCTGTTGCCCTGACTCTATCCTCCTATCGACCCACTGTGATCCACGCAGTGCAGGAAGAGATAGCAAATATGTCTTCGGGCTCATTACTAAAACATCATGTTGGTAATGCCGTACCCTTTGAGGAAAGACACCATTTGGCCCTTCACCTGCCCTTTCTTGTTCAACATGTATCCTCACCTCTCACTTGGTCTCAGGGCAGCACATGTGTCTGCAGGGCTTACTAGGACTTATACAGGCTAAATGTTTGCAAATTAATGTCATGCACATCATCAGCAGCTCTGGAAATAGGTTTTGTACTATCAAGCATAGCAGACCTGCCTGCTTCCACATTATAGCTAGGTAAGTTTTCTCATATAAATTGGATTTGGAATTAGTTTATTTTTCTAATACTTAAGGAGTAATCACTCCCATTCCTGAGGTGAAGTTAAGCTGCAATGATATCTACTCAACTGTAATAAAGACTAATGTATAATCTTTTACAGCAAATGAATGCTCCTGATGGCGGACAAGAAAATATCAGTATTTATCTTGGAAGTGTGCAGAGGGGGCAACAGTCACTAAATGGACCAGTCAAGCATATGTTCCTGTGTATCTTTATTTATTTATTTATTTATTTCCTTCCTTTAGTGATGTTCTGTTTTCTTAATTCACTAAAAAATGTCTTGAACACAGGTTACTGTCTGTGCAGTGTTTTGCATGCTTGCAAGGGAATCCTCCAGGTTGTCTGGTTTCCCCTAGGGGTAAATTAGTGTGTGTGTGTGTGTGTGTGTGTGTGTGTGTGTGTGTGTGTGTGTGTGTGTGTGTGTGTGTTTGGTCTCCTGCGAGGAACCCATCCCAAGTGGATTCCTGACTTGTTCTCAGTGTTCTTGAGATCCTGAGTCTCTGGATCCCACCATGACCCTGACCAGGACAAAGTTATTATTGAAGATAAATAAATGAATATTTAACATACATTAATTGTGTGCTAATACGTGCATACCTATAACACATGATTTGATGCACTTTTATTAAATATGACTAGATACTATAGATCTACAATGCAGTAGAATTTGCTCTAATATGAATGAAATATGCGATATTTATTATAAATTACAGACAAAGCTTACACTATTAGATTAGTAGGCTTCTTCAAGGGTTCTTTATATACTTAAGGAGACTCTAGGGTTCTACAAAGAACTTGGAGCTTGTGGTCTTTTCCATAGGTACAACCTTCAAACCCTTAAGTGTTCTAGATGTAGCGTTTATCCTATGAGCGCGTGCACCTGATAAAAGGGCAATTTTCCATCAGTTGATTTCAGTAAAATGCCAGCAGATGTTTGATATTTGAATATATTGCACAGGGATTTATAATTTAGAGACTTGTGAGTTAATTATAGCCTTCTGTAGTTCCTTCCTGTTCTGTTTAAATATTGGTAACTGATGGTGTGTAAAGCTGAAGTTCCTTAGAACATGCTATGTTGACTTTTCCAATGCTCTTCTTCTTCTTTGCCCATTATTACATGTTCAGTATTTACTTTAGATTCTGTGTGCTTACTTTCTGTTCTGATGCTGCACAAATCCTTCCCAACATTTTAAGAAGGAGGCAAAAAAATAAATAAAATAAAATAAAAGAGCATGCGATCAAAGTTTATCCTTTTGGATTATACAAATTATGCAAAATTTGCTTTCCATTTCATGCGTAATGAGTCACTGAGTAGTTTATCTTCTTCAAAATTTGAAAAATATTTACTGTAAGCTGCACGAACTGGAATAATTCTATAAAAGATCACATTCTTCTTTAAAATCGAATGGTCTGCCATGCAGGCTCTTTGTGATTGCTGTCATAGGTACTTATCTGTCAATTTTTCAGCTTTGAGAATACTCCTACAAGGGACCTTTGAACATCCAGTGGTACAAAGCTACTCATTTTCACCACAGGAAGTATGCCTGGTCTTTTCCAAGCTATTACACTGCTTTCAACTCAAGTGTAGAGTCAGCCTAGTCGAAACTGCACTTGTTGCATAGACTTCATCTCAACAAAAGAGTAGAATTGTTTCTTTAAAATGGGAACTATCCCATTTCTCAGACTTCTCGAATGTTGTTGTAGTTGATGGCGATGACGATGATGAGTTACGGTCTGTAAGTTCACTGTGGGTGGCCACTAATGTTTCCATTAATCATCCGTGCATCACTGCTAACCAGTCAGATGCTCCCCCCTTCCCCCTTTAAGAAGCTCATGTAGGTTGTGAGACAATTCTGCCAAGGCTATCTATGTAATTACTTCCTTGCTAGATTACGTTCTTGCCAATGGCTCTGTCAATTAGGCAGCCAGGCGGAAAAAAGGACAATAAGGCCCTACTTAGCAAAAACGAAGAGCTCAAACACATTATGTCAACAAAGATGACATTTTAGTATGTTGAACTCTCTCACACACAGGTGTACATACTGAATAAAATACTATATAAACATTTATACGCTTTAGTGAGAAAAGTCTTTACTGAGAGCGCGTTAATAAAACAGGATTTCACCAATACTCTTCACTCCAGCGTATTTAAGAAACAAAGTTTTTCCTGATGATTTGTTGTTTGTTCTTTTTATTTTGGAAGCAAATATTCAAAAATTACAATTTATCACAAAGAGCCTTCTGTTCGTTTGATGATGATCTGTTTGGTTTGGAACATTCACACTATTTGCAGAGATGTCACTTAATTGTTTTAGGTTCTGACGTAGTGACTTCCTATGGAGTTATTTTCCACTGATAAAGTCTTGTCAAGTCCTGATTCACTTCCTCATTTGATTCATCCAAGGCAAACAATCAGTGGTCAGATTCGTACCTGACAATTATTCCTACAATGGAATCATCATTAAATGGCACAGCATCAAGAGATCAAACTTCCTGTAGTCTCTTTTAGAAAAAAAAAAANGCTTCTACCTGGAATTCTTTCTCATGGGGAAATACTGTCATAGGGTTTGATAGAAAACCTTCAGGGGTTCCTCCAGAGTCACAAGCTGAAGAACCTATAGGGTCCCAAATCAGTGTAGAGGTGATCTGACTTTATATATTTGCATTGGAATTTTGATCTTGACTTTGGCCAGCATTTTAGCATCTTAATTTGAGAGATGTGAGGATGGAAGTCATTTAACTTATTTTTTTATTCAATATTGTTTAATACAATTTTTCTAATTGACTTGTTATTTAATGTAGCATTGTTAGGCAAAAGAAATAAACCAAAAACGAATAGTAATCAGAATTTTTTTTTTCATGTAGCACATGTTGCAAAACATGTAGCAATGCTGGTGCTTGCAGCGGGTAGCGTTGCTGTCTCACAGCGCCAGGGTCCCCGCTTCAATCCTGAGCTTGGGTTACTGCCTGTGTGTGGTTTTACATGTTTTGCCCCTGTTCTCCGGTTTCCTCCCACCTCCCAAAAACATGTGTTTAGGTGGATTGGCTGCTTTAGCTTTAACATGAGTGTGAATGAGTATGCTAGTGTGTGCTTGGTGCCCTATCCAGGGTGTATACCTGTCTCATGCCTAGTGTTCTTGGGAAAGGATCTACCCTGACCAGGACAAAGCAGTTACTGAAGATCAGCGCAGTAATGTTTCTATAATCCAAATAACATTGTAAACCGTGATAAGAGGTTTTGCAATTATTGTGATAGTCACAGTTAGGAGTTTTGCTGATCAAACTGCAATACATTATAATATTTATATAGGACATTGGTGAATCAATGTCTACTAGCAATGCTATAGTATGATAGTAAATTTGTCAGGATGCTTATAGTAATTTATTAATTGCTTATTATAGAGGCTTATTTCCATATTACTGCCTTCTGCAAAATCAGTATATTGGTATCAGGCCAATAATAATGATAACATTCAATACAAGACATACACTATATGGCCAAATGTTTGTGGAAACCTGACCATAACATTCATACAGCATGTGCTTGTCGAACATCCCATTCCAGATTTAATCCCAATTTGCTGTTATCCTCCACTCCTCTGGGAAGGCTTGCCACTACATCTTGGAGCGTGGCTGTGGAGAGTTGCCCATTCAGTCACAAGAGCATTAGTGAGGTCAGGTACTGATGTTGGGGGTCAGTCACTGTTCCAGTTAATCCCATCCAGTTCAGTGGGGTTGAGGTCAAAGTTCTGTACAGGCCACTCGAATTCTTCCATTCCAAACTTGGCAAACCATGTCTTCTTGTGATAATGACAATGTGCTCAGGGCCGCTGTTCATGCTGGAACAGATTTGTGCCCCTTAGTTCCACTGAAGGGAAATTGTAATGTTATAGCCTACAGAGACATCCTATACAACTGTGTGCTTCCAAATTTGTGGCATCAGTTTGGGGAAGAACCGCATATGGGTGTGATGTCAGGTGTCTACAAAGTTTTGGCTATATAGTGTATTTTGCAGTCTAAAGTTCTGTTCCAGTGTTTAAATGCTCATTACATCTTATTTTTCTAAAAATGTTTCTATTAAATTTAATACTGTGTTTAGAGAAATGGCACCATGATATCTAAAGTCTCGAAATGACGTCAGTAGGTGACCAAAGCGCGCGCTGCGGGGTTTTCTTTTTATGGAACGCCTCCGCAACCTGTGATGTCAGGATCTTCATTTGCGTGACACAGATGCTATATAACCTCAATCCACATCTACACAGACACGGCTGATTGGACCTAGTTGATGCAGCGATCATCTATGCGGATATCTGCTCTGACAGGATATCGAGGCACAGCTTTAACCGTCAGCTCCTCCAAGTGACTCCTTCGTGCGCCTCACCTGTGCGTTTCAGACGTTTTATCAGCTCAGGTAAGTGTACCACTTGCCTAAACAGTGCCTTAGAAAAAAATCTAAAATGCAATAAATCATGTGGTTCTGAATGTAGAGCAATTTATTCATTTAACAATCTACACTTTATAGATGTATAAACCTGATCACAGCGATCCAGAACGCACCAGAATTGAAACGCACAAGAAAGGGATATTTGTTCCAGCTCCGAAATAACAAGCTTAAATTAGAAATCCATGTCAACATTAGATGACAAATCATAAAAGCGTTCTGTATTATAATTATAATCATCTCATTTGCATTTAAATGAATGGAAACTAAATCAACATTCAGCTCTATATGGCGATACCTTTCCATTACGCACAAACTCACGAGCTTTTCCGTTTTTTTTTTTTTAATATTATTTCCCATCTTTTTATGATCACACGTGAACTACGTTACATCTTTATGATTGAGCCCATGTTTGCATTCTTGCTATGCGTTATTCCTAACCACTAGCTGTATTATCACGAGGAAAAGGCACTCCAGGATCTCACGACTTAGATATTTTTACGCATTCGCTCGCGTGGGTGTTTTTATTTATTTATTTAGTTTAGATTAGTTGAAATGCACAATCTGTTCCGTCACTTTAAAGCTAACTTTCAACTACATGTAGCTGTTAGGTTATGAGTACCAAATAGTTATTGCTTAACGCGCAAATCATGACTCTCACTGGGATGGGAGAACTCAGGAAAGGAAGAAAATAATAGAATTAACCCAGATTATGCACATGTGCACGTGAAAGACGTTTAGTATGGATACACATTACGGTTCCTTGATTAAAAAGGACAGGGTTGCCAGATTGGAAGTATTCCATCCTAGCTACACTCTTAGAAGAATGTTAAGGATGCTTCAGTGGGTTCTTTGTATTGTTACGGGTTATAAGCTTTTGAAAAACGTTGTAGTTTGGAATCCTTTCACAGATGGGGAAACACTTTATTGTCGGGTTGTATATAGGACATTTAAGGGTCCCCCAGAGGAGCAACTAAAGAACCTGGATTTCAAGCCTCCTTTTCCCCTAAAAGTGTCAATGCGGTTTATCAGCCCAGGTAACTATCTGGTACCAAGTTGTTGCTCAAAATGGTAACTTTACTAAACAAATATTGAATCCTAAACGTGAGAATAAAAGCAATCTGTGCTTTGCGCCTTCATTTGTGACTTCTTGTATTTCCTTTTCTCCAGAAAAGTGTGAAAGAATTGTTAGTGGCGCCTATGCTTACATATACAGTGTTTATTAGATTGCATTTATTTAACACACTTTGGAGGGAAATCTACCCAATCTGGAAACGCTGAGAGAGAGAGAGAGAGAGAGAGAGAGAGAGAGAGATGTATGATATTTACGCATTACGCACATTTACGCATTACGCACCGGAACGGAAGGTTAGCTGTAATACAGTGCAAGAGAGGCTTTGCTTTATTTAGTTCTGCTCAGTTCTGAGTGTATATTAACCACAGAACACTTTCTGGTCTTTTCCTTCCTCAGACTGTGTGTGAAAATGTACCGAAGCTTGCTGCTGGTGTTCCTCATCCTTCTGGTTGAGACTCGCCTCAGTGAGTCGAGCTGCGCGGAACAAGAGACGCAGAAATCGACCTCAGAAGTAAGTGATTTACCTTTCACTTAAATCATTGTATGGTTTTTCTTGTTCAATTTTTTTTGTAGCATCATGTTCTCCAATCTTTCTTTTTTTTTTTGCGCGCAGGAGAGTTCAAGTTTTCGACTCGCGGCTCGTAACTTGCTCAAGCGGTATCATGACATAGACTACGACAGTTTTGTCGGACTGATGGGGCGCAGGAGCGCCGGTGAGAGCGCAGCTTCATCTCCTTCATGACTGTAGTGCTTATAGGATTGCACGAGATGCTTATGCCATGTTTTTAGGATTTCCAGATTGGCTTGGCTGATGGGAGGATAATATAAACAACAGCGGCATCAACAATAATAATAATAATAATAATAATAATAATAATAATAATAATAATAATATCACTGTAACTCACCCTATACTTGAAACAGAGAGCTAAAAAGATACTACACAAAAGCTACCCTAATCCTATTTACCAGCCAAAACCATTTCCAGTCCTTTCCCTAACATGATTAAGAAAAGTTCAATTAAGTGGGAAAATCTGACAGTGTTATTTGTTCTCAGATGCTGCTGATAATGACCAGGATCGGCGTAAAAGTAAGACCATCCTCCTTTCTGATTCTGATTTCCACTCACTATAAATCTCCATTCCACAGAAATGGCCTCATTTTATGCTTTATGGTTTGGTTTCAGGAGAAATGCATGACATCTTTGTGGGACTTATGGGACGGCGAAACAGTGAAGATGGTGAGAATAGATTTAAGTCCAAATACCTGCATCTGTTTTATGAATTTGCAAACACAGTGTATATCCTTGACAAGTGCATAGCCAAATCACCAGTGCTGAATTATCAGCTGTGTAAGTCCATCTGGGATTCTGTGTTGTTAATTCAACCCTGGGGATTTGCAAGTGTGAATTCCCATCAGCTTAGATGTGTTGTATTTACACTGACAGACGCCGAACGTCCGTGGAGGAAAGACTACCCAGAGACACGTGGCCTGTTCTTTAACAAATGCAGACTGAGGTTAGTGTTGTACCTGGCCTTGAAAACTGCAGCACACACGTACATTATTACCAACTAAAGCCAATGTTTTTCATTGCAGGTTTCGTCGTGGGTTATAGGCAAAACTCCTCTGGATCAGCTGTGCCATTCTCACAGAATTAACTCCTTTTCATGACACAATTTGCAAAAAAAAAAAAAAAGAGTCAAATAATTACACAACAGCAATTATTCTAAATTACATTTGTCATAGGATGATGATTGATGTTGAACTGCAACTAGAACTTGCATAGATTTGTATATACCAGTAGCAGTATATAAATCTCTAGAAACAACATCTTTATCTGACTAGATTTATTTACCACATTAACTTTCTAATGCAAAAAACATGATTTTTTTGTAAATAAATGTATTATTTAATTGAGCTCATCATTGATATACAGCATTCTCTGTGTATCTGTATATGTTGAATCATATTTGAAGCTCTAGTACTCTCAGCAGCACAGAGTATGTAGTGCTTAAAGCCCAGTTATTCTGTAAGCTCCACATTATATGCTACATATTAAGAATTTATATGTAGCATATATAACAGACCAAAAATCCATACAGTGAATATGACTGGCATGATATTAGGTATAGATGAAATGCTTAGGATTGAGGCCATCTGGATTCTGGATTTCTTTTTTTTTTTTTTAGCTGGCTATGAGTGTAAACAGCAGCATGCCTTTCTTATGGAACATGAGCCATAAAAATGACTCACCGTATAGAGTTGAATGGCACTGATGTGTGGAATTACTCCGTTTAAGGTGCTGTTGTGTTGAAAAATAAATACAGACTGACATTTTAATTTCTCTCCTGCCACGTCCAGTCCTCATCAACTTTAATACATTTCTTAGAAAGTAGATTTGTGGTGGATTAAATGGGTAAAAAAGGGCAAAAAAAAAAAAGTCTTACGCTGTCTAAAGATACTAAACACTAGAATTATTTCTTGCTCAGCTCTCTAATATGTATGTTGTGATGAAGTAGAAATATGTACAAATAGGCAGAACTCTAAAGCTCAGATGTAGTAGAGTCCTACAGGCTTTATTAGTGGTAAAATAGTTTCTTTGCAATGAGACAGTCATAGAACTTCACAAACAGCAGAAAGAAAGAGTAAAATCATCACCCCGTCATCCGCCAAAGAAAAATGTACCTCAATTTTAGCCCAAGGCAATTTAAGAAGGACATATCTTGTACATTGATATGTCCGTTGCTGCACAATAATTTAACCGAAAACATTTCAAATGATCAGGCTTCATTTCTAAGTACAAAGATATTTTAGTCTTTACTGTAAATCATCATAATTACAATTTGGTATGGTGAAGCAGCATGTCCAGATACTATATCATCATCATCATCATCATCATCATCATCATCGTTTACACAGGCCTACTTCTCCCAGCATATACTGCAGAGCAAAAAATAAATGTGGAGCACAGGAACTGAATGAAACCCAGACATCAAATGAATACCTAAAGGTTATCTGCTGCCAGAGAGTTACATTATAGCAGCTATAAATACTTTAAGTGCTACGTCCTGATACCTCTCCTGTATCAGAAAACTTACTGACAGTAACAAAGTGCTGAAACTGGAGACTCCTTCCATAAATCTTCCATAAACAAACATCTCTTTACAGAAAGCTTCACAATATCAACTTCTCGGTGAATTAGCTGCAACTGTAGGAACAATAAAGTATTAGAATGAGTGCATTAATATAAACCTGTGATTTGCCTTGCAGCTGGACCTACTGTGAGAGAAAATTAATCAACATCTGATCAATCAGGTCTGAGAATTTAACAGTGATGTGATAAAATTTCAAATAAACTGGTTTCTCCTGCTTTAGCTTCTGAGGAACCTGCAGACGCTCCCTTTCTCTGCATAAAACACAACATTTTCACCTTCCTGAAGATGATCTATCATGTACTGTTGCAGTGCTGTTGTTTGCTGGCTTATTCTCTTGGACTGTCTTTTGCACCGAGTCCCCTTCTGTCTTCCCCTCTCCCTCTGGCCTGGCCTGGATCGGCTGCGTCAGGTTGGAAGCCTTTGGTTGTTCTGCTACGTGCTGAGTTACTTTCACAGTGACCTTCACCGGTGTCTCAGTGTTAGCTGTTGTGCTAAGGAGAGATGGAGCTGGAGGCCGGTAGCGGTAATGGTAGCCGTAAGGCCGCAGGTGGTACGTGTAGTACTCTAGAATGTACATCAGCTCGGCGTCCACGTAATGGAAGGACACGGCGAGATCAGAGCAGCACAGTGGACCCTGTGAACAAACATCACACAGGATGATGCCAAGATGATCATGAATAACACAATTCAAAACAGCTTCTGAGAAACAGAATCACAACTAGGATACTCAGTATGATATTGTTGTTGAATCATCAAATCTGATTGGTTAGAACGTGTTCACTGATTTTCTTGAGCAGCAGCTCTGACAACCGTGCTGCCCTGCAAAGCAAATCGCAGGTTTATATTAATGCGTACAATACTTTATATGCCAGAACTTGCTGAAGATATTTATTCAAGATTTATGGAAGGAGTCTCCAGTGCCAGCACTTTCTAACGGTCAGTAAGATTTCTGTCTCCCGAGAATCTTCGGGACAGAGGACATTCTGGTCTCTCGCTAACATGACAAGCAGTGTTTCTGTCTAATTGACTTCAAGGGGGAGGAGAAAAAGAGAAGCAGGCGAGTTAATTAATGTTTAGAGCTGTTAAAAAGGAACGAACTTGTTTTCTGAATATTCTACAACATGAAATATAACAATAAATGGATAAAAAGTACAATGATTCATTCTTTAATTGCTGTGTTATATGAGGAATACAGCACTTTGTGATGTGCTGTATAGGAAAAACGTTAACATCTGGGTGGTAACACTGCATCACATCACCCCATCATTGATTATTTTTCTACAACAGCACTCAATTTTCATTTTTAAGATAATACCTGCAAATTTATTTCTCTTCTGTTGATTATTTTGTTCATTCCAAGTTGAGTCTCAATATGGTTGATAGTTGAATTATCAGGCACATTAGACAAATGTTTTACAAAAAGATGTGCTGACAAAGTATGTGACACCTGAGGAAAGAATTTATAATATTCCTTAGGCTCAAGTATGAATCCCCCATGAAATCCCACAAATAATGTATAGGCACTGCACACTGTCACAAATAATTTAGTCACTTGAGTAATAATGATGTAACACAAGTGGCTTTCCATGAAACCTTTGTTTCACAGTCACACGCAAACAATATATATTCATACAGGCCACTCATGAGGGTAAAACCCATTTTGAGATTATTTCCCTTGAGTATAAACCTATGACTTAACTTGCAAGTGTATTGAGTTGTGCCCTGATGCTCAGCTGATATGTTCATTAATGGAAATTTCAAGCACATGGTTAGAGACTTACCACCACTATGGGATAGTAGCAGTAATTCCAATACCAGAAGGTTTTGGGGAAAATCTGAGTGAGATGGTGCTCAGGGACGAATGGGTGGAAGGTCTCACGCTGCACACTGTCTCTCGAGTCTCCTGCCAACACACCCATCTTCTCCAAACACTGACCCAAGGCCAGGTCCTCCACTGAGGAAGTATGAGTGCATACTTTAGTGCTGAAGCCTTGGACAAATCGTTTCAATGCCTCCTTGCTGAGCACGTATCCAGCACCGCCACTCATGTAGCCCTGCTTGACATAGGGTTTGAAGCGCTTGCCAAAGTAGATCGGCTCCTCTGACGAGTAGTTGGACAGGATCCAGCGCAGATTGTCCACCACCACAAAAGTGTCATCATCAGCCTTGAGGAACCAGTCTGCTTCCTCGCCATGGTTCTTCAGGGCATAATGGAAGGCTCGGATGGTCTTCCAGTAGAGCTGATCACGTCCTTCTGCTGTTCCAAGGCCCACTGTTGGGAAGTCACGATCCTCCACCGAGCTCATAAACAGCACTATGTTGCAGTGACGACTCCATGTTGCTTTCACATGCCGTGCCTTTGACTGCAGGTTGTTAGGGCCTGTCATGACCCAGCACAGGATACGTACTTTTTTGTAAAGCTCATCTGCAACATGGCTGTCCTCACCTAAAGTGAAAAATGGGAGTAATACACTCAGTAATGCAGTTAAAAAAAACTATATGCTTCATTTCAAGTTTGGGAATCGAACATCGTACTTTAATGACACACCAAGGAAAAGGCATAAAAAGAGCAAACATTTATGACTGTTAAAGTCATATGTATAGACCAAGAGAGGGAAGCACTGATGCACCTGTATGATGAGGGTGATTCAGGTTGATGAGAGCAGAACGTTGCACCACCCAGCTGATGTTGTTGCTGGTCTGCTCATCCTGCTGTGCACTGAGCCACAGGCTGAAGCTCTGCGCAAACCACACCTCCTTCAGGAAGAAGTAAAGTGTGCAGCATCCTACCAGAAAGCCCAACACGAATGCATACCTGGAGTTCACCCCTTTCATGGCAATCTCTTCACAGTCAGCTACAATCACTCAAGGGCTGTAAAGAAAAAGAATTGACAGTTTGAGGAATTGATAATTGCATCTTGCATTATTCAGATCATGGACAGACAGCATTATAGCACAGCAGGTTGTGTTGGTGCCTCATGGTTCTGGGGTTCAATCCTGAGTGCATAAGTTTCCTCTGGGTTCTTTAGATTCTTTCCAATCAAATAGGCATGGAAGAGAAAAAAAATTAAAAATGTAGGGTAGCCTATGGCCTTTGCACCCACAGTACTGTATAAATGAATTAATAAAAGAGACTCACATCCTCACTGGCAACTCTCCAAGTTATAGCAAGGCATCAGAGTCACAGCAAGGGCGACATGCTCTAAAACAAACTATATTCTGTATTTTACTGCGTGCATCATCTGTGTTGTGTCAGTGAATATTACAAGTCTCATAATCTCCATATTCATTCTTTGTTTGTTTTTTGTTTTTGTTTTTTTAAGGCAAACGGTTGTCACACCAAATATTGACTTTGTTTCATTTATTATTGTGTACTGCTCTTTACAGTATTTGTTTTTAATGTAGAAACATTTAATTTAATTATTTTGAAGGCATCTTTGCTCTACAGCATTTCTTTGCATTACCATTCTCCGCACCATTCTGTGCAAATTCGTGTGTTGTGAACAGTTTCTGACATACTCAAACCAGCCCATCTGGTACCAACAACCAGGCCATGGTTAAAGTCACTGAGAACATTTTTTCTGCATTCTGTTTGATGTGAACAGTAACTGAAGCTCTTGACCTGTATCTGCATAATTTTAAGCATTGCACTTCTGCCACATGCTTGGATGATTAGATAAGTGCATGTATATGCAGATGTATGTGTGTGACTAACTACATTATTATTATTATTTTTCTTTTTAATCACCAAATCCTTTACAACACATCAGTGAATTCTTTCCCCCGCCTGGTCTTGGGACAATTTCCCAAATTGCATCCTTGCAAAAAAAAGAGGTGCCTGGATTGACGTTCAGCACCACAAACAGCGACCAGAACAAACACAAATCCACATGCTCCCAGGGTGGAGCTGCACTCATACCCATTACGTACCTTGGACTTATGTTTATATAAAGCTCATACAAAGCAAATAAATGGCTGGCCACTGATGGAGAAGAAGTAGATGAATGAACAACTGTTTGTGCAATAACCTGCCTGTCTTCTCCTCTCTGACTCTCGCTGGAGGCGGTCGCAATTTTTCCTCTCTCTGCTGTGTCTGTGTCTGTGTGCTTCTCCCGTCTCATCTCTATTTTTCCTTCTGCTGGTGAAGCTTCTCGAATCCTAAATTATGGAATTGATAAGCTGGTCCCTCAACACAATTGATACGATCCTTTCACGAAGGAATGCTGGTTCGGGAG
>CM074960.1:5319522-5334835 GCA_037577455.1 Pangasius macronema
TATTGGGCTGCATTCAGCATCAGTAAGGGCCTTAATTTGGGTCGAGGATCGGCCTGTGTCTTCACGGACAGCCCGTCGGATCCTGCAGCTCAGTGCAGGTGAAATTCTTTTGGGTCTACCACTTGAATTTTTTTGTCCCATAACTCTCAGGATCTTTAACTCTCTATTTGTCCCATAACTCTCTATTTTTTGTCTCTTGCTCTTGTTTCGGCATTTTGAAGAAGTTCTTACAACCTGGTGATGATCCACCAGTGCAAAGTGTGAATACTTGTAATATTTTCCCTGGCCTTAAGATTTTGTTCAGGAGTATATATATATATACACACACACACACACACACACACACACACACACAGTATGAGTCATGCATGCCCAAAAAGAGCATATTGTTGAGAACACAGTTGTATATCTACAGCGCTTTTAACAAAAGACAGACAAAGCAGCTTTACAGAAACCTGGATGTAACTCTACATCACCACGTACAGTGTGTCAAACTGGCAAGCTTCTTTCAGTATTCAAACAGGAAGTGAAGGTGGTCATAAAGTAAAATAAACACACACACGCACCTTTGTTGTAGAGTTTGAGTCTCTGCTGTACAGAGGTGATGGCTCCCAGCACAGACAGTCTGTTGACTCTGCTCTTGATGTTGGAAGCAGTGCCAAACTCGTCAGCCAGCATCTTGGCCACTCTGGAGATCTGATCTTTAGGAGGGATGATCAGCGAAATCATACTGGTCCCATTACTGACAGACAGACAGAGAAAGAGAGAGAGAGACTTAGTCAGCACACTCAATACACACATTGTAAGACTGTAATGCCATAGAATCCATCAAATATTGTTCTGTTATCCTGTCTAGTTAGCATGCTCAGTGAGTATTCATTGTCTTTGTGTTTTCTTTTTAATATTTTGCCCTTGTCTCACACTGTTGTGTATTTGCACATCATGTAGTCCTGTGTGACATGTTACTGTATTGTGTTTTGCACACAAAGTACAGGAAAAGGTCTTGAAGAATTTTTTTTCATGTGTATAAAACCTGTGATGAGAGCAAACATTAACCAAAACCATTTTTACAGTAAGCGGAATAAAACATAACTGAAGATCTTTTATAAATCGGTTCTATTGTTTTGATGGCTTATTCCTAACAAAAATAATATATCCCGTATTGTGAATGTATCTTCCTGTATCGTAATATAATCTTTCCATATCACACACTCCGACTTGGGAGTAGAGAAATCTTGTAACTTGGAACCCACCTGGCTTAAAGTAACGACTGGGAATGAAAGTGAACACGATAGCTAGTCATAATAGATTTTTTTTTTAGCTTCAGTGAACATTGAAAACAACCTTGAATGGTTCAGTACAAGTTCTAGCCAGTGTAGCCATAACAAGCAAAGACCACCTCTTTGCTAGAAACCTAAACACAAACATTATTACTAATCGCAGTGATTCGGTTAAATGTTTTAGCAAGAAGCTAATGCTCTGCGATGTAGCATCTGACAGGTGAGGCACACTGAGGCATGTCACAATGCTTAGTGATCGGGTCACAGATAAACACAAGCAACACCAAACTGAACGTGTGTCTGAGCGAGCCTGATAACGCAGCTATTTCAGGGAAGCGAGATGACTACAAGCTGTGGACAATACAGCTAAACTGCAGGAGATCTGATAAAATCTCTGATAGGAAGGAAAAAGAACAGGCTAAACCAAACGGAAGAAAGTCATACAGTTAGAAACAACAGTACAGCTTAAAACTGATGGCACAGGCGGCAGTGACACGTGAGCTTTCAGACTGTCATTTTCAAAATGCCGGCACTGTTTGCAGTGAAGTGTGCAAGTTCACCTCCTCACCTGTTGCTTATTTGCATTCAGAGTGCTACTAACCAGAGCAGAACAAAATGAAGATATTTTACACTACGTGGGTGTTGGCTAATACCACATGCTTTCATAATGCACGTCCTTGCTCTTTCCTTAGGAGGAGGGTTAATTATTAAAATGGTCACATTTTCTATTTTCATTTTTCTTAATATTTTTCCATAAACTGTACCATAAAAAGGGAAAAATGTGACATGCACCCGAGTCAGTGTCAAAATATGTCAAATTAGATTTTACCAGGAAAACATGAAATACCTTTTCAGTGTCTCTTTATATTTCAATCTTCTCTTAACATGAGAAAACAAGCTACTAAAACCAAGAAACAACCAGAATAGCTTGGACAGTGACGGAGATAGATCAAGATCCTTATTTCCAATCAACTGGGATTCATCCCTTGCTCCATCTCTACTTAAAGAGAGCGATGTGGCGGTGCTTTAGTCCTTTAGGCAGTGGTAGTTAAGTGGATACTTCTGATCATGAGTTCAAATCCCAGCAACACCAAGCTGCCACTGCTGGGCCCTTGAGCACGGTCCTTAATCCTCAACTGCTCAGTTGAGATAAATCTAAGTTACTCTGGATAAGGGCATCTGCCAAATGCCATAAACGTAAATGTAGTGTGTCCAGCTCTCAACTCCTCATCTGTACACTCTGCTCAAGCAGCTTCAGTTTTCATGTTAATCCCTGCCACCATGCTTGTCATCTGGTAGACCTCGGACTAGCTGAGCCCCGGCTGTAATTCAGTGCAGCTGTATTGTATAGCTGCAGTGCTTTCTGAAACTCTGAACTATTAGCGAACCCTGACAGTTATCCCTTATGTCTGAGCCTTTTCTCTTATTGATTGCCACAGTAACCACACTAACAGTGTCCCCCTGTGACATCAGTGTGGCACACAACTACTAATTTCTCACAGGACTGTTCAGTTTTAGGGTGGAGATTTCCATTACGCAAAAGAACTAATCGTGTAAATCAGTAAATCATTGGGCAGTGGTAGCTCAGTGGTTGAGACGTTGGGCTACTGATCGGAGGGTCATAAGTTCAATCCCCAGCACCGCCAAGCTGCCACTGCTGGGCCCTCGAGTAAGGTCCTTAACCCTCAACTGCTCAGATGTATAAATGAGATAAATGTAAGTCGCTCTTGATAAGGGCGTCTGCCAAATGCCATAAATGTAAATCTGAATATTTGACTATAATAGCACTGACATTTTTAGGCAGTGCCTCAGGTTTTGCTACAAATGACAAGCAGACTTTACTGTCACTCCTCTCACCACAGACAGGCATAATGTTAGGAACAAAAAAAAAACTAGTTCCCCCAGAATCAAAGCACTACACTGAATATGAAGCGGATAAGAAACAATGCAAATATTAGACAATAAATATTATAAATGCAAACAAAAGGCTGTAAAATGAGCAATACTGAAACCTAAACATTACAAAAAGAAAATGTGATTGCACAGCAACACTGCTGATATTCCTAGTGTGTGTTGATTTGGGAAAGGACACAAGCATCAAAGCCCACATTATTCACACACATGAAGCTCTGAAAATCATTTCACTAAGTGACAGAACGTGGGTTCGTTAACTTTAGGAGGGAACAGTAATCAGATCTGGGACGACACGTACATGGCGAGTTAGGAACAAACGCAGAGTCTTTCCTGTCCAGTACGTTTGCTACAGGATAGACCGGTTGTTTTCTGGGCAGGACTTCAAAACTAAACCCACTATCCCATGTTACATACAGTGAAAGGGCAAACCCACCCACACATAGGCTGTCCTTGAATGAAGGACTGAAGTGTGTGTCCTTAGCCCATAACTACATGACAAAAGGAGAGTGAAAGGCAGTGAAGCATGCTGCTTTTCCACATGCCTTACTTAAACACAGAGTGCTGGGTGCCACTATTATCCCACCACCACACACGAACACATTTCACCCAAACACACACACAGTACAGAAACGATACACTAACGCTAGGCACTGAACAAATAACGGTTACATTACACACCACGTGACTAGGGCGGCTCGTGTAAATGAGGGCTCGCGCTTAGGTTTAGTTAGTTGTGGGCGCGTGGGCCATTCCGGGAGACTGCTGCTAGCTAATACCGGCTACAGCCAGTTCGTTAGCGTTACAAAGCCAGCACAATTTTAAAACAAAGCGCAAACCATGGTCAAGTATATACGACTCGTTAATGTCCCACCACACGCGTTAACGACAGCTAAGCGAAACCACACACTGTAAGGTAATTCTCCGGAAATTCATTTCGCCACATTGTTCAGTTAGCTGTTAGCCAGCTACTACATTTTTTCCGCACTCTGACTGACGTGTAGTACAACTTCCAGTCACGCGGACCGCCGGCTATTCTAATAAATTACATCTAGCATGGCTAGCCACAACGCTAATATACCACATTTACAAGCTGAAATTAGCCACAGAGGCAAATTAAACTCGCGACTTGCTCCTCATTTGCCGGTTACTGTACCGTTAACGCCGCGGCTACTCCTCCCAAGGCCCCGGCTAATCAGCTAGCATTTAGCGGGCTAGTTAGCAAATCAGTAGTCCAGCTGAACAGCAAGCGCTAGCTGCTAGCACCGAGAAAAGTCCAACAGATTTGTTTAGACACTCCGGGTCCTAGTTGAAGGCATTCACATACCCTCTAGCAGCCTCCAAACTCTTGATGAGCTTCTTAATTTTCCAGATTTCCACGTTTCTGTCGGCTGCGCTCGGATCGTCCGCCATCTTCCCTGCTCTCTAATCGCTTCGGCACCTGGAAAAAAGGAGCAAAAAGGACGCGGTGTTAAACCTTACAGTGTATTTCGTGTTACATTAGCCACACATGTTATGGAAACTTTTTCTAAACCAACATTTTCCTGTAGTGTGTAAAAAGTAATTGAGGTACAGTGGCTGAGCTGCTGATTTTTCAGCCGCGTAGCTTTACCGCTAGTTCACTGAGGCTCACCTGACGCAGCGAGCGGCACTGAGCTTTAAAAAGAGCACAAATCTTTTCTCGTCGTTTTTCTTTCATGTACAGGAATCACAAAGTGCAAATTATGAACCACCTGCCACCAGTTAAGCGTCTGTTCCGTGGGAAAGTGCGCGGCAAATCTAGGCCTCCGTTTCTTCCCACCCAAATCCACGACTTTATCTCGTTGCCCTTAGAAACCATTCCGCTTTTTTTTTTTACACTCTAATTCATTATATCGTTATTCAACCCCTGTACCTGGATCAGTCTCCGCCGTCTCCTCGCGCGCGCTCTCTCTCTCTCTTTCTCTCACTCTCGCGCTCTCTCTCGGTCTTTTCTCCGCTCGCTCGGGTGTTTCGGTTGTTAGTTAGCTGCGTGACGTCGCCTCTCCCCGCCGGTTCCGTCTCTCCTCACCGACGGCGCGTGGTGCAAAAGGCGACTCACATGTAGGAGGAGGGGATTACTCTCTACTCTGTTCCACTTCCTGGTTACGCGCGTAGAAACCATGGCTGAACTCCAAACGCTCCTGTGCTCCCTACATAGGCGCACTACAAAGAAGGTCTTCTATGCCCTATCTAGGGCACTACGTATATTTTAGAGAGTCAATTTGTATTAATCCCATCGCTGGACGTTGTGAGGTAGCAAAATGGGATTGGTTTAAGAGCGTGTCAGTTGCAGTGATAGCGGAAGTACGAAAACCCGAGAGTGGCGGGATAACTGTGAATTGTAGTCGATTACTTTGTCAGGCATGTAAAATACAAGTATTTTGCTTATAAATATAAACCTTTTATATTTTTTGTTTGTTTGTTTTTATTATATTATCATTGAACATCCCATTCCAAACTCATAAGCATCATAATATTGAGTTCATTATTATTTCTGCTGTTATAATAAGCTCCACTCTTCTAGGAAGGCTTTCCACTAGATTTTAACCCTTCCTATTATCCTCAAAATTACTAACATCTTTTATCCTTTGGTCAATTTGACCCCAGCAATTTAAACCTCCAGAATATGATTTTTACCCAAGTTTGTGTGTCAAGTACTTTATGTTTNTTTTCCTGTCTTCATTGGTGCTCAGGACAGCATTTTATTCATGCTGCTCATCAGCAGGACATTTGTCCCTTTCTTGGGGCAATAGGAGATGACAGTGGCTCTGTCAGTGAAGGCAAAACATTGAAGATGTTACCTTCCTGTTTTTCATTGCAAGAAGCTCAGAGGGAAGCTCCAGCTTGTGTTATCTCATTGTCCCCTACATGGTAACCTTCATATTTTCAGCAGTTCCTCACCAAGGGTGTATGATGTGAAAAAAATATCACATGTAATGTTATGACCATTCAGTCCTTCAGCCATGTCGAACACCACCCTCAGTGTATCTGGTGGGGCTGGGACCATTTTGATGACATTAGCAGCACTAAGTCTACCCTGCCATTCAGGTGGGGAGAGGGACCATAATAACTTTGCATTTTTGGAAGGTAATGTGTCTGCTGATGGTTGAGAGACAACAGGAGGGTCAACAATAAGAGTATCATTCTCCTCAGAGGAAGATGCCTCATAATCAGGGTCCTCCTCAACATTATCCTCTGTCTCAGACACATTCTCCTCCATGTCACTTACACTGTCAAAGAACCGTGACAAAACATCATTGACAGAAAACCTTTGCTAAAAGGTCATTTTCAATTCATTTTCAATCTTTTTTTTTCTTTCATAAAAAGAGAGCCCACAGAGCACCAAGAGAAACTCTAGAGAAGGCTTCTATGTAAGCTTTTATATGTTTGCTCCTCCCCTATGTTGGGTGAACTATCAGTGTCCTCATGAGAACTGTGTTCACCCCTTCCATTGTCATGTGAAATATGGGTGGATCTCGCAATACTACGGGTATGGTTATGTTATATTAGGGCCCTAAGGGAGAGGTTTTTTTTTTAAGATTATAAAATTGTATGTTATAGTGACCCTCAATACCAGCTAAAACAAATGTGTGTAAAATGTTATTATATTCTTATATGTTTTATACAGCTGAAACAGCCTGGGGTCAAATTGACCCCAAGGAACACTGATGCTACAAAATGTGTACAGGACATTAAAACATATCATCATGTTAATTTTATGTTTTCCCCCGTTGTCCCCATTAAATTAGGAAAAGTCATTAAATAAGAAGCAAAAAAAATTATGTTAACCGTGTATTTAGAGACGTTAAACACTGAATGGGGTCAAATTGACCCCAAAGATAATAGGAGGGCTAAAACTATAACAATGTTATCAAGGTGACTGATTAATATGTGTACTTCCATTCTCCTGTCGTTTCTCAAGAAATTGTAGAAATGGCTATATATTTTGCATGAGATTGGATGTTTTTTTTTGGAAATGCATAGATGATGGAGAAATAAGATTTTTGTTTTTATTTGGAGTTTGACATTGAATATTTTTCAAATATCACTTAAATTGTTATTACTGTAAAAAAAAACAAATTTTTTTTGTAAGATTGTCTTTTATTAATCTAATTTTGGCATGGACAATCAACCCCTTTATTTTTATAATCGAGTGCAATTTGGGACTGATGGATTCCAAGCAGCCTTCACCATTAAAATCCGACATGAAATGACTCCTAAACTCTATGATCCTGGACCTACTGGACCTAAAGGAGGTACTTCACACATTCACAACAACTGTTTTCAAAATGAATAATAATTGCATTTCATTCATTTTTACCTTCCTCATCTTGTAGAGTACAACATAAGCACACTTGTCACCATTGCTACAAAAACGTTTCTGCGTTATGACAAGCTTCAGGATTTGATTGACAGCATTCGACAGTTCTATCCAACGGTCACGATAGTTATAGCTGATGACAGCGAGCATCCTAAGCCTGTAACTGGCCCCTACATAGAGCATTACATCATGCCTTTCAAAAAGGTAAAGAGATTCTCTGGTCTGTAGTAAAAAAAGTAAATGGTTAGCTGACATTTAAAGGATTGTTGTTGGATAGACATGTATTAACTGTGGATTTAATCTAAGAGCCATACTTTTGCTATTAAAATGTCTGAATAATGTCGAATTACAGAGTCTAATCCTAGTACACAAACAGTTATACCTGACAAGTTTTTATCTGATTAGTGTTATCCTAGCAAATGTAAACACAAATACTATATTTCAACTATCCTTACATGGTGGAATAATTTAGAAAAATGTATAATTTTAACTGTCAAGTCAATAATCATGCCAGTAGTTTTGTTGCATGCAGTCATGAACAATAGATACAATTGAACGCATCATGTACATGGAATGTATCAGGCACACATAGTATGTGATGCTGCAAAACAGTGGTATAATAAAGTGCACATACGAACAGCTAGTTTTTGCAGTGTCACCTATACTAGGGATAGCATAGACTAGTTGACTAATACATTCACTTAATATGCTGGATGTAGCTAACTATGTTAAAATATAGGCTAACATAAGACTAGCATGGCCTTCGACAAACTGCAGCATTCATTTTGCCACCAGCTGCTAGCTATGTCATGCTAACTGACAGCTAATTGCAGCAGTTCACAAATTGTGTTTATTTTAACATGAAAATGAACAGAGTTCAAATGATGTTGTGTTTATTTACATTGGCATGGCAGTTTATTAATTTAAAATTGGCATAATATTTAAGATAGAAATATTTTTAGTTTACTCATTATGCTAGTTCCTGGTTAGCATTGATGAACTTTTATTTTAAAGCTTATTCATGATACATTATACATACTTTTTTTTTTTTTTTTGCATGCAATCTAACTGACCATTATGCTGCACAATGTTCACTGCTTTTATAACTAATCTTTTAAACTTTACCACAGGGTTGGTTTGCTGGGCGTAATCTTGCTGTCTCTCAGGTGACGACTAAGTACGTGCTGTGGGTGGATGATGACTTCATCTTCACCTCTAAAACAAGGTTGGAGAAAATGGTGGATGTTTTAGAGCGCACCAGTTTAGATCTGGTAAGAGGAACACATTAACTTTTGCTTCGCTTTTTACTCTCTGATTATGATGATTACCCAAGTCAACTTAGTCTTGCTAAACAAAAATGTCCTGGCTTGTTGTCAATTTGCTTACATTGCACATAAGCAGTGGTGGCGAAATGAGGCTTTCTGAAGGATTTTTGAACTATTGTTGAAATTTGATTTGCAACTAGAGGTTCATTCATAGTGTACATGATGAACAAGATGTTATGCACTCAACCAAGACAAAGTTAATAGATCTTTTTTCCAATTGTCTGTAATGTTTATGTATTTCAGTTGGTAGGTCAGATACTATAAAGTACATTTCCACTCTTTCTATGAAAAGAGTACTCCTTTTATTTAAGTGCTCCTTAAATAAATTACTGACTGAATGATTCATTCATGCCAATTGTCATATTTTCTGTTAAAATACGATTGTGTACAGGAACGCGCGTTTGCTTGGGATACAGTAGAAAATATGTGCTTCTGCTACCATGTGATGCTGGTGGCAGGGCAAGTACTGAACCTGTAAAACCACATTCAAAAAACTCGAAAGGGAGACTGATTGAGTCAAGGCCAACATCCCTTAGACAAATCCAGTGTTGAATTGAAGCGAGCCGTTCGTCAACACGTGGTATTGGATTTGCGTTGCATAATACTACAGCTTTTTTTGTTTGTCTTGCACTCATCTTAAACGTCTTATTATATTATAGACATCTCAAACAGACATTTTCCTTTTCTGTTAACTTTGTATTTGAATTGTCATTATATAAATTTATGTACATTACCTATAATCTAATTTCATTCATGAGATTACAACTGCTGCCATTGCCATTGTTTGCTAACTAGGGTTGTTTTTATTCATAATGGACTGCAGCAAACATCATCCCAGATCTAGCTCTCCTTAGGTTTGTGTGTGCTCCCCACTGCTCTTCTCCCTCTATACAAATGACTGCACTGCTACAGACCCCTCTGTCCAGCTTTCCAGTTTGCAGATGACACCACAGTCATCGGCGTCATCCAGAACAGCAATGAGTGTGCATAGAGAAGGGAGGTTGAACAGCTGGCTGTCTGGTGCAGTCAAAACAACGTGTTGCTGAACATGCTCAAAACACACTGGAGATGATCATGGACTTTCTGGACAGCACTGTGGTTGCCATGGAGTCCTTCAGGTTCCTGGGCTCTACCATTTTCTACCAAGATCTGAAGTGGGAGACCTACACAGACTCCACTGTGAAAAAGGCCCAGCAGAGGCTGTACTTCCTTTGCCAACTGAGGAAGTTCAACCTGCCACAGGAGCTGCTGACCCAGTTGTACTCAGCTGTCATTGAGCCTGTTCTGTGCACTTAACAGGATGTCTGGTTTGGTTCAGCTACCAAATCGGACATAAGAAGACTACAATGGACAGTCCGGACTGCTGAGTCCGGTCCCTCCAGAATGAGGAAATGGATAGGGACAAATCATCCCAGACCCCACTCACCCTGAATAGACCTGAATAACCTTCTGTATGGCATAGTTGTACATAGCAACTTATCATGTCTTCTTCTTTTTTTTTTTATTCTTTTTTTTTAAATATGTGTCTTCCCGTCACATTTGTGTATGGACTGGAAGCTTCACTTATCAAGTCAAATTCCTTGTATGTGTGTGCACACATGGCAATAAAGCTCATTCTGATTGTGATTCTTAATTAATTTATGAATTAAAGCTATGTTTATGTACAGTAAGTAGGATAATTTGCATCACCTACCACCGAAAGCATTTATGCCTGAGACCCTATAACAATATGTTGACACAAAATGTTTGTCTATTTGAATATGACCCATCTATGGTAAATGTGTTTGTGTGCATGCACCCAGGTTGGAGGGGCAGTCAGGGAGGTGACAGGATACACTGCAACCTACCGCAATATTATCTCATCAGAAAAAGGTGGGGAAGATGGAGACTGTTTACACATTAGAAGGGGCTTCTATCATGCTCTCGAAGGCTTTCCTAATTGCGTGGTCACGGATGCCGTCGTTAACTTCTTCATGGCGCGTACCGACAAGGTGCGGCAAGTGGGCTTTGACCCTCGCCTGGCACGGGTCGGACACCTAGGTAAGCAGTTTGATGTCAAAATGAACTAGCCAGTCATATTTATTGATAATTATCTACAATAACTGATGTGATGCTGTCGATTAAGTGACTAGAAAGGTTCTCGGTTCACTTTTATGTCTGTAAAAATCTCCTCCCACTCTAGAATTTTTCATTGATGGTCTTGGCGTTCTCCACATTGGCTCCTGTGAGGATGTTATAGTCAACCATGCATCAAAGATCAAAGGGATGTTGCCATGGGGACAATCAGAAACTGATAAGTCCTATTCTAAGTTACGTTATATCAACTACTCGAACAACTTAAATGGTCTTTATTACTTCAAGAACTACTTCAAATGCTTAACCAGTAATGCTTAAATGTGATCCTACCCATGTTTTTAACTACTGTCTCAATGCCCTTAAGAAATTGCACTACATGGAAATTTACAGTGCTATCAATGAAAAAGAAGGCCAAACATTACCATGTGCCTAAATAACTCTCTAGACACCATATTCTCTTGAAGTGAAGGAAAAACTCTCTTTTGTCTTTTTCTCTGGATTCTTTTTTCTTTCAGTAAAAGACGAAAAATATAAGTACGTAAGGTAAACCTTTTGAACGATTGTACTGTTGTTTAAATGATTGTTTTACATACTTAAAAAATAATAAAATAAGATTTTAATATTCTAGAGATTTTGTATTAGTATTAATATTTTTTTACTCACAAACTTTAGTTCTGAATGAGCCAACTGAAATTTCTAACCCTAGGTAATTTCATTTTAAGACTACACAGGAAGCCCAGTTTCCCCTTAAAACTTCCTTAAATGCAGCAATGAAATATTTACCAAAGTGTTTATATTATTCATCAATCTTGGTAGAATTCGATATTTTAGCAAATCGAATTATCAAATATTTTACTGCTATATCACACTGCTTGTTCATTGAACTCAAACTGTTTTTGGCGGGCAGTGCAGCCTGTGTAAAAATCTCCTTTGAAGCCGCAGACACAGTTCTGATGTGCAACCCTATGACAGATTCAAGTACACTATGTTTTAATGGGAGGAAAGACCAAGGCTCGTTGGACAGCATGGCATAAAACATCAGTGCATCCTGTAGCGAGATGCACCTAACACTGTGTCTGAGAGAGGTGACATACTGAGATGCACCTAACACTGTGTCTGAGAGAGGTGACATACTGGGTGCCATCCTAACAACAGCAACGTCATCCTCCTTCTCCTCCTCCTCTGACATATCATCACCCTACAGATGGATTTATGATTTGCATTTGTCTTGACAATTTAAATGTTGTTTCATACTTCCTGTGTGACAAGAAGGTCTTGAGGGTGCAGATATACAGTGTGATGTGCTGATATGACTTTCCAACAAACTGTCTGTAATGATCAACTGAGAAGTCTGTCCCAGGGAGAAGTCTGTCCCAGGGAGAAGTCTGTCCCAGGGATGTTTTTGATCTGTGAGCCATCAGGATATAGCAGGATATATTCTCCATCCTCCATGTCTTGGTTGAAGTCTCTCTGTTTTTTGGTGGTAGCAACCAAAACTCAAGGTAGGAATATCCCTCAAACTGGCCTAAAGGTGCGTTTTGTCTTGACTCACATGACTCCATTATTAATCTAGATGGAAAAGAAGATAATGGATAGAACACAAATGCTTAGGATCATGGTGCCTGACATTGGGATCACTGACACTGTATTACTGCATGGTCAATGTTGCTTTAATGTTTTCTGTGACTGTAGGTGACTCCTGGAAAATATCCTCCTTTCCTTTTCTTATGTTCTTTGTACTTGGTGAATTTCTCTAGAACTGAATTCTGGGGTACCCCACCTGTAGAGAACACACACACACACACACACGTTATAGTTAATTGTAACCATTGTTCATGGTTAAGATGAACTAAAAGGGAATTATTCATCTACCACTTGTCACCGATAATGACCACACAGTCTAAACAGCAATAAAAACAACAACAGTTCTGTACAATACAGCTACGTTGCTCTATATTTTACCTCAGACTGCGCTTGAGGTAAAACATGGACTGCACGCTGCATCTGTAACATCAGCTGTAGACACGGCAGACTTGGCTTCCTCCAAAAAAAATCTTAAAACTTGCCCAAAAGAACTGCAAAACTTTGGTGAGGTTTCCAATGCACAGAAAGGGCAATATATCTTGCTCTAAAACACAGAAACAAATAAAACCCTTCAAAAGAGGATCTTCAGTAGCACCGTTAAGTGACAAAGATCTGTGAAANATATCATTACAGACTGTAATCATGCAGCACACGGACTGTTTACCATCAGGCAGACAGTATAGAATATTTTAACCACACTATGTTAAACACAAAATGTGTACTCATATTTGATAATGTTTAATCCTCAAAGTTATAGATGTATGGAACCAGTATAGTGCAAAATGTGTCCCTGTACCCAGTATCTCAGTAAAAGGCTTGCTGACTAGAACTATATGCATGGAACAGGAAGTGTATGCTGAGAAACTGAAGTCTTGTTAAAAAACAGGATACACATGTATGAGAGTATGTGCCTTGTTGAAAACAGGATGCGGAAGAGGTTTCAGGTAAATGTATATAAGAATGCCCTTCTGAAGAGTTGGGCAGCTTTTGTCTGCAGACAACTGCCCGGCTTTATTTTTTGAAAGAATAAAGTCTAATGGTGTCAACACCCAGGCCCTCCAGAGTGATCTTTGCGCTACACGAATGGCCACAACAACAGTACCAAAGAATTCAATCCAGAACCAGCAGGTTGAAGAACAGTTTCTGAATAAACTGTAATCCAGTCTTTACTCCATAGCGCTCTTACACTTATGCCTCCACTACCTCCCACACACTGGTTACCCCATAGGATATAGTTGAAATTCGTTTTGATGAGCAGATGCCATTTTCTGAATCTGTAAAATCATATGTGCATTTTCAAAATATGACCTCACTTCCTGTTTTGCTCCTTCACTGTCAAATTTCTTTGTATGGCATGGGTGAAGTTTTTGAATATCAACAGTCCATAATAACTTTTGTGTAGTTTGGTCTGAAGATGATGTATGCCAAATGTGTTGAGGATTGGACAAAATTTAAGGCTGTGAAAAAAAAAACAATTCAAAAATAATGGGGAAAACATGTTTTTCTTTATTATAGGGCCACTTAGCAGTCAAATGAGACAATAGGCTCTTTCAAGAAATCGTTCTTGAGTGTTGCTGAGATATAACCAATTATCCAGTCAGAAATTTAGAAATGGTGGATGGATTTTTTTTTGTAATAGGCATGACTCAGCATCATGAATATTTAATTATGAATATATTCCAGTTGGTTCCAGAGTAACTAGCAAAAACATACGTTTTCATGTTTTAGCGCCCCCTACTGCTCAAATGTCGTGAACATTTTGGGGGGTTCCTGGGGCTGCCATCCCAATAAGTATTCTCAAGTTTCATGTTGATCCATCAAGCCCTTGTACAGATATGCCCTCACTTCCTGTTTGGCAGCTTTGCTGTCAGATTTGTTTGTGTGTTTCAGGCAAATGCTTTTGAAGATCAAAAATCCTGATAACTTTTGTGGTGATTCAGTCTGGAGTTCAGAAGTTATAAACATAAATGTGTCTTGAACTTTGACCCAATGGTGACACTAGAGGCATTGAGGGTCAGCGGCCAAAATTAGTGAAATGACTATTGGTACTATTCCAATAATCAATGTGCCAATTTACACAACTTTTTACCATATAGTTCTAGGGGCTACCATAGACTTCCAGCATGTAATAATAATAATAATAATGAGTAGAAGATGAAGAAGTAGAAAAAGAATATAAACAAAAACAATAGGGTTCCAAAGTGTGTGTGTGTGTGTGTGTGTGTGTGTGTGTGTGCAAGAGAAATTGAAGACCCATCAGACTGAGGTTCCCAGTTGTTAAATTCAGCATAAAATGTAAGTATCGATGGCCTGGGCAACATATTCAGTTGTCCGATTTCAGCTAAAAAACACAATATCTGTGCAAGTCGATCCTGCATAGAGATAATAGCACATGCCCTACTAGAAATCATCCTTAAGCACTAGTTTCTTGATATCACTGATATAATTATACACCTTATAGCCTTATAGCCTGTACACAAAGAGGCAAACAGATGTGGAGAGATTGACTGGTATCACAAAGTGATGTTAAAGGGCATGCAAAACTGGGTCAAACAAAACATTCACACCATCTAGGCCCACTAGTTAGTGATTGAGTTCAAGGTGCATTCATTAATAGCTAAAACTTCAAACTTCAACATTTTACTTTGAGACAAAACAGAAAACCTCATCACATCAAATCTCTTGCAGGCAGGAAAAAAAAGATGTACTCTGCTCTTATAAGCTATATGTTTGAAGCAGTTTAACAGCACCCAATGGGATAAGCTACAAGCACTGTGACAACAAAAACATGTGAC
>CM074960.1:5349347-5368924 GCA_037577455.1 Pangasius macronema
TGTTTTCTGAATGTGCCTCTTTAGACTCCCTTAAGACGCCTAAAGAGCTTAAAGTGCACTTTTTTACTTCAAGAACCACTTCAAATGCTTAACTAGTAATGGTTAACTATTCAATGTGCTATACCTACTTAGCCTTTCTCTTTGGACTTCCTTAAGATATCACATTATATGCAAATTTGAGGACCAAACATGACCATGTGAATGAATAAATAAATAAATAAATAAATAGCCCCTACACCATATAGTCTGTAGGAAAGCCTGTCTGCAGATTTTAATTTTCATGTGTCAGTATGAGCTCATTTTTTTCTGTGGCACATTAATAAAAGACCACAAATTTAAGCACTTCAGGAAAACCTTTGGAACTGGTAAGATTTTGTAACTGTACATAAAAATGACTGTTCTTGATACTTCTTACCCTATGATCATGACTTTTTTATGGATTTTGCTTTTTTTACAAATTTTATATGAACTTTTTTAACTCCTAAATGTTAGTTCTTGGCCGGCACAATGGCACAGCAGGTAGTGTTGCTGCCTCACGCCTCCAGGGTACTGTGCTGGATCTTGAGCTTAGATTATTGCCTGTGCAGTGTTTCACACGTTCGCCCTGTATTTCAGAGTCTCCTGCGGGTTCTCCGGTTGGTTCATAAATCGTAAATTGTGCCTAGGTGTGACTGAGTGTGGATGTCTGTGTACACGCATTGCTACCGGGATAGACTCCGGATCCACCACCACTCTGACCAGGATAAAGCAATTGATCATGAGGGATGTTAGTTCTTGGAGACCCATTTTACAAATACGTGGTGTAGTGATGTTCAATATCAGCCACTGGATGGTAGTACTGCGCCATCCAGTTTTTTGTTCCACATCTGTTGTTGTCATGTTTTTTAATGTACACTTCAACTGTCCAATTTAAGAAACATATTTTGTTAAATTTTCATGTCTCCTTGGCATAACTGAGAAATATTTATTGGATTTTATCCCACTGCTAAAAATGAACCATGTCTTATGTCAGTTATATAGTCTAATTAAAAGAAGATAAATACTTGAAATTAGAATAGAATAAATTGAAAAATATCTGTAATTACATTAGTTACTTTTTCCAATGAATTAATTAAGCAATATTTAGTATCTATTATATCCCATCTTATTGATTGTGGAAATGGTTTCGGAATGGTTATAATTAAGAAAACATTGATTATGTGTGGTTTCTTGCAGTAGCTCTACTCATCCCTGCTAACTGTTAATAGTGGGTGGTGACATAATATTTTCCTAAATCTGGCACATGGCCTAAACAATGCCAATGTCCTTGTGTCTCACCTATCATGAAGTATTTCATCTAATGTTAATATAAAGTTAAAAGTTAAAAGTGGGGACAGTCGTGGCCTAATGGTCTGAGAGTCGGACTTGTAACCCGAAGGTGAACCCAAAGGTCGTGGGTTCGAGTCTCAGGTCCAGCAGGGATTGTAGGTGGGGGGAGTGAATGACCAGCGCTCTCTGCCACCCNGCACTTGGATGGGTTAAATGCAGAGCACAAATTCCGAGTATGGGTCACTGTACTTGGCCACAAAGTCACTTCACTTAGGGAAAAAAATGTTCTTCATGGTATCATTAGTAAAAATAGTTATTATATAGAAGTAATATTATCCATCTATTATACACTTTATACATAATAAAAAAAACAATACATAATTAAAAAATACTAATAATTTTGTGGTATTTTGTGGCAACACTGTACAACCATGAAAATAGCCTGCTGAATAAATACCTATTATCACTGCTGTGGTACACATGAAGATATGGAATAGCTGGAGTTTGGAAGAAGGACAATTTCCTGAAGCTCCACTTTATTTGTGTTTCTTTAACCATTTCTGTGTTGATCTGGAAGTCTGTCTGGCTGTTCTCCATGGTAATGAATGTCTAAAGGATTTTACATGTGTGCAACCTCATATTTATACCCCAGGGAAACAAGCAACAGGGTTCTTTGGGACTGAGAGCACATGAAAAATAATATATAAAATGCTTTTTATGAATGACCTATTTTTCATTTATTTAAATTATCCCTTAAGTGTGGGATTCCATATTTCTGAGCACAGATACATGAGAGAAAATACTATTTAAAAGTTTTTCTGAAAATTCCTTTTTAAAAATTCCTTTTGTATAGTTTTTCCTGAGTGGAAAATCTGATTTATTATGTGCAATGTTTATTTTATGCAATACATTTTGTTTTACATTTTTTGTTTTTGGTTGTATATAATACATTTTTGTATTGTACTGTGTGACCTGCTGCACAGATTAAAAAAAATAAAATTCTTGCAGTCTTTTCACTCTAAAAACTCTTCAGAGAACACTGACATGTCATTATTTCCAATTGAGTTGGACACACCTTCTTTTTAGAGGTATTTCATCCATTCCCATTGTATACATAACATTGATTGCTGAAAGGCAATGTGACCTGATTAAAAAAAAAACACTGATATGATATAAATGAATCAGAAGCATACTAGTTTCAGAAACCTCCTGTTTATGTTTAGGTTTGTGTGAGATTTAGGTGTGGCTAAGCTGTTGGATAGTTTTATATCACAGTAATTCATGTGAGCTACAAACATCCTGCCAATAATGTGATTTCTAAAGTAAAACCTGGAGGGTTCGGTGTCTGGGGAATTCTTTGAAAAAGGCTTTGGATAAGTATGGGCATTCAACATCAAGCAGGAAAATCATTCATTTTGTGGCCTTTTGCATGCTGCATTAATTTTGATCAGGTCAAGTTAATGGTTAATGATTATTTATTTAATTGCTGAATTAGTGTCAGTGGGAGGTAATTAATGGTTAATGATTATTTAGGGCAGTGGAGAGTAAAAGAGACAGCAGAGGGCAGTGTGTCACTTTACCCCGAAATAACACACTAAACTCTGCTGTCTCTTTTCCTCATCACTGCCCTACTAGTCCCTAAATAATCATTAACCATTAATTACCTCCCACTGACACTAACTCAGCAATTTCAAACAGTGGAGAATGGTTGATTTCACTTGGATTACAGGTTTAAAAAAAAAAAAGCTTCAAGAAAAAAATGAATCAGAAACATCAAACTGTAGGATACAAGTGTGACAAGTCCCAGCCTACTATACTACTCCTTACCTTAAAATATAAAGCTTTTATGATTTTTGCAAAAATATTATTGTTGCCTTTACGTGTGAATCCTTTTAACATCAGAGTCATGAAACATGTTTTTCCATCAGTCATCCATTATATGTTGTGAAACATATACAATTTAGTGTTCCACAACATTGACTCAACCCTATTGCCTAAATTCTGCTAAAGTCTTTAACCTTGTTACTCATTTAAGAGCAAAATACAGCTATTGTCAATAAAGAAACCTTGTCAAAGATGAGATTCTTTATATTAGTGAGTGTAGAACCCTGGTGTGGGAGCGAAAGACTCGGGAGACAGGTGGAATTTTAGCGGCTCTCTGGGCTCACGTTTATTCAGTCACTTTCTGCTCACTTTCAACAAAATGGCCTGTCCCAGACTCTCAGCTTTCACTCCGTCAAGTTCAGGTTCACACTCTGTGTGTGTGTGTGTGTGTGTGTGTGTGTGTGTGTGTGTGTGTGTGTGTGTGTTGTGCATGTCTCGGAAGCTCTGCTAGCAATCTTGCACTCTTTTTTCTTTCGCCCATTACGAGAGTCCCTGAAAGCACAAAGAGACACAACTGGCAGTAAAAAGACACTGGTGGAAATCAACATGCATTACCTGTTGGTTTGACCTGCCTCCTCTCCATCTACAGCTGATGCTCGACGATGCTCACGCTGCCACATACCCCCACTGCTCAACTCAGGCCGTGGAGCCTTCCTGGGTGGAGCTGACTCCCCCCTCTGCGCCTTTGGTCCATGGACCATCTCAAATTTGAATGGCTGAGGTGCCAGATACCAACAAGTGATCCACGCGTTGGCATCCTTCATGCGTTGGAGCAATTGGAGCGGGGCATGATCAGAACAGAGGGTAAAAGGGCGCCCCAGTAGGTAGTATCAGATGGTGATGTCTGCCCGCTTGATGGCTAGGTACTACTTCTCGATTGTGCCGTTCTTGGTCTCTCTTACAAAGAGCTTCCTGCTGGTGTACAGCACAGGGTGCTCCTCCCCCTCCATCACCTAGGACCCTCTGTCCAATGCATCAGTCTGCAAAACAAAAGGGAGAGAAAAGCCAGGAGAATTCAACAGTGGGCCCCCACACATCCCTGTTCTTGGGTCTCAAGCAGGCCACAATCGCTGCGGTCTTATCAAATTGGGGACACACCTGCCCATTGCACAAGTGGAATTCCAAGAAACTGTACTTCCACCCACCCAATTGTACACATCTTCGGGGGTCGTTGTGAGTCCCGCCCATCTCCACGATCCCAGGACAGCCCTTGTATGTTGTAAATGCCACTGCCAATCATAACTATAAATGAGCATCTCACCTAAATAAGCAGGAGCATATGTATTGTGCAGGTGGAGGATTCTGTGCATGAGACATTGAAACATCGCTGAAGTTCCAAACAACCCAGATGGAAGGGTGACAAATTGGTGTAATCCAAAGGGAGTGGAAAAGGCTGTTTTCTCTCTGGATATCGGAGTCAAGGGAATCTGCCAATACCCCTTGGTGAAGTCCAGTATCGAATAAAAGTGAGCTGCACCTAACAGATCGACCGATTCATCAATGCGAGTCCAGTCACTGTGGGACTCCTCGATTACCCCAATGTTGAGCTCGACCCACAGATTGTGAAACTGAAATATTGCAAATTATATGTGTTTATAAAGTTAAGCCTACAGTACAGAGCTTTAGAATATGGTTCCAAATAATTAGTAATTCCTTCTGAAGGATTTGGTAATACTTGAGTCATTTTCTAATGGGTTACCATGATCTTCACTTTAGAATACTGTTCCAAATGACTAGTAATTCCTTTAGAAGGATGTAGTAACACGAGTCATTAGTGAGCCACCATGATTCTGACAATAGTTATCAATGGAAACCTAATCCTAAAGTATAGAATCTTCTAACCATTCATAATGGTTAGGATAGATATCCAAAAGAAAACTGAGGTAGGAGACATACATAGAACCATACATTTCTGTGAGGTATGTTAAATAAATAAATCAATGCATAGTTTACCATTTGTTTGTCGTTTCCGGTATGGCTGATGACTCCAGAAATGTTCCAGTAGTCTCCATGACGCTCTAGTCATTCAGTGAGAAGTGTGGCCCTAAAATAAGGATGTAGTTTGGTGGGATGACAGAAAATTGGCCACAGGAGTAACATCCCGAAATCTGCATTTAAAAATCCGTTTCTTTAAAATTATCCATGGTTAGTAAGTAGTTCTCCTGGAGGCGTGAAAGAAATAGCAGTTGTTGTTTAGGTAACAGTGAACTACCACTATTACTTACTAATTAGTTAAACAGAGTTTCTTTAATTAATAAGAGTTAGTAAATAGTAGTTCCTAGAATGTTAATATCGCGTTACTCATTTGCTTCTGTGTAGTTATCCATTGACAGAACGGTAATCTAAACTGTTACCCATGAAGCTGGCCTCGCCCTTTCAAACACACCTCCTGACTTTTTATGAAGCTTTCTCAAACAACGAAACCTCACCCTTCCCACTAGACTGGTAAGTCATATATCTTTGGTTTTTAGCCACTTACGTAACACATATGCTACTGATATTTGATATAGTGTTCAAATGTTACAGTAGAGCTAAATTATAAATCTCGAATAAAAAAATTATCGTTTGGTGAAATCTTGGGATTTCAGAAAATTCATAATGGCCAGTTTGGTTTGTTGGTTTGTTAATTTTCTATATATGTGTTTGATGTGAGGCAAATAAGTTGAAGTTGCATTGAAGTTCAAAGTTTATTTTTGATAAAATGTAATTATTTTAATTCATTCATTTGAATTATTTTATTTTGTATGTAAAAATGCTGTGCTTAAATAAAAAAATCACTAACAATCCAAGTCTAGTAATTAAAAATATATCCTCTTTGTGGAATACTTCTCAAATTATATACTGTATCTGAACAGCTTATATATGTTTCTTCTAAAATGTAGGTTTGACACCAATAAATTAATTTGAACATTTTCTAGTCAAGTGCTACAGACATGCTTTTTAAAGTAACTTTTCTAGACATTTCTTTGGAAATACTAAACACTGTGCAACACAATTACTTGATAGATTTCATCTAAGGAAATTTAGATTTTTTTTTTTTTTTAGATTTAAAAAGTAGATTATAGATTTTCATCTACTGAATTGTTTTGGGTTTGATATCTGCCCAATATTATCTCTGCTTAGAGAAGCACTTGTCCAGAAAGATCATCTCTAAGCACTAGTTTGTGAGACTATTAGTAATTTTGACTGAAAAAAAAAATTCTGCTACAATTGCTTGGTGGAAAAAAGCAGTATTTTTGTCCATATCTTATTACTTAGAAGTAAAAATGCATGAAAAAAAACAAGGTTGATAATACAGGAAGTTCATAGAACTTAATTTAGTTATAGCAATAATTTCCCTCAAAACAGCATGAACAGAAAATCATGAAAGTGTTATTCTTTATTATGGAGTGTGCTTTGGTCATTCATTCAACTTTTTGTTTCCAGGTTAATTATTTTTTTTCCTTGGAGAGATAAAGTAAATGGGCTTTCATGGATAACAGTAGAATTACCGAGTGCATGAAAATAGTGAAGCCAAAGGCACCTTTTGTGTCTGTGTAGTGATGCTAAAGGCTTCTGCTCATGCTTCAATATTTGACTCGTTTGGAGTAAGAAGGTGTTGGTACATCATAACGCCTTCTCCAGAAGTCCAAATCCTGTTACTTTAATCAGTTCTGATAGATTTCAAATTGTGCAGATAATATCATGTAAAGTAAATCTAATAAATGGACTATTGCACTATATGTGTACATACGCTCTGGGGCAAAAAAAAAAAAAGAGCCATATTCTTTATGCCACAAACTTAGGAATCACTTCATGTTAATATTACATTTAATGCACTTTCCAAAAAAAAAAACTCCAGGAAATTTATTATTTTTATTGTAGCAGTGAATAAAAAGGTAACAAGCAATTAAAGACTGAAGCAACATGCAACACAAGTCAATGCACAATAGCTTTTCCTTCTTCTTCTTCTTTTTTTTTTTTTTAAAAAATGAAGTGTTTGGGGCAAGCTTTGGTGCAGCTGGGCATTTACACATGGACATGTCAGTGTTGTCTGTTCAGTTTTAATGGCCTCCAGCAGACAATAGACAGGCTATCAGGAAGCTGTGTTAGGTGTTAGCTGTGTTAACAGGAAATGGATCATAACACTGAAGGATCTGCAACACTTTTTTGGAAAACAGAATACTGACCCCTTTCTTTTTTTATGCGCAGTCTGTACACAACCACAAAGAATTATTGATCTAAAATTCTGGGTATCATCCACTACCTCATCTCTGTGGTCTACAGGTCATCATGCGTGTGAGGAGGGTGAAGGTTTTGGTGGGTTTTGTGATACTAGGACTATTGGTAGCTGTTCTCTTTCTTCATCGGACCCCAAGTGCTCCAGCTGTGATACACAGTCAAAAAAGACTCAACTCCACTATAGAGAAGCTTCTTGAACGTAATGAACAGTTGAAGAACAGTGACAACAGTATTCCCTACCACCTCAGAGAAACTACAGCACGGTGAGTAGTCTCTATCACGGCACTTGATTCTGGGATTATGAACATAATTTAAAAATCTACTAAATATTTAATGGTTCCATCTCCTTCAGGCAAAGAGATAAAATATCCTTCAGATGTTTATAAACCAGACTAAGCCATAAACCAACAAATTAAAAATCCATTTTATTTTATTTATGGTGCCTTCATATTTTGAAAAGAAAAAAAAAGACATGCTAGGTGCAAAACTATGCTAGTTGCACCAATCGGTTTTTTTTAAGCAGGGTCCACGGGTCTATGGGATGAATTTGTGGTTATCTGATGGTGGAATCTTTACAGCCTCTTATTACACGAAGATAGCCTTAGCTTCAGGTTAATATGTCACTCCTTTTTTTTTTTTTTTTTTTTTAAACGGTGAACAATGTGCATTAGAAATGTTTACATTTTGTACACATTTTCATGTCATTGTATCAGTTCATTATTATTTTCTTTAGGAAAAAAATGGTATTTGATTTGGTCTTTGCATAAACACAACTGATACGGATACTGTAACTGATATTTAATTAAGATCAAATCATTGATCTGTCTTTAACCTAATTAAGAGATGTGCACACCAATGGATAACTTGATATAGCAACAGATTAATGCCTCAACAACTTGATAATTTGATTTTGAAAAAAGTAATTGAGAAACTAATTGTCAATTGATACATAGATTTTTTTTTTTTTATTGCTGTCTTTAAAGTTGTAGGAAGTGAGTAAGTCGGTGTCGTAACCAGTAATAATCACAGTGCACTTTGCTGTTGCATAGTTGCAATTTGTGTTTATGAACCATCTAGCTTCCATTATTCTGTTTTCAACTATCATCCAACTACAAGCTGATTAGTCTCAGCCTCAGAGTCACTTCACCCATGGCTCATATATCATCTTATATGCTTTGTACATTTTTCTGGCCACAAGTTTCAGGATCTTGAAGACAGACAAACCACTTTAGACAGTATATATCTTGTCACTTTTTTAATATTACTACTTCAATGTAACCTGCAACTACTTCTCCAATATTTCAGAGCATCTGCAGCATAAGCTAATTGTTGAAAATGCATTACAGAAATGCCATAAGAATTTTCAATAAGTGGTATTTGTACGCAGCCTAGAGACCTGACTAAACGTAGTTATGCTATTGCTGGACCGGAGAACACATTTTCCTCCAGGTATATAAGCCAAAAACACTGGAAACACTTAACATTAGTGGGCAAGTTTACAGGATAAAGTAATGCTGGTTAATGTTGAAGTCCCTCAAACATCTTTGCTACTTACAGGACTCCAAAAGAGCACCCTCTATCAAGCAATACATTTCATAATAATCCGAGGTTTATAAACACATATAGACCTATAGATGCTTCATTTGTACTTAGTTTTGTGGCGTGATTACACATACACACATAAAGTGTCGTTGTAACATCTAGCCCAGACTCTGCCCCACCAAATTGCTGTAACTCATGTCTTTTAGATAGTTAATCTGTGGTTGTAACCTTTGCCCTGCCTCGTTTTGCTCTTGCCTTGTCCCTTTGTCTGGCACTGCATCTGCAACTGCATATACAGAGCACACTCAGCAATTCAGCTGCTTGAAAGCCAAGTTATGACACTAAAAAAATTCAGCTCATACCAATTTAATGAAAATTGGCGAATGCCTATGCGATCCTGTTTTTCTGCTCTCATTACCTTTAAGCTCTGGTATTAGCATCGTTCGCATTGATAGCAACACACTACACGATTCATCAGTTTGAAAGGCAGGTTATAACTATAAACACACAAAATATGGCTCAAGAGTGCTTTAGTTGTGCTGTTTTCGTTTGTAATGAGTTCTCATGAGCTTTAAGCTCTGATATTAGCTTCTTATGCTTTGTTAGCATCTTTAGCTACATCTTTAGGCCAGTCAAAGGCTTCAAAGCCAAGTTATAAACTCATGAAATTCAGCTCATACTGATTTATGAGAATAGTTAGGAGTATATTTGCTGTCCTGTGTTTCTTTGAAATGAGCTCTTATGAGATTTAAGCTCTGGGCATCCTTAGCTGCACGGGAATTAGCTAGCATTAAATACATTTTTGTGAAGGTGATTCATCCAAAGCATTGCATTACCTGGCTCTCTAAGTGATAAAAATGTATCTACTTGCAGATTGTGTTTACATATGCATTCAGGAGCAACGTTGCTAATTGTGTGTCCAGCTGCTTCTCTTTCTTCAGCAATAATTTATTCCATCATGGAAAAGCACGGACAGTGTTTATTCTGGTTTTACTGCATTTCTCATTGTTAAGTTTTTTTAAGCTGAATGTGTTTTTGTTTTTTTTTTAATAGAAGAATTATCTGGCTGCAGTACATATTTACTTATTTCAGCCATTTTCTTCCATTCTGTGTCTGTGAAATGACTGACAAGAGGCCAGTGTAAACACGAACAAGCAATTCTCAACCACATAATACATTTAGACTGAGGCCATATCATGTTCTAGATATTTCCAGGTTATTTGCATGGATAACAAATAAAAAGTTGATTACTGCACTTTAGCACATTTGATTTTAGCTATAACGATCATTATCAACAGCACGTAACGGTGTAGGTCAGAAAGTAAAGAGCATAAGCTGTCAGTATATGCTGATTTATCAACCCTTCTCCCCTTCTGGTTATGCTACTTCCCATTAATGCTGCATCAGTACAGGTTTGTGAGCTAAATCTTCCCTGTGTGCTAAACCGGTTACAAACCTAGCAGACCTGCACAATGATGCTGCGAAATTTTGACCACTTCATAATGAGGCATCATATTTTAAGATGAATGAAGAAAATGTCATTATTATTATTAGAGCTGCTTTAGTAACTCTTTTGGCTGAAACTGTCACTTTTTCACCTAAGCCCACTTACAAATATGCAGTATTTTTTTTGCATTTCATGCAGCAGAAATGGATGTGTTTGTGAAGGAGACACAAGGAGTTTTAATGTGCCGTTCAGTGACCTGTTGTTTCCTCGGGTGGGTGCTTTGGCTTTGCACTCTGCGTTCAGAGAAACAGAGCTGGAAGAAATAAAGAAGCGCAGACACCATGAGCACAACAGCTTTCTGAGGAGGTGAGATGGCAACCAACAGCTGGCTTTGTCTGAAGTCTTTTCCTAATACACTAACTCAGGTATTTCAGTCACACACAAAAGGAGTATAGTGTGTAAGATTTTTGCTTGTTGGTTGGTTGTTTGGTTGTGAGGGCCCAGGATCACCATTTACATGTTGAAATTATGACATTTTCCAGTATATAAAGTTGAAAACTACATGTTTTCCTGAATTATAATATGTTCCCTCCCACCACCGCTCCAACAAAATGGTGTAAATTGCATTTAAAATTTTTAGTACAATTTCACTGAAAGATTCTATCACACTAATTGTCTAAAATCAAGTGACATTTATAAACTTAATCAAATCAAGTGACATTTATAAAACTTAATCAAAAGCCATATAGTTTTGGGGGAATATAGATATGTTTTCTTAGTAGAGGTGTCAAAATTTGTTATTAACATTAAAATGACCTGGTACATGAGTACGCTTCTTTGGTAGACTAGTAGAAATAGAAATATCCCATGACTAATACGCGTATACTCAATCACTCAGGGCCATATTGTGCATACAGTTCTAGGGTATATGAAAATCAAAGTTTTCTACTTTTAAATATTGTTATTGGTTGTAGGAGTCAGGGCTTGTTCACACATTGTGGTCATTTTTAATACCTGACTAAAGGGTCTTGCTTGTAGAATGGTTCAAGGGCCCTGTTCCAGGATCTGGGGTTCAATCCTGAGCCCGGGTTACTGTAAGTCAGCAGTTTAGTGGTAGGTGGATTGGCTACTCAAAGTGCACATAAGGAGCACGCAAGGGTTTGTGTACGATGGACTGGTGTCCATCTGTGTGTCCCTGCCTTGCCTTCCACCCAGTGTTCCCAGGATAGGCTCCGTATTCAACACTGACCAAGAAAAAGCGAATTAATGCAAATTAATTAATTCAAGATGAATTAATGCATGAATAATAAGCTTTTATTAGCTTATTTTATTTATTATTCTGTGTCATATGTTTTCATAAAGTGACCACTACTCTCCAAACGCTTACAAGTACTCTTGCTGGCTTTTTGGACTTGCAGATCAAATACAGCAGCAAATCTTCTTATCATTGCTGAGGCAAATATTCCTCTTCAGTACCCCACCCAGGGTTTGCAGGTCCGGCCTAAAAAGTCCACTTTAATTCCTGGTGAGAGCCCCTGTTAATATTATGTTTACTTGTATGTTGCAGGTTTATATTAACGCACTCATTCTAAAACATTAGTGTTTCTGTAGTAACAGTCAATTCACATGGACTTGTAGGGTGGAAACACCACATAATGACTAAGTTAAAAAAAAAGACATTATGGAATTAGATATTCATGGATATGCCTTCTGTAAGGAGTCTTTTAACATTTACGGAAGGAGTCTCAAACAGTTTTTTTCGCCTCTGGAAAGTTGTTAGGACAGAAGACATTTCGTTTTCTCAGTAAAATAACAAGCTGATTTTTGTCATAATTTCAAGAAAGAGACAAAAGAGAAGCGTGAATGAGTGAATGATTGTTTATAGCTACTATAACATCACTTAACACAGTAAATGATAACATATTGTCTCATGGACGTTCCCCAACATTAATTGTAATTATAAACTGATAAAAAAGTATGATGTGTCATTCTTTAATTAATATGAAAAATAATAATTGTTAAAGTGCTGTTGTATAAGAGGAATAAAACATTTTGCAAGTCCCAATGTAATTTTGTTTTTCTTACACTAAGGGTTGGGTCTGAAACTTAAGTCAAGGAAGGTTTATTCAGTAAGTTTTCCAGTTGTTCTTATTCCACTATGTTTACAATTGCTACATGTTTGCTACACTGGTTTAGGCATTCTGTCTTTAAACATGATTATAATCAAAGACTCTCTTTGTAAAGTTTGTTCCTATTTTTAATCAGTACAGGATTTTATGTATTCCTGGGGAAGTCGTGGCCTAATGGTCTGAGAGTCAGACTTGTAACCCGAAGGTGAACCTGAAGGTGGTGGGTTTGAGTCTTGGGTCCGGCAGGGATTGTAGGTGGGGGGAGTGAATGACCAGCGCTCTCTGCCACCNATACCACGACTGAGGTGAGACCCTTGAGCAAGGCACCGATCCCCCAACTGCTCCCTGGGCGCTGCAGCTAAAATGGCTGTTCACTACTGTGTGTGTGTGCACTTGGATGGGTTAAATGCAGAGCACAAATTCCACAAAAGTCACCTCCACTTCAACTTCCACTATACAGGATACTGGCAAAACATTCCTTTGTATTTATCTACTTTGCATTTATTTATTTAGACAAAATAAATGAAAAAACGCTGACTTCTCTGTTTGTTGCAGGTATATTTTATTGCTAGTATGGGTACGTTTGACATAGCAGCCTTGGTGGAAAACGTCCACATTAATGGGGAAGGAACAATGCACATGAACCTCTCCAGCCCACTTCTATCTGCACTTAACAGACAGCTGCAGTTCGTCACTTATACAAACACAATTTTTCATCCCAATACTGCAGACATAGGTGAGCTGCCATGTGGTGCAAGATATGGCTTTTAAATGGAGGCTGTTAACGAAACCAGATAAACTGTGTCAATGTTATCAAGCTGACTGATTAAAATGGAGCCTTGCTTTTCCACCCTTCTGTCATTTCACAAAGGGGTAGAAATGTTTATGTATTTTGCATGAGGTTGGATTACTGCTTTTATGTTCATTTATGGAGACGCAAGATTTTTTCTGTACTTTGTGGGGTTGTCTTTTACTAACCCAATTTATATGGATAACCAATCCCTTTATTTTTTTTATAAACCAGTGCAGTTTGGGACTGATGGGTTCCAAGCAGCCTTCACCATTAAAATCCGACATGAAATGACTCCTAAACTCTATGATCCTGGACCTACTGGACCTAAAGGAGGTACTTCATACACGTCCTGACGTAATTTTGTAACACGAAGCATATAAAAAATGAAAACTAAAAAATAATTAGTTTTTACTTTTCTGCTCGTCTAGAATACAGCATAAGCACACTTGTCACCATTGCTACGAAAACGTTTCTGCGTTATGACAAGCTTCAGGATTTGATTGACAGCGTTCGACAGTTCTATCCAACGGTCACAATAGTTATAGCTGATGACAGCGAGCATCCTAAGCCTGTAACTGGTCCCTACATAGAGCACTACATCATGCCTTTCAAAAAGGTAAAGAATTTCATTGGCCTACAGTACAATATAAATGGTTAGTTGATCTTTAAAGAATTATCATAAGATAGACATGAATTTACAGTGGAATTAATGTAAGAGCCATTTGTTTCATTTTTAAATGTCACTTCAACATAATGTCCCATGCCTAATCTCACCAAACTGAATGAGAGAGAGAATGAGAGAGCAAATAAATTAGAGACCTGATATTTTAGAGTTACAGACTCTAAGCCTAGCACATAAAGAGTTGTGCCTGACAAGCCCAGTGTAATCCTAGCTTTTGTAAATGTAAACATAAACACTGTATTTCAACTATCTTGATAAAGATGGAATAATTAAGAAAAACATCATGTTCTAATTATCTGTCATTTTTGTAATTATAAGTCAATGATCATGTCAGTAGTCTTGTTGCCTGCGGTCATTAAAAATAAATAGTGTAACGCGGAAGGTGACTTCTCAGGCGGATCCGCGGCCACCCGCACGCGCTTTTATAACACGGAGATCTCAGGAGGGTAATCAGCGTAAACGCGCAACACCTGGCCACGCCTCTTTATAGGCCCTCTGAGGGGCTCACTCCGCGTGCGGACACAGAGCTGTGCCAGGTGACAGAGCGGCGCCACGCTAGTCTGCGCGGTGATTTTGATATGAAGAAAAGAGAGAAAATAAAATACTCAGGTTTAGAAAGAAAAGTAAAGGGACAGAAATTATTGAGGGAAAGAAAGAAAAGGGAGCTCCGAGTTAGAGAGGAAGACAGACTGAGAATCCTCATTCCCCGATAAAGATTCAGCCATCTTAATTTAGCGATTGGTTTTGTTTCATTTGGTGCCTTTTAGTTCGGCTAAAAGGAAGGCCAGTTTTGAGTTGTGTTTTGAGTTCAGCCGTTGGCTCTGAGCTCCGCCCTCTCAGTTTCACAAGCACTACAACGCTCACAACACTATACGATAGCATTAGCTCAGCTGGTAATGTTATGGCTTGGGGTTCATAACCGTCCCGCTTCGAGGACCGCGTTTTAGGCGTAGGCTTTTTGATCCGTCTCCACACTTGGCTCCTTTCCCACCGTATATATTGCCCTCCCGGGCCTACGTGACGCTTTTGAACACCTTATCGCCTAGCCTCCATAACAAATAGACTTGAACACACCGTCATGTATGTGGAATGTATCAGGAAGATATAATACATGATGCTAACTGCAAATTATTAATATAATAAAGTGCACATACTGACAGGCAGTTTGCTTAACTAAACATACACTTTGGGTTGTGTAAACTAGTAGACTAAGTTTCCACTGTGGGAATGTCAGCTAGTTGGGCGGTTGAAAAATAGTGATGCGGATAGTAAGGACACCAGGGCAGATGGTGGAGGAAGCAGTCAAATGTACTCAGTCTGAAAATATTTCAAACTAGATGAACACTTGTTGCGAATGTAATTGTGGTGTTTAATAGTGCTATACTCTCGTGCATGTGCACATATGCTGGGTCTTTTACCACGAATGAGAAGGAAGTAAGATAAGATTACATGTGATATTCACTTATCACAGCAGCTCACAGAGAGTTAAAGTGCAGGAAGAAAGAAAATGAAGTAGTACTCATTATAAGTTCCCAATGTAGCACACCCCCGGTAGTGGCCATGAGGAAAAGAGACTTGTAGTAGAATGGCATGGTAGAAGCTGGATGTGCATGTGCCTTTGCACCATGACAGCTGGTCTGTTGAGCTTTGCTGTTGAGTAAATTAAAGATGCCTTCAAAAATAATGAAATCAAATGTTTCTAAATTTAAAAGAATACTATAAAGAGCAGTAAACTGTAATAAATAAAACAAAGTCAATATTTGGTAAGACAATCCTTCGCTTTTCGTACAATGTGTGCAGTTTTATAAGGAAATGAGCTGTAAGCGTTACTGAACATCTTGCAGAACCAGACACCGTTCTTCTGGAGGATTTGACTGTCACACTCGGTTCTTATTTTTGCAGCAAAACTCAGCAGCCTTCATTCTGTTTTTGTCTGAAAAGTGTCTCTTATGTAATCTGCTGCTTTCTTTACTGACATGCAAACATTTTTCTGTAACATTTAATTTTGTGCTGGGAAACTAATGTTTGGAAATTTAAGATGTTTTTGTACTGAATCAATAATGTAGAAGTCATAAAATAAAAATCGGTAACAAAGTTTGTACTAAAAAAAAAAAAAAGGGTGCCTAAGAATTTTGCACAATACTGTACACCTTCATGGGGACTTGCCATTATTCAGCAGTGCCTGTAAAAAAGTTAACACTTCAGGCACTGGACAGTGCAGAATGTTTCCCACCTGGTAGCGAACAAATACCAGTAACATAAAAATCTCATTAGAGTAAGTCAACTCACTGGGTAAGTCCCCTGGGAGTTCCCCTCACTAGTGAAAGTAGCAGTGGGAACCAGGGCTTTGCTGGCTACCTCAGGGTTATGAGCAGGACTCTACTGCAGCCACAGTGGTTCGACTGCTGATTACTGTCCAGCATGGGCAGGATCAGTGAACGAGGAAATGCCCTCTGCACCTCTGTTGCACCACACCACCCTGAGTGCCCCATAAAGCTGTTCTCTGGTGGAGGCACAGAGGAGCCCATTGTCCAAGTTTGGAAGAGCACTGACACCTCTGGCCCTCAGAGGTGACAACATAGCCTGCATGCATCTTGAGAACAGCAAGAGACAGCCTGAAAGGGAGAACTTGTACACCTGTCAAAGGAAGGTGAACCTCAAGAAGCACCTGTGTTCTGGAGCAATGGAAACATGTCATGGATCAATACTTCCTGGATCAACTCAGTGACCTTTTTGGTGGTGTCATTTAGGGCCTGCCTTCAAGGTGGATCAGGGACAATTAGTTGCACGTGCTACCAATCCCACTCAGCTCAAAAGCTTGATCCAAGCTAGTTTTCAGAGCCCAAAGCTCACTGTTAGTTTTTTTAACTCACCTTTTAAACTTTACCACAGGGTTGGTTTGCTGGGCGTAATCTCGCGGTCTCTCAGGTGACGACTAAGTACGTGCTGTGGGTGGATGATGACTTCATCTTCACCTCTAACACAAGGTTGGAGAAAATGGTCGATGTTTTAGAGAGCACCAGTTTAGACCTGGTAAGAGGAATAAGATGACTTGCTTTGCCTTCTTACTCTCTAAAGTCACTAAAATCAGCTTACATAGTCTTGTTAAAAATTATTTTGTCCTGTCTTCATTCCAATTTGCTGACATTGCACATAAGCAAAGTAGCAGCTTGAAAGGGAACACTCATGTTAAAGAATCACTGCAACTAATGCTTTTATTCTCTTTTTTGTTTGCACTTGCTTACTATTTATAAAGCTTTTCTCTTTTTGGCTGATGTGTGTTTGCCACAAATCTGTGGTATAAATCCAGTTATTATATAGGCTCATTCCAGTAGATTAAATCATTGATAATATATCACTGAATCACCAAATTTTTTTCAAAGTGGTTGTCCCATGTTGGAAAAATGCTGTTTCACCTATGCACATGTCAACATTAGACATTTAGCCTAAAACAATTTCTTTTTCCCCTCATGAAAATGTACATTCTGCACACACACCCAATGTTTCAAGCAGTATAGTGCATACTCATTTCACTTCTTTCTCTCTCCCAGAGAGCTTTGCATAATCCTACAGCTGCAAACTATAAAGTGTCTTTACAGCATATGTTAAGTGCCTTTGTCAAGTAATGCACCTACTCAGAGTGTTATTATATTTTAAAGACAATTCTAAGAATCTAAGCAGGACAATTTGCAGCCCCTACCAACAAGAGCAAGTATATCTAAGACCCTTTAACATGACATTGGCACAAAATTTTTGTCTACTTGAATGTGACCCTTCTTTATATTTTATGTCTTGTATTGTAAGTTTGCTTGTGTGTTTATTTGCATGCATTCAGGTAGGAGGGGCAGTCAGGGAGGTGACAGGATACACTGCCACCTATCGCCATACAATTTCGACAGAAAAAGGTGAAGAAGATGGAGACTGTTTACACATTAGAAAGGGCTTCCATCATGTTCTCGAGGGCTTTCCTAATTGTGTGGTCACAGATGCCGTCATTAACTTCTTCATGGCACGTACCGACAAGGTGCGGCAAGTGGGCTTTGACCCTCGCCTGGCACGGATTGCACACATAGGTAAGCAGTTTGAAGTCAAATTAAAATGTCTGTGATTTTATTGCTAAATAAATGTGATGCATAAGACGGTCAGTTTCATGACTGGAAAGGTTCTTGTTTCACCTTTATGTTTATTAAAATTTCCTCCAACTCTAGAGTTTTTCGTTGATGGCCTTGGTGTTCTCCATGTGGGTTCCTGTGATGATGTTATAATCAACCATGCATCAAAGATCAAAGAGATGTTGCCATTCGGACAATCGGAAACTGATAAGGCCTACTCTAAGTTCCGTTATACGAACACCTGGAGTAATCAAACTGCTCTTTTTTACTTCAAGAACCACTTCAAATGCATGACAAGTAACGATTAAATGTGATCTTTGAATTTATTTTGCACTGTTTTCTGAATGTGCGTCTTTAGACTCCCTTAAGAGGCCTAAAGAGCTTATAAAGTAAGACATTATGCAAATTTACAGACCTGTCAATGAACCATACAAAAAAAAAAAACACCAAATATGGCTTCTAAACTTCTAAACCATTTAGCATGTATGTAAAGGAAAGCCAGACTGCAGATTTTCAAGTGTAAGAATTAAAAAACCCTGAGGTAAACCTTATCCTTTTTTTCCCCACTGGTTTTCTCCTTAATTTAGTCATGGCCAATTCCCACCCATCAAGCATCTCTCCCCTATTACACAACAGCTACCATTTTGCTCTCTTGGGCTCCAGGCCACAGATGGCTGTGGCACCATTAGGATTTGAATTAGCCCTAGCCATCTCTGGATGTGCCCCTTTTCTGTTGTGCCACTCGGATACACTACATCCTCCTGTATATTATAATGACTATTTTTCATATTATTAATACCTCTTACTCCACTCGTTTGAAAATTACAAGCATAAAATTTGTAACTTTCCTATTGAGTTCTGTTTTAGTTCTATATTATCTGTATCTATATTATATTATCAGTATCTGTTTTGTGCGCCAAATATTTATATCTGTATTGGGAAATAGATTTCAACCTTAAGTGGGCATGGTCTAAAACGGAAAGAAAACACCAGAAAGTTTATACATGAATTGGAAAATACCTGTAATGTATTTTAATGTATCTATTACAGTTTACTGATTGTGCCTATTTATTCAATTCAATTCAGTTTTATCTGTTTAGCACTTTTTACAATGTACATTGTTACAAAGCAGCTTTACAGAAATAAATCGATTCAAATTAATTTAAACCATAATAAACTGTAAATATGTGAATTTATCCCTAGTGAGCACGCCAGTGGCGATGGTGGCAAGGAAAAACTCCCTGAGACAATATGAGGAAGAAACCTTGGGGAACCAAAAGGGAACCCATCCTCATCTGGTGCTAACAGATAGTGCAATTATAAATAAATCCCTTCTATAACTGTGTACTATATGGACAAATAGTGCAATTGTGTAACCAGTAATGCCCTACTTCTGGTTGGAGTTCTCATCGGTTGAGTTCGCTCGCTGCTGCTGGGGCCCCATATGGATGGCCTGAAG
>CM074960.1:5370989-5395080 GCA_037577455.1 Pangasius macronema
CAGTGATAAATTCAAATATTTATAATATATATTTTGTTAATCCATTTATTTCTGTAAAGCTGCTTTGCGACAGTGTCTATTGTTAAATGCGCTATACAAATAAAACTGAATTGAATTGAATTAAATTCATCACAGTTTTCACAAGAAGTTTGGTTTGTTAAACCTATCCACTGTCCACTGATGGAGTCCTGAGTACGAAGCTGCTCGTGGCAACTGCAGCCCCAAAGCCACCACAGNATCCACTGTCCACTGATGGAGTCCTGAGTACGAAGCTGCTCGTGGCAACCGCAGCCCCAAAGCCACCACAGCAATCATAGCAATCACAGTCCCAAGCCATCACAGTACACTATTTATAGCATGATGGCTGTCTTTAAGAAACACCTGTTATGCGTGATTAACTTAACTGTTAATAATGGATGGTGGGGGGATGTTGGGTAACTTGCAGGAAGTTGAATAACAGTTCCCCCAAACATGTTACTTTGTCTCACTCTTTAATTTAATGTACATTTAAAAGTACACTCGTAGAAAAAAAGTTATTCAAGGGATCATTTGTAAATACAGTGGTTATATATAGAAGGTCATCTTATACAAGGTCATCTTTGGATATCATATTCTCTCACTACATTACTTTAAAAGAAAGACAGTTAAACTTTGCAATGTACGTCTACTTTGTCAAACATTGTTATGTCAAATATTTGGTGAGATGAGTAATTGAACTCAGCAAGTTTAAGTAACCCAATATTATATGCCTTGTGATATTCTCAGAAAAAGGTTATATTGCTGTTTTTTTGTTTTTGTGTGTTTGTTTGTTTTTTACATTAAGATGATTTTATTAAAAAATAAAAGTTTTCTAAGTATTTGGGGGCATGGTGCCAATAGCATACAAGAATGGAAATTGACAGTGGACCTGTTGAACATATAAATGTTAACACTAATGAAGCAGAGGTACACACAGAGTCATGGAATAAATGAAGTTCGGGAGAAGGACCACATCTGAATCTTCTATGTGTGTGTGTGTTTTTTTTTTTTAAACCATTTCTATGTTGATTTGGAAGTATGTCTAGCTTATCATCTCACTGACAGCTCTAAACCTCATGGCAGATGCAAACAGGTTTTGGGTTGAAATAACCTGGTACTTAGCAGAATCCACGATGCTACCAATCTTCATAAGAACCTCTGAAGCGACGGTATAAATCCACAACTTTAATCTTTAGGCCATTTTTCCCTTCTTCAGCATCCTACTCAGTGTATTATAAAATATTCACAGTGAAGAGCATTTTCAATTAAAATACATTTTGGCCACTCAGTGCATCTTTCTTCCGGAGAGATTATAAAAATTTATAATCAATTAAAAATCATACTAGAAAATGGAAATAAATAAATACTTCTAGGGAATGGTCACAAGTTATGCAGCATACAAAATACTAAAATAGCATAATTAAAGGAGGAGTAAATACTGATCTCATTCTTCCCATAAACCCCCAAATATGGGAGTTCCTGGAAACCAAAGGCACAGACTGGTCGAGAGAGAGAGAGAGAGAGAGAGAGAGAGAGTGTGTGTGTGTGTGTGTGTGTGTGTGCATATTTTTTGTGCATATAAACCGTTAAAACATGAGTATGTACAGTAGTGTGTGCTTCGTAAGACTCACCGCAGTAGTGCATTAGCTACCACAGTGATCAGAGTGGCACCTTTCCCACTCTGAATAATCTCTGGATAATCTATCATGTGTGACTCTCCAACAAATACGTGAAGGTAAAGAAACCCACTACAGAAGATTTTTGGTAGCAGCTGTGTAAGTCTCTATGCCCAGTGTTTAGAATATCTAACTAAAGTAGCTGTTTTTTTTTTTTTTAAATGATGCTCTTGGATATTCAAACCCAAATCATTGTGTTTTCTGAAACAGGCTTCTCCTGTGAACCAGAAAGCAATAACAGTCACCATAAAGTCACGTTACAGTACACAAAATGAGTTTTGATTAGTGGATAAAAACCTCCAAAGGACAAATCACTATACCCTTTGCTGCTGGATGTAGACAACGGCATCGTGGACTGTGACGAAGATGTGCTGCGGGTTCATGTAGCTCATCAGGCCACTTGCTGTAAGAATCTCCAATACACTCTCTATAAAAATACAAGATTAATCTGTTCTGGTAAATGGCTTCATTCAGGATTCCAGGCTTAGACTTAGTTATAATTTGCTGTATATAATTATAGCATTGTTAATTTTCTATAACAGCAGCAAAGGCAACAACATGCGCTCATTGTTACATTATTGTAGAATTGTTTATTTAGCATTTTTGGAAGGAGTCTCCAGTGTCAGCGCTTCGTTACAGTCAGAGTCGTAGCTTTAAGCTGTAAGTTTTATGACACAGGAAAGTCTTTAGGACAGAGGACTTTGCGGTTTTTCTGTAACAAGTCAAGCTGCAATTTTTACGACTTACTGAGCTCGACAGAAAAAAAAAGAAAATGTTTATAGCTGCTTTAATGTAAGTGATAACAAGCACTAACTTGTTCCACAACAATAAACAGAATCCTAAACAGGTAAAAAAAAAAGTATGGTGAGTTGTACTTTAATTAAAAAAATAATAGTTGGCAAACTGCTGTGTTATAAACTGTGGAACAATATGTACTTTAGACATAAGTACCTCACATTACACCACCCTGTTGTTAATCGTTTTCTTATAACAGCACACCCTGCCATGTTTTATTCTTTATTTAACACACACACACACTGAAATTGACTGCAGAGGTTTTTTTTCTTCTAAACACATGGAACTTGGTATGGTTAGGAAACACATACTATACATACAGAACACACACATTCAAAAACTTACCATTGCAATTGGCCAAGAATATCCGCAATCCCATCTTCTGACAGTCAATACACATCTATAACAAGCAATATAAATCATGACCAAGATACACTCGTAGTTGAATTCAACAGCAATAATGAATAATTGAAACAAGCCAGAGTCACCCGGTATACCTGTATGAAGAGCTTGGCTCCCGCAACATCCACAAAAATAACACTGCTGCAGTCGATTAGTACGGTCTGGACTTCATTCTCCGCTATTTCTGCAGGAATTCCAATCAAACATACATTCATCAGAAATGACAAAGTATGCACCAAAGCCCAGTATCAAGAGCTATTCTTAATTAATGGACTAAACTTCTTGAGCAAGAGCCTCCTTTTACTCCACAAACGATCAGGGACCAGGTGAAAATCAAAACGACACAACAATCACCACTGCATAAAGAATGGGTTGAGGTTTTAAAGCGGTTGTGTGCATGGTACTTTAAATGAAAGCATTGACTGCTAACTGACCACCGTGTTGATGGACTCTTTCTCTCGCTTTTCCAGCGCCTTCCTGGCTTTCTCACGGCTGTGGATACGCTCAGGTGTGAGACCGAGCAGCTGGCTCACATCTGCCTTAAAGAAACTGCGGTTGCCATAATAGATGGGTCCGTTATAGGTCAGAATCTTCACTCCAGGGACTTCATAGCACTATGGAACAAAAAAAAAAACGATTAGTGCCAAAGAACTTCTACATGAACACAGAACTACCTGTGACCTCTGAATGAACTGCTTTTATTCATTCTTCAGACAATTTAACCAACATGATTCACAAAAGAAGCAAACAAACCCAAATGGATAAGAGTAAAGGCCATTGCATGTTTGTCCAGTAGGAGTGCACGTGTCGTTATCAATAGATTTGGACACACACAACCTCAAATGATTTACTTAACACAGAAAACGGAAAGCAAAATCAAAAGTCCAATCAGACTCTGTGAGCTGCAGTGGAGTCGGTTTGTGGAACATAAATCCTGATGATACGAAAAAGTGTATTGTGATAAATTATATCACAACATTATATTGTCTTACTTAGTGCTTTTTAATTCTCGAATCTGATTGGTCAGAAAGTGTTGATTAATTACAACAACAGTTCTGACAGCAGTTTCAACGGCAAGGCATATTACAGGATTATACTAATGTGTTTGTTCTAATGTTATTGCTTCTATAGAAACATCTCATTCACAGAGACTTGTATGGCAGACACTCCACGTAATCCTATAAGTTTTTTTGTCTTATTACCGTCAAGACAGAGAAAAAAGACTAAGGCTGATGAAGGAACGACTGTTTATAGCTACCACAACATACGTAATAACTTAATTAACATTAAACATAACTATAAACTGCTGAAAAGGTATGGAGTGTCATTAATTCATTATTAAAACCTATAATCGTTGACAAATTATTGTGGTATAAAAGGAATAAAAACACTTCCAGACATGCTGTTATTGGAAAGCAATCAACTTAGGGATGGTTAGGCCCACCCTGCTGTTGATTATTTTCCTATAACAGCATGTCTGTCATGTTTTATTCCTTACATATAATTCATTTGCTTTACTAAGAGTGTGAAGGCATGCAGGTTGTAGAAAAGACATTTGATGTGATTCTGTCAGATTAAATTACCTTATTGTGATTGTTGATGGGCCGGTAGAGCTCTGTATTGGAGGCTCTTCCCAACACCGAGCAGTTAGCTCTGGAGAAACAGAGTTTAGTAAGGGTTCATGCGTATATTTAATGTCTTTACGTCATCTATCTCATCTCCTTATGTTTTGAAACATGGAGTTGACAATGCATGTTAATTCAGAGTTTTCTCAGACTGCTGAAATTGAGTGAACACAGTGGTTATATTTTATAAACGCACAAATATAGTAAAGAAAGCTTTTTATTCCATTGGCAGTATTACTGCATGTGCTCAATATTTGCTTTCACTGGGACTGCTCTAGTTGGAGAGCTTATGCTATCATCCAAGGAGGTGCCAATGAGAATAGCAACTCAACAACTTGTGAAGAAGAAATTTTTTTTATTATTATTATTATGTTAAATTTTCAGAATGACCCAATTCCCAGAGAAATAAAAACTCAAATGTGAACAGTACAGACCCACTCCACAACTGAACAAATTTTTTTATGTCCATTTCATGAAAGTTTCAATAGCAAAATACTACACAGGTTTTTTCCCAATGCTTAAAGAAATAACAATTGTGAATAGTAAAGGCTCACAGATTGACTGACCAAAATGGTCCTTCCTGATGATTAAGAAAATAGCAAAAGAAGGTTTATAGTATTGTAGGAAACTTGATTGGCTGTATTCACCTCTGTGTGCGACAAATGACAGTCATCATGGAGAAAACCACTCCAATGGCCAGACCCAAATCCACATTTAGCACAACCACTGAAAGCCAGGTGACCAGCCACACCATCTGCACACACATGCACATACATCTTCCAATATCTCATACACACTGTAGATGCATGTTTCCTGGCATGTACATCTAGTGTTGGTGCAACTCTTACAAAGTCGATCCTGCTAACCCTCCACAGATCCGGCAGGTCCTGAAACTGCAAGAACATTTGCCTCAAGCTGGTCACATTTATACATGCCAGGACGGCCTGGGCAGAGAGACAGAGGAAGAACACTGGTTATAAACAGATCTGTGACAAATTAAAGGAAAAACTCGGGCTTTGTTATGCTATCGGGGAATTTTTTCTGATATGGTTTGGGTCTACATGACTAATGTGGAATTATTTGCTTTTCCTTTACTTTTACGTTTTATTCTCTTTATGCTGATTCTTACTATTTGTGAGTATATTCTGTACCAGGGTGTTCTGACCTGATGTGTCTCGCCATAAGATAAGTGGATGGAATGTACGTAAGGAGATAGATAAGTGGTACACGTTGTCATGTGACGTCTCTATTATCAAACAATGAGCTAAGCCTCTGAATGTTATCACATAAATGACCTAAAAACTTTACTTTCACACGTTTAGTTAGACAGGAAGGGAGGGCAATTTGAAAAGCCAAAACAGAACTCCAACTACACTTCTACATTTGATGATCCTGTGATGTAACATTTCCAACCTGATGGAAGTGGACTCTTCCAGGATGATCCTGCTCCAATCCGCTCAATAAATGGTTGGATACAAATGATGTTAATCATATTTTATGGCCTTCATAGTCACCTATGAACATGTTACAGTGCTCACCACTGTCATCAAAATACCAATCTAGGTACTATCCTTTAGAAGAAGAGTGCTCCATCCATCTAGTACAGTTCCAGTTGTCAAATCTATGCTAAGGTGCACTGAAGATGTCCTGGTGGCTTGTGGTGACCCAGCACCTATCTAAGGCATGTTGTTGTATTTTCCTTTAATTTGTCTGTAACTTCTGCCTTGGCGCGCACACCAACATTCGAAATTTGCACACGTTTTTGTGACCTTATGCCATCACTTACCTTAGGTAAAAAGTAGAACAGAGGGCCAATGAGAAGCAGCACAATCAGGACCACCAGACTTGTGAACAAACCGGAAAGCTAGCAAATTAAACAAAGCAGAAAACTTAAAGATCAGTCACAATCTGTATGTGAAAACTGAATACAACCAAGCAGGATGATATGTCTGCTGTGTGTACGGTCGTACTGGTTACCTGTGTGTAACCACCAGCACTTTCCAAAATGTTAGTGGTGGCCAGTGTAGCTGAACTTGGAAAGCAGGTAAACAGGGAAGATACTGTATTGGAAATGCCATGTGCTAACAGCTCCTGGAAGAAAAGTAAAAAAAAAAGTATGCACCCAAATTTTGTACCATTTAAGACTGGTAGTAATAAGTATGGTGATAGGTTATTCAGCATTTCAAGTACTTTGTTCATCCAATAGGAGGTTATTTAATGATAGACAATTTACTATAATTATAAATTTATAGTAATTTCACATTTTGGGTTATTCTGATTATTAATCTAAATAAAACTTGATACTTTATGCATTTTATTATACTGTATTTCTCTCTTTATCTATACTGTTTTCCCATATACATTATACCACATATATTTATAGTGACATTTGTCATTCTGGACTTTCAGGAGTAAAATTGTTTATGTATTTGTAATCTAAAGAAGTTGTGTTGTGCTCTCATCAAATAAGAAACATTTTAGAAACCTAGAATCTGACACAAACCTGGCTTTAAATGATTAAAAGCAGTCATACCAAACATTAATACTGTATTATACTGTATGTGATACTCTCTGATATTTTGTTTGAGTGGGCTTTACCTGATTAGGGTGAATAGAATAGCCATGCTTATCAGCGTATATCATTGCTAGTGACACAGACACAGCATAGCCGACAAATGTGATAGCAACCGTGTCACCAGCTATATCTGGCACTGTGTGCAGAGCAGGCAGCCGAGGCCGAGGGAACCTATAAAACAGAACCAGAGGCAAGGAATTTGTAAGGCCTAGTTTTAGTATTCAATTTAAAACAATATAAACTATTTCATACAATAAATATTCAGATGTAGTATTCAGAAATAGAACTAATGGTTACCCTGCTGGAATGTGACCCACTATTTGGACATCATATCTGGAATCCAGAGAGGAGGCATACGCAACTCCTGTAGCAATTATCACCTGTGGAGAAATAGAATAAAGCACTGAAGAATAAAAAACATTTTCTTTTCATATAGACTATGATGTTGTCTCAAAGTTCTAATGGCATACAGTGAGAATTTCCACAGGAATGGGAGTGCACAGGCGCTGACGAAATCGTGTGTTCACTTCCTTAATGGGAACGAGCATAGCTAGGCAGAGCAGCGAGATCAGCAGCTCGGCGAGGTTAGTATGGGGCAAGTTCTCCATCACCGAGGCCAGCGTCTGTGGGATAGAGTTAGCAAGTCATATGACGCCGGTGTATACAACTTCATGGTAAATTGCCAGTGTAAACACATTTTGTCATCAAGTCACTAAACTGGAATAAAATAAATTCGCTCAATTCTAAATCATTTCTTATTTCTTGTTTACAAAGCAGGGAGGTTGCTCTAAATGGGCTTGCAGAGATAGGCACACATTGATCAATTAAAGAAATAAAGAAACAGAATCACAAGTTTATTGTTTTTTTGTCTTTCAGTTTACCTTATTTAGTATTCAGAAGAAACATAGCATGAACCCAGTACAGAATTATAGACTTAATTCAAAAAATGATTTGCCTCCCATTATTCTTATTATACCACCTCATGAGACCTCATGATATAGTGCATTGCTCGAGCCTAATAGTTTCATTGTTGACCTATCAATATATATTAGATTTTAGTCCTCCCTGATATTTAATATCACAGTCCATCATTACTGATAATGTTACAATAAGTATTCTAATAACTCGACAGGCCTCATTGCCACTCACAAACCTTGAAGAGGGAAAAGGTGCCCGTGTGGCGAGGGAGCCGCAATCCCAGCATGTTCTGCAGCTGAGACACAGTCACATGAAATGCAGCAGCGCTGGTGAATGCCTTAACAATGGGTTCTGATAGGTATGTGGAGAGGAAACCCAACTGCAGGCCAAACATACAAAGCTGGAAGTGAAAGCCATAGAAACAAGTCACATTAGCGTTCCATAACACAATCAAGCTCAGCAAAAACAAACCTAATACACAAATTAAATCTGTTTTTAATACATGTGTCACGTATGAATTACTGTCAAATACATCAGGTATTTTCTTACCATCATCACTCCTGATAGGAATGCTATGGCTGAAGCCACCCCGATCCTCTGATCTTCGAGCTCTGCGACCTCTGGGCTACTGCAGTTCAGATCAGGAGGAGTCGGCACCAGCTGCTCCACCACCGTGCCGGTCATCAGACTCACTACTGCAAAAGTACCTGTACCGACCCATACATAGTCAACATTACGACTGAGTGTATACAGGGAGGAATACATACAGGATAAATACAAGAAAAAGTGAATATATTGTATACTGGAAAAAAAATGTATGTACACCGCTACACATTTCACTTCTGAATAGCTACAGTGAAAAAAACTATGATGAGAAATGACAAAATTTACACTTCAATACCTGCATTCACACTTACTGAGTTTTATATGTACAGTTTATAATGTATATTCATCTCAATATGCACATCTAGAAGTCATCAGTTTTTTAAGCTTTTGTTTCTTTTCTTGATTTGTGCATACAGCCATTTATAGTGCAAATTATTTCCCTGTGCAGTGTCATGAGAGTCATAAATTTGTAGCCTTAAACACAGTAGTAGAATCGTAGGCAATATTGGTTAAATATGTTAGTTAAATCATAGTTACTCTGAGGCAGTATCATGGATACCATACAGTACTATAGCAAAACCATAGCTAATGATAGTGAACCATAGTGAATTTTCCTAAGGGATGTCTAGCCCACTGCTACTGAAAGCTGAAAGCTGTTTTTTTTTTACCTGTGGAGACATGACGTCCTGTCCCGAACAGCATGTAGAGGACTACAGGGAAGAACGATGTGTATAGGCCATAGATCGGAGCCACTGATGTCAATAATGCGAAAGCCATTCCTGGTACACAAAACCACTGGAGTGAGTAGTGCTAATATTCATCTCAATTTTACAGCATAATAACAGCTTTGCTTGGTGGAAAGTTAGGGTAGTCTTTTTGTGGCACATCAGATTTTTTTTCCACATACATCAAATGAGCTGTCAGACCTACAGGTGCATTCAGTCTATAAAAGATCATATAGTATAAGACAAGAGCTCTTGAAAAGGGGTCCATGAAGTGAAGCAATAAGGTCTGGGATTTTTTTTTTTTATAGTAGTGGAAATCATAATCCACCATTATTAAATTATCAAAGTACAGTTATTATACTTTTTTTTTAATTCTTATTAGTCGCTTTGACTGGTCAGTTGACTTCAAACCTCAATAATTCAAAAACATGCAAGCCTATAAATAAAGTCAGTGTGGCCCTAACATGTTCTGCTGGTGCAAAGTTTAGGAATAAAAATATCTATGGCTCCAATAAATAGCCAGAATATTTTGTACACATTTAAATAATGACTTTAAATAGCTGAACAGGACATAAAGCTCATAAAAGCAGCCTGTTCTATAGGGGTCAGTAGACCTTATTTTATTTTAAGACATGCCAAATTTGAATAGGCTGAGTAATTAATTTAACTATTTATTAGGAATGAGCGTCTCAGCACCACGTGATGACGTCGCTTCAGTGTGAAACAAATAGACTTTTTACGAGTTAACTAACATGGAAACTGCGAGAAGTTTAAGTCAGTTGGTGTGCTCGGGGACAGAGGTGGGAGTCGAACCCCAGACCCCAGGGATGCGAGGCAAGCGAGCTAACCACTACACCACCGTGTCCCGACTACTAAAGCGTCAGAGGAACAAACATTAAGTTGTTGTAAATCTATCTCTCAATCTGATCACCATCGCCTCATATTGTTCAGTGCTGAGTTCCAGTTTCTCCTGCCTGCCGTGCTGCAGGTGTAACTCTACCTTGGGGAATGTGTAGAATCCCGACTGTCAGCCCTGCCACTGTGTCTCCTAAAATCCATTTCCTGAGTCTGTATTTCGGCAGCCAGCTGAAAATCGGCATCCGCTGCTTGAGCAGGTGGAGGCAGTGGAGCTGAGAGCAGCGGCAGCGCGCGCACAGTCTCTCTCTGAAGCGCTCGCGCGGCTTGGCCTCGGTACCGTAAGTCTGTCTGAAACGGTCCTCTGTGTAAATGTTCCTGTACACTGCCACAGACGCGCTCATCCTGTCCTCTCAGTCTGTCTTCCTACATCCACTGTAACGCTGCTCTCGAGCCGTTAAGATGCATTACCTGTCCATGGGCATTCTTATATATATATAGCTGTCACAGGTTTGACAGCAGGAACCATTGTGTTTTCCTGTCGAGTGCTTTGAGCCAATTGACAGGCTCAAAGCGGAAGGGTTTTTTTTTCCCTGTAGCTGAGAAGAATCACTTTGTGGAGCCTTTTTTTTTTTTAAACAACTTGATTTGGTGAAGTCACATAAAGGTGTGCTTGTCCAATTTCAGCGATGATGAATCCTCTGGGTCCTACTGCGAAACGATTTACAACAAGGAAACCCATGAGACCTGTTTCCTCACCTTCAGCACGAAAGGCGCGCGCACGCACACACACACACACACACACACACACACACACACACTTAATCTAACCATAGCCTTTACCTCTCTACCAAAGCTGTACAGAAATAACAGATCCACAGAACTAGTACTATATTATAAATAATAGTATAATAGCCTTTTAAAGGCACAATATCAACATTAATAGTGCTATGTCTAGAATAATAGTACTGTATACACACCAACAGTATTGTGTTATACCTGCACTGATAGTATCATATCCACACTCAGAGTTTTGTGCTATACTACACTAATATTAATGTCAAATACCTAATAACCACTCTAGGAAAGAGTGACCTGCTAAATGCTATAAATGTAAATGTAATAGTACTAATAGGACACTAATACTACTATACCTACCTACCTACCTACACACACATACACACATACACACACATTACCCATGTCATAGACTTTAACCTATCAATGCACCATCCTTCTTTCTTGTGTGACAGACAGGAAAAGAAGTGTACAATGTGTACCAGTGTCTGAGGCCCAAACTGGGATCAAAGTGCTTTTGTTTACAGACCGAAGGTGTAACTTCAAACCATGTGCATTTAGCAGTTATTAGAGTCACTCATTTCCTGAGGGGGATAGATTGCTCTCTCAGGCCCTTTTATCCGTATTCTGCTCAGAAGCAAAGCAGGTTTTCGAGATGTAATCATATAGGTTGTTCTTGCCTCACTGATCAAACTGCAACTTGACTCTGATGAGCTTGTATTGTCTTTTTTCACATTGACCGTCACTGAAAAGGCAGTGAAAAATGGCTGCTTTACAACATGTATGTGTGCGTAGGATGAGACATTGCACCTCTCTAGTGTAAAACATATCAATAATTTAAATTGCATAGAACAAAAATTAAACAGATACACCTTGAAGTTGATTGTTTTTCAATAACAGCATGTCCCAATAAAGTGTTTTTATTCTTCTTCTACCGCAGAAATGTGCCAGTGATTATACTTTTTAATGTTTTACTGAATGGTGTGTCATACTTTTAACCATTTATATTTACATTCAATGTTGTGGGACATCAGTGATCCAAGTTACTTGTGTTATGTGCGTTATAGTAGCTATAAACAGTCGTTCCTTGAGTTAAAAAGATGCAGCTTGTCATGTTACTGAGAAACTGACTGTTACGAGCACTGACACTGGAGACTCTTCCATAAATGTTAAATACATGTTTAACAAAAAGCTTCACCAGATCAATGACTATTGATTAATCTGCTTATTGTTAGCCTTAGATTATGTGGAGCGTTCGCCATACAAGTCCCTGTTTCGATAGAAATGAGAATGTTTTAGAATGAGTGCATTAATATACCTAAAGAGCTGCGGTTATAGAAAATGAATCAATACCTTCTCACCTCTGGTATAAATGGATATAATTTTTTATGGCCTATCCAAAGCCATTTTGATATTTTGTCCTATTACTGAGGTTAATAATTGTGATTAATAAATATTTCTATGGGGCCTTGATGTTCCACCCTTATATGAATGCCATGTACGAGTTTCTGCTAACATCACTTTCAAAGCAATTAAAGGAAGCTGAAGCTTGAATTTCAGGGTGATCGCTATGGAGCTCACTAGACTTCATCACAGCCAACAAATCTAGCTGCTTGTGTAATGTGCATTTAAACAATGTCTGCAATGTGTGGTGGAGATAACAATCTCATATGTACACCAACCTGGTATGAAACAAAGAGTGAATACACAACATATTCTGGTAAAAGTCCAATGTTATGCTTCATGAATGAACTCCTCCCAATTATTGTTATTGTGTGCTTGGTGCTCCGTGCAGAAATCCATGATTTCGAGCTGAAAACGTCATGACTGACATCTCAGCTACCGTCCACCAGAGCAACCGGACAGGGCTGGCTGATGTATTGAGATAATACTATTATTGCAATATGAAGTCATAATATTAATGTAATATGGCAAGTGTGAAGTGACGTGACGTGTAATATTACATATTACTATAATAGTATGAATACTACTACTACTACTACTACTACTAATAATAATAATAATAATAATATATGTACATCTAATAAATACCAGATCAGTAGGAACATGTAGAGAATTAGGTTAAGCTGAAGTTCTTCTACAAACGTTGCTTCTCATGTGCTTCGGTTTCTTCAGCTAAAATACCAGAAAGGCTTTATTATTATTATTATTATTATTATTATTATTATTATTATTATTATTATTATTATTATTATTATTATCTATTTATATATTTATATATTTATCTATTTATTTATTATTTATTATTATTATTTATTTTATATTTTTATATAAAATAAATAATAAATAATAAATAAATATATAAATATATATTTATTTATTATTTATTATTATTATTTATTTTATATTTTTATATACTGTTAATTATCTAAAAAGTAGGATATTATTTAGTATTTTATTTTCTTTACCAAAACACAAATGTTTCTCTGGAACATTACTTTTTTTGGAAAATAAAATTTGTCCCTTATAGCAAATATTATCTTATATTAATAGAGATTTTTATAACAATATATGATAACGTATAGGATTTTAATATGACTTCTATACCAGGGTATCACTAATTTTATACAGTATTTTAATATCCAATAGATTTACATCTGTGTGAGCCAGTAAAGACTGCGCAGTCCTGCTGAAGATGAAATGCCTCAATCACACAACAGGTATTCTTTAGTCTCAGTGAAGAAGGAAACTGAAATGACACCTCAGGTGGACTTGCTGTGAATTGAGGTGACTGTAGACTGTATTATCTGTGATTTCCTCTTTTTTCACTACATTATTCTCATTNTTCTTTCGGCTTTTCCCTTCAGGGGTCACCACAGCGAATCATCACTCTCCACCTATCCCTATCTCCTGCATCCTCAAGGTGTTTTTTAGATTCTAAAGTTATAACTGTTAACAAAAGTCGCACAAGTGTTAAATATCTTCCAAAAAAAAAATTAATTATATCTATCTTTGGCAGTCGTTTCTTTTCTTGGTGGTGCCGCGCTGATTTAATATGCTGATTTCGTTTTAAGCTTATCCTTGCAGAATCTCGAGATCTCGAGTGTTATGGAGATGCTGTGTAACATGAAGCTCTGGGTTTAAGAATGTAGCTATTGTGTTGATCAGCTCTAGAGAATTTATGGACACACTAGTGGCGTGTTGTGTCTGGTGGCTGTTTAAACAAGATATTAATCAGCGGTAAAAGGAACAATGCGCTGAATAGAAGAGGATATGGAGAGTTAAGCCGGGCTAGCAAGACAAAGTCCAAGCATTCCACTATGGGTTACTTCAACTTGAACAAAAACAATATAAACAGACTGACAGCCTGATTTGTGTCGGCTGGTGTTTATCTGCCGTCTAATTTAGATCTCTGTCTGTATGCACTTAACGTGTTTTTGAACATATTTTTTTGGTGCTTCATACTTTGGTGCGTCTTTGAACGTATCACTACAATGTGGCAAGAACGTTTTTTTTGCACATGGTGAAGATTGTGAGCATTTTTGTCAGCCACGATACATAATCACGAAGGGAGACGGCTTCATGTGTGTTTATACACTTAGAGGGATGAAGATGTGTGCAAAGAGGGCAAATGAAGTATGAGTGTCTCCATGCCTTTGTGTCTTATCACTCTCCTTCTTACATAAACAGTTATTTCTTTACAAAAATATCTGCCTCATGCTGAGCGTGTGTCCTGGTCCCCTGGGTCACGAGTCTCTGTTTGCTTCATCACTCCATTCTTCTCAATGAGGGAGGGGTCATGGGGATCTTTTAATACTGTAGTTCCTCTCATTGTTCTTAATCTTTTTTTATGGGCTGCTGGTGCTGACCAACCGTGGTATGTCCTTTAGTTCTGACCTCGTCTAGGAGATTCGTGCTCGCCTTCTCCCTCTGTCTCCATCTCACCCACCTCTCCCTTCCTGTTCCGTCAAGTGTGTGTCTCTCCATCTCTTTTTATGGTCTCTCAAGATGAATTATTTTCTCAGGAGTTCATTAGTTTTCACTTTATCTTTTCATGCTAGGGTATTGTTATGGGCATAAACATTTCCTTAACTGTGCTGTCTATTCTATTGCTGATTTTTTTTTTCTAGCTGTGCTGCAGAGTACAGTTCACCATCCCAGTGACTGCTGGATGTTTTATCTCTGATTTAATGCTAATAAATGAGAGAAGACTAATATACAGAAATCTGAATTTATGCCCAAAAACTGTTATTAGTAAAACAGTAAATAAACTTTCAAACTTGTTCACATATATATATCGACAGATTCTTTTGGAAAATATTTTAAGTTCCATTAAATGAATTGCTTATTGAAATTGCCAGTTATCCCTCTGATTTTCACTCGGACTTTATAAATAGGTGACCGTTTTATAAATCTTAAATTACTTTAAAAATAATTCTCTGCCAGTTAGTACTTCCTTGTTATCAATGTTAGCACCTCTGTATTTTAGTATAATGACAATAAGTAATACATAAAAAAAGGGACTACAAACTCATCTATTTCGGTATTAAAACTTGAACTTGATTCTATTTCTAGTACAAACAGTTCTAGTAAGGGACTCAGACTATTAGACCTTGGTTTCATGTATTTTTCCTAAATGTTAAGCTAAATGTGGTTGAATGGATTCCTTGTTTGATTTCTGAGAAGTCCTGTTGTCAGTTCTGCATACATATCTGTGGATAAATTTCCTTTTCACAAGTCTGTTTACACAGTGCTGTTAGGGAATGTGCAAATCAGTGGGATCAGGTGGAGCTCAAAGTTACCATATTCTCAGTCACGAAGATAAAAAAAAAGGCCTACAAACCCAAAATACAATGTCTGTGTTTGATAGGACAATTCAGTAAATGGCTCCGCATGCCTCAGTTAAGACATTAAGGGAAAGAAAACAACAGATGGATAAGATGCCGTCTTGAGGTCATACTTTAAAAAAAAAGATGCTTGGTAGAGGTCAAGGTGTGGTCCTTCTTACAGAACAAAAGGTCACGCCAGAGGTCCTCCCTCCTCTTCCTGTCCATGCTGCTGCTTAGACACCAGTGTCACTCTTATTACTGTCATGCTGTTTTGACAAAAAGACTGGAACATTGACACAACAATGGCTGTTTAAGTGCTCGTTCATTCACAGACGTGATTTCAAACAAGGACAGCAATAAAATGTCTGGCCCAGTGTAATGCTAATGCTTATTCCATTTATTGGGTAGTGTCCTGAGAGGAGACAATCTTTTGTTGTTGTTATTGTTGTTGTTGTTGTTGTTGCTGTTTTAAGTATGTGGGTAAAAGTTACAGAGTAGCCAGTCATTCACACTAGAGACTCTCAATATGGCATTTCAAAACAAAACATATTTGATGCACAAAGTTAAGGACATCTGACTGAGAGGTAGACTAGGCTAGAACCAAAAATATTTAGCTAACATGAGTTTTATGGTCGTAAACTAACCACTGATGAATATTAGAGAATGATTAATACAAATTGTGCTTGGACAAATACGAGTTAGCCTCTATGTATACACTTACACTTACTAGTGAACACTAGTACTATATTACAATGCTGTTAAAATGCAACAATATCAACAATAATAGTATTAATAGTGTTATATCTACAGTAGTAGTACCAAACCTACACTAATAGTATTATATCTACATTAAAAGTATTATACCTATCTATACCAATAGTACTGTACTATATCTGCACTTATACTAATGTACTATTATTGTTAATATAGTACTAATGTTGTACTTTATCCATCGTACTCTATCTATGCAATTTGTACCAAATCTACACTAATAGTATTATATCTACATTAAAAGTATTATACATATCTATACTAATAGTACTGTACTATAACTGCACTTATACTAATGTACTATTATTGTTGTGTATACTACTAGTGTTGTACAGCTTATTATACTATATCCACACTAATGGTACTCTACCTATGCAAACAGTACCATATCTACAGTAATAGTACTACATCTACAGTGATAGTACTATAGCTACAATACATTCCACTATACCTATACTAATAGGACTATATCTACACCAGTAGTACTATGTATATTACCAAGTCAAGTCAGAACACAGTACTATACCTACACCAACAGGACTATACCTACATTAATAGAAGTATATTGCCACATTAATATTAATAGCACTATCAACACTAATAGTATTATATCTACACTAATATTACTATACCTACACTTATAGTAATATAGCTACAATAATACACTATCTATCCTAATAGTACTACATCCACATTAATAGTATTTCAGACTTTTAGTACTTTATCTATAGTATAGACACACAATAATACAATATACTGACAAATAGTACTATATTCACAATAACAGCACTTATTTTGCACAAATAAACTACCAATACTATAATAGTAATATACTTTGCAATAACAGTATTAAATCCAGTTCATGAGTATGAATAATAATCAAATACAGTAGTTTCAAGCATCGAAGCTATATATTGAATCTAAGGTTTAGCATGACAAAGCACCTCAAGATAGTTCATATACAGATCCCTGAATATGACAAGATCTTCTTTTGGACATAAGGATTACGCTTATTCTCAATGATGTTCATTATGAACTATATATGAGGGAATGTGGCAGACGTTTTTTGGGTTGCAGTGGGATCACTTTTTGGCATTTACCTCAGCATTGTGATACACTAAAGCACTACAGCCTTGAACAACACTGGGAAAAAAAACCCTGCTTCATTGTCTGTGTCTCCATCGTTTCTGTGCCCTCCACCCATGTGGCCTTGACACTCCACACCGCCTTTCAACTCCACCCCAGAGACCCTCAGTGAGGAATAATGATGGCCATCTGCAGTATGGTGCCCGAGACACACACACACACACACACACACACACACACACACACCTACCTTTTGAGTAAAGAGGCCAAAGTGCTTGAAGTACTCTTGGCTCGAAGTGACTCTAGTGCTGACACTAGTGATTTCTAAATTTGCTTGGCTCATACAATTAACATTTGCTGATACACAAAAACAGACATCTGAGTATTCAGAGAGTGCTTGTGGACTTGATGACATTGTGTGAAATGAACAGCCACAGTCTCGATGAACTACGAACCACTCATGAGCATATTGTGTTTGTGTGTGTGTGTGTGTGTGTGTGTATTTAATGAAGGGTGTACTTGAATTGAACACTTTCACAGCTAGGGTCAGACCAGGTCATGTTTGGAAATTAAAGGCATAGTTTATAATTTTTAAAAGTGCATCTAAACCTAAAATAGTAGGCGTTAAACATATGAAGAAAACGCTGTAGAACATTTATAGCTGCAGGATCAGGATTTGGGGATTTGGGGATTTGAAGCCCTTTTGGAATTGCTTGCTACTCACAGAATATTGTAAAAACTTGCGTTGTGCTTCTTTGGATCTGACGGCTAACAAGATCTTAGCTAACTAACTTCAGCTAGCTAAACCACAGTGTGGAGAACAAAACACTCCCATTTGCTTCTGATGGTTGTATTTTTTTATTATCTCATCTGTGTTCTCTGTGTATTTGATCCAGCTTTCAGCTAACTACCCAATGTGTGAAGCTGATCGGTTATGTGTGAAGACTTCTGTCTAATGCTGGGATGATGTATGCATCTGAGAACTCCTGCCAAGCCAGGAACATCATATAATATATTTTTCTTCCCCCAGACTCAACATTTTTTCAATTATCACAAAAAAATCAAATGGACTACACCTTTAGAAGAATCCTCAGGTGTCTTGTTACTGTCTATATTATGAACACTCTTTGAAGTAAAGCATAATGTATACAGTATGAGTGACTATTTTTCTTAGGAATGCACAGTCACAAGCCAATTCACCATATTGTGCTTGAGTGGCTTAAGTGACCTCAAGGGAGCCCCAGAACAGCAAAATAAATCTCTCTCTTCAGCTGTATAATAAACCAGCTTCAGGGTTTAACATATTTTAGCCATTAGGTGATGGTTAGCAAAGGAATTTGTACCAAAGAACTGTTGTTGTAGTCATAAAGACCATCCTGTGCTCATCCCAGAACTCTTATTCCCAATAAGAACAATAACTGTTAACCTTATAACATACAGTTTATATTATATTACAATGTACAGTTCTGGCCCTTGAGCAAAGCCCTTAACCCTATAGGATCCGGGCACACCACATCATGGCTGACCCTGCACTCTGACCCCAACTTTCTGGGATATGTGAAAGAAAGAACTTCACTGTACTGTATGGTACATGTGACAAATAAAGGTTTATTTGTTCTAGATCCAGTATAGCCCAGAAGAGTCTGGTTCCTCTAAAGGTTTCTTCCTCATATCATCCCAGCGAGATTTTCTTGAGCTTCTAGCCTGCTCATCAGGGATTTAAATCTACCTCCAGATTTCTGTAAAGCTGTTTTCTGACAATATCTACTGTTAAAGTGCTAAACAAATAAACATTAATTGAATTGTACTGAATTGAAAGTAGCATTCAGGAAATATGGCAATGGAGCACATAAAAGATAAACTGAGAGACTAAAAGTTGATCAGTCATCAAGTATCAGTGAAAGCCTGCTAGTGGTACAGCTTATGTGGCTATGTCTCCCTCTCTGAAGAATTAGGCAAAATTACAAATAAATATCAACCATCTAGAATTGTCACTATGTTGAACATTTAACTGAATACATGGGACGTCTATAGCTTATTTAGTTCATGCATCCCCTGAGAGAGCAGCAATATGAAAGGATGCTCAATAGGACCCAGTAACTGGGCTGGGCACACAGAAATCTCCCTTCTCCTGTCCTCCTGATCCTCGTTTCCCCCTGTGCCTGCCCTCAACCTTCACCCCTCTGATTCCAGCATCAAAGGGCACTTGTGGCTCCGGTTGGGTGGCCACGAGTCTCTCATTTCCTCCCCATGTGCACTGCAGCCATTCAAGTTGGACAGGCCCCATCAGGGCTGAGTGGGCCCCAGAGAGCCAGCCAGCAGGGCCGCTCATGAGCGCTTCCTGGTCATTTAAGAAGCAGAGCACAGAATGGAGCACTATTGTCCCACTCTGTTATCTGATGGCCTAGGCCAAAAGGTAGACAAAGCCAAGCGCCTTGCGACTCCACCTCCCGCCTTACTGACTGCAGTGAGGCTTTTTCTTTTTGGAAGCATGTCTATGGTTGATTTAAGCAAGTCAAACAGATTAAGATACAACAGATACATAAGCAGACGTTCTACATTAAACAAATAAAATATTTATGGAAAACAACATCTTAAACTGTTGTTTGTAGTTAAGCAGTTATCTGTGTACTTGTTTAAATGTCTGCTGTATCTGTCAAATTAGTAGAAGACTCTACTATTGCAAAGTAGGGATAGAAGTCCTGGCTCTTTTCAGTGACAGTGATATTGTCACAAGCAGCTGTACAGAAAGCTACAGATGTAGATTTAGATCCAAAATGAGCAAGCCAGAGGCGACAGTGGCGAGGAAAAACTCCCTGAGACAACATAAGGAAAAAACTTTCAGAGGAACCAGATTCAAAAGGAAACCCATCCTCTTCTGGGTGACACTGGATAGTGGGATTATAAATCATTACTTGTCTAAAACTGTATACTATAAAGTCAAACAATACTAAGTGTGTTGAAAGGATGCTTGGTGTGAGCATATTGTGAGCCATGAACAAATCTACAGTATCCAGGTGAACTTATCCATGAATCAAGAGTGAGACTTGGGTATTAACTGTCATTGGGACATGTAAATCTTTAAGCAATCCATGTGGGACCATTCACAGCAGAAAGTGAATCACATGTGAACAAAATAACATAATACATTGTATTGTGTTTGTTATAATGTATAAAAACTAGCAGGATGCTACTGCTTTGCATTGATAAATACAGTAAGTATTAGTATTTTTGTGTCTGCTGTGTGTGTACTTAACTTTTATTAAAGTACATGTAGAAGATTCCTGTCCATTTATTCAGATAAGTATTGACCTCCAGTGAATCCGGGGCAGTGCAGGTGCACCCTCATGCTGTACACTCATTATAACATTCTCACTAGAAGAGCCTCTAAATCATTACGATGTACCAAATAACTCAGATATCAACTTTCGATATTCACCTAAAAGAGCCGACTTATTCACACCCGACACGTCACTGATAAAAAGTGCAGTTGATGTGCCTGACGTAGATACACTGCTCCAATTTAATGAACACTCAAGAGCATCCATGTTAATGGAGTCATGGATTACTGACACTGCCATCCTGCTCAAACTGAGCTGGCTGAATAGGTTTTAAGAGCTATGGCTGACTGATAGCCCTTTTCCACTGACACTGTGCCTTTTAACGGACCTTTTAAAAAACCTGCATGGACTGTAAATGCTCAAATGTGAGAGTTTTCAAGATCCGCTACAAACTGCCAAAACAGAGCTTGAGCTGATAGACAGAGACAGTCCTTGCCAGCTGGTAAGTGCTGGTAGAAAGAAACAGTTTCTGAATTACTGCTACTAATGTTACATCACATACACGTTAGAGTTAAAAAAAAAAAAAAAGAACAGTAAGGCAATTATTCATTGTCATCAGTAACCACTTAATCCAGGTCACAGGGTCTCCGTGGATCCAGAGCCTATACCAGGAACACTGGGCACAAGCTAGGAATATCATCCAAGCTAGGATGGGACTCCAATCCATCAGAGAACACTATGCACACACATATCCACACCTAGGGGCAATTTAACTTAATCAATCCACTTTGTGGCATGTTTTCAGGGGGAGGAAACCAGACAATCTGGGGTAGTGCTGCATTCAATTTACCTCAGAAGTGGGAAGTCTGAGATTGGGATTACATCATTTTTGACCTCAGCGGATTTGAGTTACAAAGTGGGGGGAAAAACAAGGAAGCCTCTATGTTCGTTTTGTATTAGCAACAAGCTAGCCTGTTAACTGTGATAACTGATGCATATTTTCCTCCACAAAACAGCAAACTGTATAGTCATTTTAACAAGCTAATATGTTGATTGATTTTAAGCAAATAATTACATTTAAGGAATTTGACAGATGGCTTGATCCAGAGCGATTTACAGAAGTGAAAATATCCTACATTTATCTCATTTATACATCTGAGCAGTTGAGGGTTAAGGGCGTTGCTCAGGGGCCCAGCAGTGGCAGCTTGGCAGTGCTGTGATCTGAGCTCACAGCCTTTTGAGCAGTAGTCCAGTGTCTTAACCACTGAGCTCCCACTACAAATATACTGAAGATATAAGTATACAAATACTGTACTTGTATATACAGCATAACTCATTTAAAGGTAAGACATGCTACTTTGTTTACTGCTGATGCTGTGAGCCATCATGTCGATTTGACTTCATTTGCTGAACTTTGAGAAACTCAAAGTTGAGGAACCCACCCCGAGTTCCCAAGTGGAAATTCTTAGTTAAGAGGGGCATTTTTTCTTTGTTTTTTCCTGGTTGAAGGTCAGGAATTACAAGTTAGGACCCCTAGTTGAATGTAGAGTAAACCCACTTAGACATGGGGAGAATATGTGAAACTCTACATAGACTGTAACCGGAGCATGGATGCAGCCAGAGACCCTAGAGCTGTAATGCAATTAGAAAATCTCAAACATTTATTGATCAATTTAACAAATTATAAGGAAAGTATCTTACCAAATGGCAAAGATGGTCTACCAGTTGGACCAAATTGGACTGTGTTTGGCAGCTGGTCAGGCCAAGCTAGTTTTTATTTAGCAGGGAAATTAGCATGGGTTTGACACTCATGTCTTGCAGTATACACGGACAGTGTGTCTCATTTCAGGTCATATTCTTAAAATGAATTCTATACACTTGGAGCCTTCACCATGGATTAGAGCCATCACCATGGATTAGAGATGGTGAGAACAGTGTCTCCTAGTGGAGATGTAAATAAAAGACAGTTCCTTGACTGCTGTACATTATTGATTACTCTGTTGGTTTTCCAGAATGGTGTGTCTCCAGAGCTTTTCCCACAGGTAGACAGGTGATAGCTGAGACACAGAGCCTGTATTGTGTGCGTGGTATCAAAGAGAGACTTGTTGAATACCATCCACATCAGTGCAGGTGTAGTAAGAGGGGGGATGGTGGCCAAACAGCTCCTGTTTCAAATGTTATGTTCTTTCCCTCAGAGATTTAAACATGTGACGTTGTTCAGAATAGGTATAGTGTTTTACACACATGATACAGCAAAATATTACAACTTTTATGTACATGTGTTAAAAGAAATGCTGCCTGTGAGTAAATTCCATCAGCTTGTTGATCAGTGCATTGCCTTGTCCAAACTCTCCATGTCTGACTCACTACCTCCACCTGGTGCTGAAGCAGTTACAGAGCATGTGTATTAAAACAGTAAAAACAGGGGTTCTCAATCTTTTTGTAGACTATACACTGTAAAATAAATTCCAACCTCAGAACAGATTTATATCCTAAACATTATTTAAATGTGTACAACAATATTATGTGTATTTATTAGAGCCACAGAGATTTCTATTGCTGAACTTTCCACTAATAGAACACATCAGGTCCGAGTTGACATTATTTACAGGCTGACGTGTTTGTCATTTGAGATTTGGATTAAACCTATTCTATTCAAGGGACAGTTAAATATTCTAATAACTATAAGGTCTCAATAATAAATATATTAGCGGACCCTCTGGCTTTCCTTGACAAACCCCACTTTGAGAACTTTTACCCACTTTGAGTAAAAGAAGGTGACTTAACTTATCTTGAAGCAGCTTAAAACTACTCACTTGGGGGGCTTCAGATGAATGTCTACAAGATTTTATCTCAAGTCTATCCCAAGCAGTTCCTATGACTAGATGCTGAAAATGGCTACATGACTGAAATTTGATGAATTTGATAATTGGTTAAAAAATAATGATGTGCCACTGATTTTATACGAGGGCAGCTGTTTTACAGCATCAGGGTCCTTGATTCAATGCTGAACTCAGTTTATGGTCTGAGTGGAGTTCTGTGCATGTTCTCACCATGTCCGTGTAGTTGTCTTCTGGGTTCTCCAGCTTCCTCCTCCTCTTCTTCTTCTTCTTCTTTCGGCTTTTCCCTTCAGGGGTCGCCACAGCGAATCATCACTCTCCACCTATCCC
>CM074960.1:5395180-5408572 GCA_037577455.1 Pangasius macronema
CGATGGGACATGCTGTCATCGGAAAATAACAAACTTCAGGTTGGTATCTTTTAGGCGTCACACCACCACCATTTGATTATTATTCCTAAAACAGTATGCCCCATTGTATTTTATTGCTTACATAAAAACAGACATGTAGTTTTGGTTCAATTTTAAGATTGATATAAGATAATTGGGATCAAACACAACAGAACTGTTAGTGACAAACTTATTCAGAGTGAATCAAGTTCTTGATCCTGGTGTAACCTACAAGTGTTTAACTTTCAAACTTTTCAAACAGAGTCTTCTCAATATGTTCAAAGTAGAGAGGTACTCTTCAAAGCTTAACACTCAGCTAAATTCTTTCAGATGCCAGAAAACAAAGGGTTGCTATCAGGTTCTTGTATTATATCGAGTTCTGCATCATCCTGTTATGGTCTGAACAGCCAGTGTGTAGTACAATAACACTCAGAGCAGTTTTTGTTGGTGTATAAAGAGTTGTACTATGCATCATAAACTCGATTCCCTGGTCCTTTACTATCGACTCCTAGTCCCCCCCCCCCCCCTCACTCTTTCCTTCCGTCTCAGGGAGTGTGGGTACATGTCAAGTGATCGCTGAATTGAAATATTGATGTGGAGTATCAAAGCATGGCGTATAGCTCCTGTGTTTCCTGAACTCACCAAAAAGCGCTTTGATCACAGGCTCCTGTGATCTGACTTCTGAAGTTGTTAAGAGTACTGGAAAACAAAATGCAAACAAACTTCAAGTGCCCCTGGTAGTGATAAAAGTTTTCTCTGACAAGTATAAATATGTGCTTTTCTGTATCTGCGCCTAAGCTGTGAATCTCAATCTTTAATAAATGCAAGCAGACTAGCACTGAAATTTCTTTTGGGAAAAGTTTTCTTCGGAAACAATGTTGACCGGAGTGTTAGCTCCTCTGTACAGATGTTTATGTGCTTCTCAGCATTTTTTCAATATGTGGATATTTTCAGATTCTGCATCTAAGTGATGTCACTCATTATGAAAAAAAATAACAATGTTCAGTAATTTTGTGAAGTGTAATTTGGTAGATCAATTTAAACCAATTTTTAAATGTTGCTTATCTTCCTGCTTTATTTGTTTAATATTGTTTTTATATATTTATAAGCATATCAGGATCTCTTTTGTTCAATATTATTCAGAGCAAGTTGTCACCTTTATAGGACATTATATAATAATGTCTCCTATAATTTTGTATGTAATCATTCATTTTGTAATCATTCACCATACGAGAGATGAAATTTAAGCAGTTGTTCTTAAAGTGATTTTCTTTTTTATTCGGTTTCAGCAGTGGAAATGCAACTACCATCATTAAACATTATCATATGTATAACTGAATTTGACAGGTCTCTTAAGTTGAATGGGTTTCGATCCAAACCTCAATAACTCAAGATCAAGTCGGCCCTGGACCCTAATGTGTTCTGTCTGAGGAAAGTCCAGGAATAAAAAAATCTATGCTTCTAATAAATAGACTAAATGATTTTATTATTGTACACTTTTACATAATGTTCAGGGGAGGAATGTGCAATGAGGTGGTCCGTGGAATTTATTTTACAATTAAATTCAGGTTTATTTATCATGTGTAGAAAATGTCAGGGACAGTTTGAAATGTTTGTTGAAATGTTTGTTGAAATGTTTGTTGTGAGGCTCATGTACTCTACAGCTATGCAATACAGAATATATTCAAGATTCAAGATTCAAGATTCAAAAAACTTTATTAATCCCAGGGGGAAATTGCTTTGCCATGTTACAGTTGCTCTCAAGAAGAAAGAAAGAAAAGAAAGAAAGAAGAAAAAAAATAAAATAAAATAAATTTATACCTATACAGTATATAAAAAGTAAATTAATAAATTAAAAATGTATCTATATACATATAGATAAGGGGGAAGGAGAACAAGAAAGAGGGGGAAAAGCTTATGTACAAATACAATACATATACAAATTATGCAGAATATATGAGAAAACATGCATTTATGCCTAATAAGTACAGTATGTAGGTAATGTGCAGCTCTAACTGTAAACACTGAATATGTGCAGTCACAGTATGTGAACAAGAGTTCAAAAGGTAGTAAAAGAAACAGTAGCTGTGTGCAATATGTGGTGTCTGAGCAGGCATAGGAGAATATAATAAGCAGATGAAGCATTCGATGTAGTAGTATATGCTGTTTGTATTGTGTATGTAGTGTGTTTTTAAATGAGTATAAAAATGACAAATCTTCTAGTCTTAAGTTTAATTAAAAGCACAATTTTATTAAAAACCTCTGAGCTTTGTCCCAGACGTTTACTCAGTTAATCAGCTGATGATTTTTGCAGAAGTAAAATAAATGTTAACTGCCCCTTAACTCCCAAATAACGGCAATTGCTTTACCACATGGGATCACAAAAAAACCCCAAATGTGCTAAAATCTTTCAGAGCATATGATCAAATGTGTACTGAGTTAAATACTCAGCTTTTGTCCCATTTCTCTCTCCTACGACGTCAGTCGTGGTGATTATGAGCAGTGCTGTCACAGTCTGGCCCGATTAGTGCTTAAAGCTGCTCAGGTCCAGGGAACAGCAGGTTATATGTTACACTAAGGGTCATTTAGTCAACACGAGGCTGTAAAACTGGCTTTTGGAAATGGCCACCATTACAAAGGCTTGTGGCTGGCTGTTTGGAGTGCAGATGGTCAAGACAGCTGGGACAATTTAGTGATCTGAGGCTCTTAAACTGCCCCCAGACATGGTAAAATAAAAAAAAAAAAAAACAGCTTGACAACATGCCTGCTTGTTCCTGCATTGTTCAGGTGCTTTTATGAGGACAGTCAGTTTTAAACGAATGGATTTATCATCCTTGTTAGATGGTGTCCAGCTCAATGATTTTGCACTTCCTTGTTTTATTTCGATTTTTGATTCATTATTTATTAGTAAAGCCCTAGTGGGCAGATGTTACATTATTACCATGACCATTTCAGAGCTTTGGACTTCACAAGCAGAGTCCATGCACACACCTAATTTATGCTTACACTTTAGGAACGTTCAAAATATCTGCAGTTGCTGTCACTCTTGGTGGGAGACTCAATAGTGTAAGATTCTCTAAGTGACAGTGCATTAAATAAAATTACTAATAGTTAATTAAACGTTAAGTTAAACCCTTAAACTCGCAGGTTATATCAGTGGGTCCAGACTTACACTCATAACTACACACAATTTCTATTAATCACTGAACAATGTACTTTAAGATTTATAATTTCATGTAACCGGTAATGTTGGAAAAGTGTCATATAATAAAATGTTTTATTCTCTCAGTTATATCTGAAGCAACACTGAAGGTACTGTGATTCCTGTTCCTGCATCATGAATAGACAAGAACTGATCAAATCATTTTAAAAGGATTAGGATCCTTAAATTCATCTGATGATCATTTCGAAACCCCTCCTACATTTTCACCACGGTTTTTATTTATTATTAGTTGTAGCCTGTTATTAAGACTAAGGATTAGTTTGAGTAAAATCTTTCGTTGTAAGTGATACGACGTAAGTGGACACAGAGAAGTATGCGAGTGTATTCAGTGTGTTTGAAGGAGTCTGCGTGAATGCCTGCTATCTCTACAGCTGCCTAATGAAGGCTGGGATCTGTGCTTGCTCTGGAAATGAGTTTTCCCTTGAAAACGGTGGAAGCAGTATCCAGGTCTATTTAAATGAGGCAACATGGGGAAGGTAAGCACGACCACAGGAGCATTGTTTTCACAGTTCAAAGTAAGGCGAGCATGCTTTGCACTTCAAAGCCACTCATCTGGGAGGCAGTGATGGTGGGGGCTGGAGGGGGTGAAGGATGGAAGGGGGATTTAGGGGACAGGAAATAAGAATCAGGGTAATTAACAACTTCTGCTCGGTAATGAAGCCCAGAGAAAGAGACAGAGGTGGCCTCTCAGCTGAAAGCCACCAAATATTTGACATGCTTTACTCACGTCCTTTATCTCCTTTCTCGTGTTTGACTGTTATTTTGTGTTTATTAGTAGTACGCATCTTAATTGCCCCGAGAACACTGTTCTGTTTATGATGTTACAATTATGTTCCAGCATTTTCTAACCTGCCTTTTTTTTCAGCGCGTTGTAATTTTGCACCAGATCCATTTTGAACATGTTAATGATTTGTTCCTACATGTTCTTTGGGTTAACCGGAAGAACAAAGGCTAATGAATGATGCAGCGTTTAGTAACAAACATCAATCAGTGTGGCGCTGGTACAAGTGTCGGCTTCAGGACAGATCTACACCTCGGGTTTGTTGATGTATTGAGAATAAATAATTGAGTATGATGGCTGAAGATGTCTTTAGTATAATAATTAATAACTGAGGTACTCATTCATTATTGTATTTACTAATTGCTTTCCTTTCATCTAAAAAGGCATTTTACTTACTTTTATTAGCCCTCTTGTGTTTATTAGTGAATTGCATAAAAATCACTGAAAGCATAAAAAGCATGAGTGAATTTATGAGAGCTAGACAACAACAACAACAACAACAACAACAACAACAACAACAATAGTGAGGGCTCATTATATTCTGTGCAATTATTTAAAAATGTATTATTTGTTAAAAATGGTACATTAATTTGTATTTGTTACTTTGCAAATGCAGTGTAATTATATCATCTTAGACTGTAATGATATCTTCACTGTGCTAAGAGGGTTTTGTAACAGATCCTAAGCCTGTAGCTTGTCTGCAGGCAAGTTACCCCCTTACCCCCGACTTCAAACACATCTGGCAATGCGTACTGTATAATGGCCTAAAAACAGCTTCACGTCAAGCAACTGTAGATGTATAAAGTCAACATATGACACAGAAAGAGTGATATATCAGGATGCATAATGTGTATGCATTCTTCTCTATATGATAATCGTATAGCTCAGAAGGTGCGTGCTTTGTGTGTAACAGGAGCATAGTAACACATTGCTTATGTTAAATGTTCTAGTACTTCCGTTTCCTGCTTGTAATTTTGGCTCATTTATAAATATTTTTATAACATATTCAAATATATATTTCCTGACAACTACTATTTGAATAACGATAAATGTATAAGAATAAATTGTATCCCAATAGCCAGTGTAACTCTTACATGAATGTCATTTATAGGCTTTCCTGAATTTTGCTGTTAGCTTTATAGCCTTCTATAATTAATATACACTCTTTGAGCTTCTAATATTTGTGCTTATGAAGACTGTCCATTCATAATTCGTGAATATGTCCTCTTCCCAACATATTTCCTATACTCATTGTGAGTGTATGTAGGGGTCATTGGTATCTTGTTTTTTTATTTTCCCAAGTTAATTTGTGGACCAGGATTGGCTTTGTATATCTCTGATCCAATGACCCAGTGTTAGGAAATGTACGCTTGAATATTGTATGTAAATCTAAACGCAGTCAGATCATCACTGTGCTGTGCAAAGTGTTAGACACATGCAAAGACATGCTCGAAAAGGTAAAGGTAAAGGTGCCTTCAGAAATAATGGAAATTAAACAAAATTTAATATTTCTACAAAAAAAAAAAGCAAGAAACAGTAATACAATTAAAAAGGCAATATTTGGCATGACAAGCCTTTGCTTTTTAAAAATTCATCAGTAGTGTCAGGTCGTTTGTGCAGATTTCTAAGGAAATTAGTCTGAAAGTTTTGTAGGAGCATCATGGAGAATCACCACAGCTCTTCTGGAAACTCTGACTGTCACACTAGCTTCTGATTTTTCAGGCAAAACTTGACAGCCTTTATTATGGTTTTGGTCTGAAAACTTGCCCATTATGGAACATGTCACCTTCTTTACTGACACACAAACATTTTCTGTAACATTTCATTTGTTGTTGTTGTTGTTGAAAAGGTAATTTTTGGAATAATGCAGAATTCATAAAATAAACATCTATGACAAAATTTGTATTAAGGAAAATTAGGGTGCCAAAAACTTTTGCACAGCACAGTATAACGTGCAATTTTCAGAAATTAAAAAAAAAAAACTGAAAATAATTTGGATAGAATTTTGAATATGTTTATGCATGAAAGGGTTAATAGTTGATGATCAAGTTTAACCCTCAAACTCTCAGGATCTGTCAGTGGCTCCAGACATTTTACATTCCAGCTTCCAATTCATTGTACACTAAAAAAAAAAAAGAAAAAGAAAAAAAAAAGATTCAGTGGTTCAGTAAATATGAAAAAAAAATCTAATCACTAGAATTACTTAAATGCTTTAAGTTCTGTACTAAATTCATGTACATATGTGTCTAAAACCCAAAGTGTATATTTTACTTACATTACTGGATTAAATTTAATATTATTTTGCAAAGTACTCACAAACCCAGAAGAACGAGATTGCCTAATAAAGTGGGGCGATGGCTTTTCATGGTTTGCATATGCATTCACAGAACTTTAAACTGATTTAATATTGAGCATTAGAGATTGGTTGTTTAAGCCCTAAGGCTGTATTCTGAAATATTTAGAAAGATCAAGTGTTACAGTAAAGCTTTCTTGGTTCAGTATCTTTGTGTTTCTCAGTCAGCTGTATGGTGTGTATGTGTGTGCAGAAGTTAGATCACTAAGCATGTTGTGTTCTGTCAGTTCAGTCTTCATGAAGGCTGATATAAGAGCACTGATGTGCTACTTCTGGTGGGAACCGTTAAAGGTGTTGACTGTAAGTAATAATGAGTTTATGTGCTTTTTACAGTGTTGAGATTTCTATAGTTTGTTTAACTCGTTAAAAAAAGAAAAATGAAAGGCAATTTTACTTCCATTTTATGAGACTTTATGAGATTTTTTTTTATGAGAATAATCCTTGGTGCCATGTAAACTTTACTTAAACATGCTTAGTTAAATTGACTAAGATGTTTTGTGTGGAAATTGTTCCCACACTTCTCCTGAGTGACTTTCACTCCAGTAGTTTTTCACTGTAGCTACTGAATCACATGCTTTAAGATTTCTACTTGAATGATAAGCTGGGGTAATGCATCAAAACGTGATGTTGTATTTAAGAATAAAATGAAGTGCAGTCACATTCCTGCGTTTTAGCGCCCAGGAAAAGGCGCTAAAGCAGAGCAGAGGCATGCATGTGCAGAGACAAAGGCTGATTGTTATGCGGTGTGAGGTGAGAGCTCTGCGCCTGAATGAGAATCCAGCGCATGTTTACACTCGGACCCGACACAATGCAGCGCTCTTTCTGTATTTAGATGTTAAACGGCTCTGAGGCTGACCCGTAAGCTTTCCCAGTGAAGACACAGAGATGACTTTAGCTCCCGATCTGGGTTTAATCCGCGGGATGGGATGGCGCCCTTAACTTGAACCCGGAGTGTGAAAGTGTCCCGCAGAGCCGCTCATGTGGCCGCGCGCTTAACACCAGGCTTTGATCGCGTTTTATTCCATTTAACCTGTTGGTTTGTTGGTCAAATGTCCTTAAGGGAAACCTCCTGCACGTGCGACTAAACTTATAAGAAGTGATCATCATGCAAAATAGCAGTAGCTTTTTTTTTTCCTGCATATCAAAGTATCAAAGCTTCGACCTGCCTGTGTAGCCTTTATAGCGCTTGTGTTGCATCTGTGATGCTTCTGGGGTTTGGGGTGAACAGAGATTTACCAGATGTATTGTGTATGACATGCACCCCATGGATATGCTGAATTTTTTTTTTTTTAATTACAGAGGACTATGGTTCTCAAACTTTTTGGAGCCAAGGACTAACTCCAAAACAAATTCCACTGACCCCCTTACTACACACTTATTTTATGATCATGCTCCAAATATTTAAATATCAGCCTTAAATGATATTTATGAGTCAAAGCCATTAAGCTTTCTGTTCCTGAACTTTCCACCAACAGAACAGGTCCAAGTTGACAGTACTTATAAGTTACTTGTTTTTAAGTTATTGTGGTTTGAATGAATTAAAGTGAAGAGTCAAACTGGCTAATAACTGTGAACATAAATAAATAAATAAATAAATAAATAAATAAATAAATAAATAAATAAATAAATAAAACAACTGTGCAATAACTGTGCTTCACAGGCCCTTGGGGGTCCACCAACTTATACATGAAGCTATAAATGATTATTATATTAAGCTATGAATGGTTATTATATTGTTATAATGTTTATTATAATCACAGCACAAGTCTATTCTAATTAAACAGACTGGTTAAGACCTTATTGGCTTTAGAGCAATGTATGAAATAAAAGGTCACATGTATTGGCTGTATACATATTATATAACACCATGTTATTACATTAGAGATGGCATTTGGCCATCAGCTCTTTAAAGGAGCGGTAAACATTATTTCCTATTCAGCAGAACCGGTTGTATTTTTGCTGTGAATGGTCCAACATGGACACCCTATACATTTCCCTACAATAGTCAGGAATAATCTTGTGGGAACAGTCAGGAAGTCTCTCTCTCTCTCTCTCTCTCTCTCTCTCTCTCTCTCTCGCTCTCTCGCTCTCTCACTTCAGTGGATAATGTCAGCTAGATACTGTAGATTTATGCCTAAAAGCTGCTGCTGCTGCTGCTGCTGCTGTAATCATAAAGAATATCCTGTGCTCATCCCAGGACTCATTCACAATCTGTTCATACTTTCTTTATAGTACACTGTTGTAAAAGAGTAATGATTTATATTCCCACTATCCGCTATAACTGAGAAAGGTTTCTCGCCCCTATCACTCCTGACGTGCTTATTATGGAACTAATTCGATATTTAGATTTCTGCGTAAAACTGCGTTGTGACGATGTTTATTGTTAAACACAGTTTGAATTGTTTTTATGGCTGTATCATTGTAAAATGCTTGTCTTAAACAGATGGTCAAAGGGAGGATGGTGGCTGGTGAGCATCCGATAAAGTAAAAATCACTGACACAAAATTAGGATGGTGATGGTCTCTACATACACACACACACACACACACACACACACACACACACACCCCTCCCCGGGGTTCCCCCTCTATTCAGTGCCTCTTTAAGAGACCCCTGGTGAGAGGTTCTTCTCCTCCATAAAGAGAAGATGCGCGAGGATGACTCGCCATAGGCTTTGGGTCTGACTTCAAAAGGTGTTTGATGCGCGAGCGCTGTGAGAAGAAGGGGGAAAAAAACAAAAAACGGGACCAAACCGCGGAAAGTCATTCAGCTTCAGGAGTTCAGAGAGTGCCAATGTGTCCTAGAAGAGTCGCCTTACCTCGAGGATTTACCGTTTTTTCGCTGTAACCGCGTTCACGCTGATTTTCGTGGTTTCCCCGAAGCGGATGACTGACTGAAGCCAGCGCTCGCGCTCTGCCTCTACGCAGCCGCGGTGTGCGCGCGCGCTCTCTGCTCTCGCGCATTGCTCTCGCGCTGGTCTGCAGGTGCTGCTGATCTCCCGCCAGTAAAAGCACATGGCTGCACTGACGCTCTCCAGAACCGACAGCTTACTCCATAACTTCTTACAGGTATGATCTGTTTCAAAACAGCAGCAAAGAAGAACGCACTGTGTTTTCATTTTCAAATCCAAGATATGTTTAGCCATGGCTTGTAAACAGTTAACGCATTGTTTCAAATATAATAAAAATTACTACTACTACTACTAATAATAATAATAATATAGGCTGATTAGAAAAAGAACGGAAATGTGGAAACTTTTGAAGGCTTTTTGAACACATTGGTCATTGTAGTTCACATTCACAATACTGTAGATCAGGGCTTCTCAAAATGCCTACATCCAGGATCCCCAACCCCAGTCAAAGAGCTGCCAAGCACCCCATAAAGCACAGCATAGATTTCATTTTCAGAACAATCAGGCACCACCATTTCCTGAACTTTCCACTTAGGCAGATGTAGATGTCACACAATGTGTATCATATTAACAGTGTTTCCTGGTTTTATTACATTTGTGATTAAAGTTAAGTGACTGGTCAATTAAGTGTAAAACTATGATAACAAAAAAATAACCATAACAATCTTGCCACTAGTTGATAGTAATCTCAACCACTGTCATATGATTAAAAAAGCAATAGACTTTGGGAACCACGAGATATACATCACGGAGCTCTGGTGGTCTGGTCCCGAGACCCCATTTTGCGAACCATGGCTGTAGATAATGTTGGTTTTTCTGTTTACTTTTAGTTAGAAACTGAATTAATTTTTCATTATATACTTCTGAAAACATTATCAACAAATAAGAGTATGGCTGTAAATCTGTAAAAGCTTAGACTTCTAATTTTCTAAACTTTTAAAATAACCTTTATTATCACTTTTGAAATGCTAATCAATGATGTAATGATTTAAATTGAATTTTATTATTAAATAAAGTTGTCACCAATTTAAATGATTTTCATTTGTGTGGTCTTTAACAACATGTTCTTGTGCCCCTCAGGATCGTACCCCGAGCTCCTCTCCAGAGAGTGGCCCCAATCCGCTGTCTTTCCTGGCCACCACGTGCAGCCAGGCTTGGCAGGTGAGCGGCAGCGTGGGCTCCGAGGGGGCTCAGTTCCCCTATGAGGGCACAGTGGGGACCACATCCAGCATGTTTCAGCTCTGGAGCAATGACGTGGCCCCTAACTCCAGCCTGAGTGCCCATCATATGGCCTTCCCTGTGCCCAAGATGCAGTTCCCCGGCCATGTGCAGAGTAGCCTGGGCTCACACCACCACCATCATCATCACCACCACCACCATCACCACGAGCTGCCTCTTACCCCTCCAGCCGAACCTCCTGCTTCGTACTCATTCGAGGTCTCGCCAGTCAAAATGCTGACATCGCAGACACAAGGAAACGCTCAGTACTATACACAGCACAGCGCTGTTGGCCAGAACTTTCCCAGCTTCCTGCAGAACAATTCAGCCAGACCCCACCTGCCTGGAGGGCACATCGAAGATAGCCAGCAGTGGTGGAGTCTCCCTCAGAGCAACACCGGCACCTCCAATCACCCATTCTCCCTGGGCAGGCAGCTGGTTTTAGGCCACCAGCCTCAGATTGCTGCTCTGCTGCATGGCACCTCCAAGAGCCTGCTGAGCTCCACACGCCGCTGCCGCCGCTGTAAGTGCCCGAACTGCCAATCCACGGGAAACACCGTCGGCAGCCTGGAGTTTGGCAAAAAAAGACTGCACATCTGCCACATCCCGGAGTGCGGCAAGGTGTATAAGAAGACATCCCACCTAAAGGCGCACTTGCGCTGGCATGCAGGTGAGAGGCCCTTCATCTGCAACTGGCTCTTCTGCGGTAAGAGCTTCACGCGTTCAGACGAGCTGCAGAGGCACCTGCGCACACACACCGGCGAGAAGCGCTTCGGCTGCACACAGTGTGGCAAGAGGTTCATGCGTAGTGATCACCTCTCCAAGCATGTCAAGACCCACCAGAGCAGGAAGGGTCGATCCAGCCAACCCTCTCACGTTGACCCACAGCTGAGCAGCATTAAGAGGGAGTGAAGGAAGCAGAGAAGTGTAGTGCACAGATAATCTCAAGACTCTCATAGAGATGGTCAAGAATATCACTTGAATAATCCTCATGAGAGACAAAGCCATATTTAAAAATTCACAGAGTTTCTGAATACAATGCAGAGCTACTGGGAGACATTAAGTTCTATATCGAAGGCCATGCTGCTAGTATAGAGGTGATGTACAAACACTCCAAACAGGAAATGAGACATTTTAAATTTTTTTTTTTTACTCGGTTTCAGGCATGCTATACATTTTGCTAATTCTGTTCTCTCTTTGCACAAAGTTAACTTGTCAATCTATTAATTCACAACCAATAAATTGTACAAGCACAGTATAAAAATATTTATTAAATTAATTTGGTCCTTTATTTTTACAGAAAATATTGCCTTAATACCTTTGTCACATTTTGTTCTTTTGTAAAATGAATTAAGATAATAATTTTAATCTGTCTGTAATTATTCACTATCATTCCAATATGGATTTAAAGCAGCAATTTGCACTCAAAACATTTCTTTACTTTAATTGTAAATTTCCTGGATGTTTGCATAAAGCCCGATTTAATTCTGGCCTCAGAATGTTGTAATGTATATAATGTTTATATGGCATACAGTTCTATGAAGACTAAGCATGTGAAAAAAATGAATAAACAAAAAAATGGACAAAAAAAACTCAATACATTTCCTTGTCTTATTAATTCCATAGCACATGCCTCACTTCTTAATTCATGTGTAAATATGAGCAAACGGCTGGCTAATATTAAATCTAACATCACATGAGTGCTGGGCCACAGCCTATACGACGATTCAAATGTTAATTTAACAGTATTCGGGATGCTAATTTCGGGTGGCTATTGTTCCTGTGTGGTTAGGAAAAACTTTAAAGGGTCAAAATGACTGAAAAGCTCTCAGACATTTTACACCTCACCGCAAATGGTTAAGACCGTTGATAGGGACCCTGCCCTGACCTTATCCCATCAAGTTCACCTCCATGCAGTCTTTTATTGGCTTTTCCTATCTCAGTGGTGATGATAGAGTCAACAGTTAGTGAGGATGGCACTCAGCTGGAGCTCACTGCGAATAGACCCCCAGCTGCTCGGGTCCTGCCGCTAGTGACACCAGTTGCTTTGATTTGTCACCTTTCTGCAAGTGAATGACTTAGCACCTTCTCTCAGTAGTCATGTATATCACAGACATGCTCCCGTTAGCTTTTTACTGCTCTCCAGTGCCCAGAATGTGACCCTGCTTGAGAACAAATGAACCAGATGCCTGCATAAATACGTTCCTACTTGCCACTGTGTGTGTGTAGGCTTTTGCTCTTGAAAGCAATGCTAAAGAGCTACGCAACTGCAATATCTGTATCTATATCTGTATCTTTTTCTGTATCTGTTTAGTGCTCCTAATATCTGGATCTGGATCTGTATTCAGAGTTAAACCTGACGTGGGTGTAGCCTAAACCAGAAAAGTATTCTTTCTTCCTTCCTTCCTTTCTTCCTTTCTTTCGTTCAATTAAATATTAATCCAGAAACACTGGACAAAAATCCCAGATGTAGAAATGCCAGCACTGTCAGTGTGGTCTCTGGCTTGACAGTTCCCCAACCTCAGCTACATCAACTAAATATATAATTTACTTGATCTTTTAGTCAAAATTTTATTTCTGTATTAAGTAGACATCATGTATGAAATTAATTTTTAATTAATTTTTAACATGCAGTTTGGCTTAATAGCCGATGTAAGCCAGCTGACAAAAAGTATAGTAAAGTAAGGAAAATATGGCTCCAGTTGGCTTCTTTTAATAAAAAAAGAGCATTTTTTGGAGAAATTCTTAAAGATTATACTAAATTCTTACATAATTATATTTACGGTTAATATGAAGGTACCTAGTTTGGCCTACTACAACCCCTGGCAAAAATGATGGAATCACCACACTTAGAGGAAGTTCACCCAGCTTTTTTACTTTATAGCAAA
>CM074960.1:5408672-5450023 GCA_037577455.1 Pangasius macronema
AATATGGCCCTGGGGGTCTGTAAATAATAATTAGTGGAATCACCTGGGTAGACTTATTTTTAGTGGCTACGTATGTTCTGTTAGTATAAAGAACTTCAAATGCATTGAATTTATGACTAGGTTTTTGTGTGAAGCCCAGATTATCATTATAAATGACTGTGACACCTCCTCCTCTGCCATTTAGACGGTGCTGATGTACGTAACTGTACCCGGGAGAACAAGTTTCAATTAATGCTACATACTCGTTTGGTTTAATCCACGTTTCTGTTAAACACAGTACATCAAAGTTCTGATCAGTAATGGTTTCATTAACAATAAGCGCTTTAGCTGTAAGAGTTCTAATATTCAACAGTCCTATCTTCAGATCCACGGGTCCCAGCCACGCGTTCGGCTTGATTTAATGTTATGTTAATTAGGTTACTAAAACAAATTGAGTATTTCTACATTTTTGTTTAGCTCAGGGAACAGAGACAGTCTCAATATAGTGGAACCTAAGTGACAACTCAGATGGCCGGTTTAGCCTGCTTGACTGCTCACTGGCCTTGGCCCTGTCCCCGATTAACTAGGCCTGTTCTGAGACTATGTGCTATGCTGCAAGAAATGAGAGCAGCACCTTCCTGAGTGGGATGGACACCGTACCTATATGTGCTCTAAACATTTGCATCTGTTTTTGTATTCAGAGTTAAACCAAATGTGGGTGTGGTCTATACTAAACATGTTTTTTGTTTTTGTTTGTGTGTATGTGTGAATAACTTTATTCAACTATTAAACCAGACACTCTGGAACTTTCTGACCAGCATCGTCTAGCTAATATAACTGAGTAAGCAAGCTAACTAAAGTTTTCTGGACACACTACCAGAATCTACTATAAAGCTGGCATCCATTCACATCAGTGGAGTTCAGGAAATAGTGAGATATCAAACAGCAGCATGGAGAGAGTGAGGGGTCACAACTTTATGGTCTTTCTTTCTTCAGCATGAGAGCTCTTCGCGGGGCTCCAGGATGTGGCAGCAACCTCATGACTAGCAAGAGACAACAATTTTTCAATTGTTTCTTCTTGATGTCTTGCACCTCATGTGCTGAGTCACTGCATCCTTCTAAATCTTCTGTAATGTGTGTGAAGAGTGTGAAGAGGGTAAAATTGCCATGTATTTTATTCAGAGCAAACCAATAATCATAACTGTTGTAGTTCCAGGCATGGGTCAAATCACAGGTTGGCAACATTAGAAAAGATAAAAATAGAAAACAGGTGTGAGTAGGAAAACCAGAACTCACGAAACAGGAAAACAGAAATGCACGTACAGTGAATGAGGTTTCCCAAAAAAACAAATGCACACAAGGATATAATTAGAGCAACTAATGATGAACTACACAAAAGACCTGGATGCAATCAGCAGCTGTGAATTGTGCTGTTGTACTACCCACCTTCGATTTTGCTGTATTGCCTAACTGCAAATAGGCCTGAAAAATGAGCCCAGGTTCCTGCCATAACATAAAAGGAACAATCACAGAGACAAAATCATTTCTTTCTTGCTGAACTCTTCAGCAGACCTATTTGTCTACCTGAAGAAGACAGAAATAGTCTTCATCAGTATTCAATAGAGGACTGCGAAGATAAAATATATAAGATAGTGTCCTTCATCCAACATGGACCAAAAACTTGAACATCTGACCCAATATCAATGCACAATGGAAACCAGTAGTTACGATAAAGAAGAATCAGAGTCTTAGAAATGTCAGTCCCAAGTGTCAGAGAGGAAATCAACTGCAACTCTTTGTTCTGGGTCTGAGAGCTATTCAATCCAGCAAGAACCTAGAGTAGGGCCCATTCTGCTTTATCATTTTCCTGGTCTGAGCAAGAAGAACGTACAGCAGGGCATCAATGGCTTTATTTTTCCTATCCCCCTCTGCACTGTGAAGCACCTATATTACTGGTATGTACCTTGTATTTCGAGTGCTTCCTGTATAAACAGAACCATTTCCCCTACAATAGTACAAAGGAAGATGGGTCAAGCATCTCATTTTAGTGTTACTTTCCCTGTGCTATGCCCCTAACCATACAACAGACCTAGTGCCTTTTGAAATTTGCATGGGCAGACCCATGACACTACTTTATGAGACTCCAGTAATGCGTTCTGGTCCCTTGGGACCCCTTTTAATGATCAACTCCAGAAATATTTAAAAATTTTGAGCAAACACCTGAAAGATTTGCATTTTACTGCGCTTATCACACAAAATGCCAGAGAGATAAAATTTGGAAACCAGGTTAAGGTTGGTGATCAAGTGTTTATTGAGAAAGTTATGGGCTAGTGGGACATTGTCGTTTGTCTAGTCTCAGGATCTTTGAACTCCAACTACCCCCAAGACCTTTCTGCCCAAACTCCATGAGACTGTACCTCTGGCTTAGGTCATGTTTAGGCTCACCTCACTGAGAAACCATGTTCCCATGCTAAGGGAACCACCACAGGCCTGGAGCAATAGCCCTAAAGACGGCAAGTAAATGAATACACACACTGATTATAAATCTCACCACCCCTATAGTCCACAGAGCAGAGTAGCCTAGGTGCAACAGTCTGAGTTTTCCAGTTAATGGTTTCCTGATTCCGGTGTAAATGCCTCATGTGTTAACAAGGATAAGATACAATCATTGTCCACTTTAATAAGAACACCTGCTCATTTATGAAATTATCCAATCACCCAATCATATGGCAGCAGCACAATACCCAAAATCATGTAGATACAGGTGAAGAGCTTCAGATAATGTTCACATGCAATCAGGGAAAAAGTATAATCTTTGTGACTTTAACTGTGGCATGACTGGTGCCAGATGGGCTGCTTTGAATATTCCAGAAATTCCTGATCTTCTGGGAATTGGTGCAAAAGCATCCTGTGTGAAGAGAGTTTGCAGGCTGAAACACTTGTTGATGAGAGAGATCAAAGTAGAATGAGCAGACTGGTCTGAACTGACAGAAAGTCTATAGTAGCTCAAATAAGCACTCTTTACAACCATGGTAAGAAGAAAAGCATCTCAGAACAAACAACACATCAAACCTTGAGGTGGATGGGCTACAACAGCAGAATACCACATCAGGTTCCACTCTCGTCAGCCAGGAACAAGAATCTGAGGCTATCATGGGCACAGATAAAATCATAGGCACAGATTAAAATCATCTTTTAATTTCCATTTCTAAAACAAATACCAGGACATGTCTAAACATGCTAATTAGTCAGCAGTTAAAAGGGAGTGCTTACACACCTTAAAGAGCTGTTGGACTTGACTAATTGAAAGGAAACATGGCTCCAACGAGAGAGTTGTCAATTGAAACATTGGAAAGGATTNCATGGCTCCAACGAGAGAGATGTCAATTGAAACATTGGAAAGGATTATAAAACTCCTTCAACATGGAATTTCAACACAGAGTGTGGCCAAAGAAGTCGGTTGCTCCCAGTCAGCTGTGTCTAAAATTTGGGGCAAATATAGACTTAATGGGAAGGTTAAAAAAAGAAAACATACAGGCAGACTAAGGAAGACATCAAAGCATCAGGATAGAAAACTCAAAGCAATATGCCTTGAAAATAGAAAATGCACAATGCCTCAAAGAATTCAGGTTGTCATAAAAGTCAGAGGAGGAGCAACAAAGTACTAATTGTGCTTTTTTGTTGATGATTCCATAATTTTTTCCATAACAATGAGTGATTCCATACTTTTTTCCTCTACTTGATTTGGAAAATGTCATTAATAAAAAAATGTCGCTGAATTATTTTGATGTATGTTTCACAAAGCCTGAACATGATCTCAGATTATTGGCTAGCCCTGGATTCAAGATTATTCTAATCTTGCATCTGATAATCGTCTCTCATGAATTTAAAATGTAAGTTTTAGAGTGTAGTAGTTCTTCAGTAGGTAGGTAATACGGGTGAAATAATATATTGTGGCACATTGCATCACAATGCAAACATTTTATCATGTGTATTATTAAAATGTGCGACTCACATCATTTATATGAGCCTTCTATTCTAATTAAGCATCTAATGCAATTGCATTACAAAAGTGCACATTTTTGTTGTGCATTGTTTTTCATTCAGAAATAAAAGCCTTCTTCTGGGAAGGTTTTCTACAAGATTTTGGAGTGTGTCTGTAGGAGTCTTTGCCCATTCAGTCAATAGAGCATTTGTGAGGTCAGGCACTGATGTTGGACAATGAGGCCCTGACTTGCAGTCAACGTTCCAAGTCATCCTGAAGGTGTTCAGTGGGGCTGAGGTCAGGGCTCTGTGCTGGACACTGGAGTTCCTCCACACCAACAGGGGCACGGTCATGCTGGAACAGGAAAGGGCCTTCCCCAAACTGTTGCCACAAGTGTAAATGGAAGTGTAGAATTATCTCAAATGTCTATAAATGTCAATAACATTACCCTTCACTGGAACTAAGGGGCCTAGCCCAAATCCTGAACAACCATTATCCGTGCTCCACCAAACTTTACTGTTGGCACAATGCAATCCAGTAGGCAGTGTTCTCCTGCATTTACTAAACCCAGATTCGTTCATCAGACTGCCAGATAGTGAAATGTGATTCACTCCAGAGGACACGTTACGACTGCTCCTGAGTCCAGTCACGGCGTGCTTTACACACTTCAGCTGACACTTTGTATTGCGCATAAGGATCTTAGGCTTGTGTGCAGCTGTTCAGCCACTGAAACCTACTGCTTCATGGCTGAGCTGTTGTTGGTGCTAGATGCTTCCATTTCACAATAAAAGAACTTACAGTTGACCAGGGCAGAGCTAGCAGGGCAGATATTTCACTGTCTTGTGGCATAGGTAGCATCCCATGACAGTTCCACGTTTAAAGTCACTGTGCTTTTCAGTATGACGCATTCCACTGTAAATGTTTGTCTAAGCAATGAGTCTCATTTGAGTCATTTAGTTGTTAATAGCAGTCTAGTCCCTGCGTATTTACATAGGTAGCTTGCACAGTGTTACCCAGTATATTCAATAGTAACTTAGATTCATGTATATTTTTGGTTTTGGTATAGTTTTTTACAGTAACAGAGCAAAAATGTCGAGACCTCACAATCCATGTATTCCAAAAAGACGGTTTATTTCATATGATACAACAATGAGATCTGTCACATAGACAATTAGTCTATCAAGTCTGTCATTCCTGTAGTCTCTTACTAAAACATCTGCAACGAAGCATGCGAAAGTCTAAATTTGTGCAAAGGCATCAGAGGAGAGGCCATTCTCAATACAGGGCTATATTATCCAGACAAGAGACAAGACTGTGGAACATTCACTTGTGACAGTACGTTAGGATCAGCCTTTCAAATGTGCCAGGATTAAAATATCTGGCATTTGATGCAACATCGTGTTATGGCCACATCTTCCTAAAACATAAGTATTATCAAGAAGACATTCTGTAAAAGTTGAAGAAAAGATTTTAAGGATACCTCGGCCCTGAATGGATCATCGAATCATTACTTTCAGAGTGACACTTTTTAAGAAAATGGAGCAAATCAATTCACAAGCATAAACAATTTTTTTTATTCTGTTTTACACCATTTTCATGCCTAATGTTTAAAGTGCAGCCAGTCATGGGCAGTGTGGTTAATCGGGCATGGTTTATTAACAATTAAACTGGACTGTAAATTATTCAGGTTTGGCTATTACCTGCAAGTGGACCATGTTTCTCTGCCAACAAATAGGTGTGTAGGTAATAGATAAAGGTAAAAAAGTAAAAAGAAAATAACTTTATAAAATAATAATATAAAATAAAATGAACGAATTCATACTCTCACATGGTTTGACATTATTTCTCCTACTGCAGTGTAGATTTTGAGCAGACACATTTTTTTCTGGCTGTCATTCTGAATGAAAAGGTGACTCAAATAAACCAAAAGGCGCATTTCAGTAAAGCAGGTGGTTTGCAAATGCCATCCTTTGTGTGTTCAGAAGCTTACTGGTGTCCTCTACTGGTTAAACTGTGTGTTTGCTGGATATCTAACGTGTCAGTTTGCTATCAAATACTGTATCCTAGGTGTATTCTGTCAGTTTTTTTAAAAAAAACAACTTCACTGAGTGCACTGCAAAAAAAAAGAATAATAAATAAATACTGGCAAGTAAATCAAATTCTGAAAATAAATTCATTTATCTAATATTTCATTAGCATTTATTTGTTTTTTTTCTTATTTTATTTCTGCCAAAGGAGCAAGAGAATTTAAAATTTCATTTTTTTAAAGGGAAACAAGTTTAACAATATCATACTCATACTCATATTAGATCAATTCACTTATAGTCAAGAGGTTTTCACTCATGAAGATATTTTGGCAGTGTGAGCATATTTATAAATGTCTTTGTATTTTATAATGTGTAAATTAATACACTTATTAGAGGTATAAAGGACAATCTGATTTCCTTTTAAACTGGGATGATTTAATTTGCAGTGATTATGATTAGGGGTATGGTAACTCCTTCTGGCACTTCGAGATTCACCATCAGAGGAGATTTCTTTAAAGCGTGTGATTCTCATCACATTTCCGATTTGCTGTCTTTGACTCTCTCTTGTTTATTTAGGGAGTAAACAGTAAGCAAGAGGCATGCTTGATGATGGGAGGGGCTTCTACACATAAAGATTGTCATACTGTAAGGCTTCTCGCTCTGTTGTCTATTGTTATAATAAACAGCATTTTCCTTTAGAAAAGTCCGTTAAAGCCCAGAGCACACTGAGTGCATGCATGCTTCTGTGCCAAAACGTAACGGATGCATGCTGAAACAGTCGCATCTTTCTCCAGCTGTCCGTGGCCTGATGTGTGGAGCAGTAGCTGCAGCTGCAGGGAGGAGTGTGTGACCTCTAGCTTTACATCTTGGCAGCTGAGGGTCTCTAGGGGGACGCTGTATCTGCTCTCCTTCCACTCAGATCAAACAGCACTGTACAGTCAGACATGTCCATATTCAGTGAAGAGGCACTAAGGCCATTGCGTCTTCATGCACAGAGTCGATCTTTAATGTACGGTATATACAAATATATACTGCATCATCAGTCTGTTTCTAACTGGCTCCTTCTGGAGAATGTATGTATCCCAGCAGGCCCTTTGTTGTGAACCAGAGATAAAAATAGTGCCTTTGTAAACAGACCTAGGGCCCCATGTAGGCTCTGTAATGCTAGCTATTAGTCCCCTGAACCGCAGAGCACATTGTTGAGGGAAAATACTCGACACGTTTACAACACTGAAGCAATTTCTACTGTGCATACACACACATGCACACCTACACACTCATTCAGCTCCAGTGACCTCCCAATGCAGGAATGGTTATTTAACTTTTGAACAAAAATCAAGGAGGAAGAAAGAAAGCTGAAATAAAATAGTCACTTGGTCATTCACGTCAGAGTGCGAGTAAAGGACAGGACAAGACTAAATTGTCCCGGTCGCTATAGTGGACATGTCCAGGCTGTAACAGGCCCCGAAGGCAACCAGGGTCAGAGTTCAAAGGGCAGCTCAAAGTTCGTCTTCATCCAGCTGGGCCAGGTGATTGGAGTGCTGTAGACTGGAAGAAGGGCCTGGAGCTGATGGTCCCACCTCCCACAATGGTGCTCTGGAACCACCTTCTCCTGTCTGCTGGATTAGATAGAGTGAAAAAAAAAAGGGAAAATATCGATTACACCAAACAGCTCCTTCAATTCTGCTTCAGAAACATTCCTACAGCATTTCCAAAATGTCTTTATTAATAACATCTGGGATTTAAAAGGTTCAACGTGTGCCAAACACAGCAGAGCAATTTGGAGCTAAGGCCTAAGCATGTTATATTTGGAGCTTTGGCTGTCAGAGCTGTTCCTTTATTAGAGCTATAAATGAGACTAAATCTCTGTGAATGAGTCAGTGAATAACAGCGCTATGCAGAGTTTCAGGAAAATGGTACTGAAACGTATGAATAAAGGGATATCTCAATACTGATCCAAAACGTGACCTTGTTCTGCTTCTCAGCACATCTGCATCTCCAGACACATCCACGCTCTTCCTGCTAACTCTGCTGTCTCACTCTGGAGAGCTTCAAGCTTTTCTCTCTCATTACAAACCAGCATTTTTAGTTTTGATTAGCTACCCTGATGGCTAAGAATCAACTTTCCTCACCGCTACTGCTGCTGTTCTCAAAGGAAGAAAATTCCTCAAAACTTCTTTAAACATTCTGCAGCACCAGAAAAACACACGAAGTTAGTGTCCCTTATTTTCAGTGGTAAATTCTATGGTGACTATTTTAGTCCCCACAGAAGTTATCATAGAAAATAAGGAAAAGTACTTGCTGTTTCTGTTTCTAAAGAGTTAGCGGAGAGACTAAATGCCCACTCATTCCTTCCAGAACTGAGCATTCCCAAAAAGTTAATTCATCATGAGGCATGTTTCCATTTTTCACCAGTCGCCATCAAAACACCACTTAACTGGAGCACCGGCGTAGGACGAGAACAATCAGGCTGTCGATAGGGATCGCATACTTCCCTTTCTCCTTCCTGTTTGTTTTCTAGCACAGGCCTGCAGATCTGAGTAAACAAGATAAAGATCCATGCCAACACAGCTATTGTTGAGCTGTCTGTCAGGAGAAGACGGTACTAAAGGGTCACAGGTCCAGGAGAGTGACAGAACACAGACGCCAGAGTAGGCGATGAAGAAGGTGCAGGTACGGGACACTTGCTCTGCACTAGCTATATTCAGTACTGCCACTTGGTGTATTCATAAAAAAAATCAGTGTTCTTCCTCAAATGACGTGCATCATGATCTTATCCTCTCTTGGTTTCCATGGCAACAGTATCACATGCTTTCGTTTTGGATTTTATTTCCTGTAAAACAGACCAGAGTCGTGAACCAAGGAAAGGAGCTAACACAGGTGAATTTAATGACCTGGTGGGTAACAAACGTCAGGAGTGCAAAAGTTTGTACACCCTGTGGTTTTTGAGTGGAAAAATGCATAGGATGTGCATTCACTTAACAAATCATATATGCAACAAAAGAATTCCAAGAATTTCCAAAATCAACAGAAATATATTCCTGAAAGAAAATTTACCATGATACATTTGAAAGAGGCAGTGTATGACATTCAGATGGAGTTAGGATAAATACGTCAGGAAGAATAAGGAAAGCCACGGGGGCCAAATACAACAAATATTAAAGTCATGATGTGTTATTTAGATATTATTATATTATTACATTTATTCCTAAATTAAACATTTAATAAATCTAACTCCACTTAAGATCTCTAAAAACCTCCTGTTGTACTTCTGCTGGCTTCCAGAAGGGGGAGTGCTGAAGCTTCGTTTCAAACAGTTCATCTTAAAGCAGAGATGTTCAAAAAAAGCACATATCCAGTGTGGATGCAGGTTTCCTTCCAACCAAACAGGTGCCACAAGTGATAATCAACTGAAGGTTAAGATGAACTGATTAAACAGGAGGAATAATCAGGTGTGGCTCCTGTTTGGTTGGAATGGAAACCTGCAGCCACATCAGCCCTTCTGTGGATATGATTGGTCACCCCAGTCTTACAGCCATGTTGTGAACATGTGTGAATGACAGTGTGAGCACCTGTGAGCCTTGTGTGCTGGCGGGATAGACGCCGTTGGACACTGTCTGGCAGGAGTGGACAGCATGTGAAAAACGTGGCTCCTCTCTAAATGCCAGCTGAACATGGGTTGGAGAAACTGTTTGGGCCTCCAGCTGGGACTCCAGCTTGTATCACACACACACACACAGACACACACACACACACACGGAAATCAGCATATATTTTCCAGACTGGTCCTGAAAGAGTCTGATCCCTGATGAAGTACTCCCTGGTTCTGATGAGATTTTGTTCCAACATGTTCTTTTGTCTCAGCCAATAAGAGCTCAATAATTCCAGTTCAACAGGCTGGACATGTTTGTGTTTGTTCTCAAATATTGTCCAAGTGTGTGTATGTGTGTGCATGTGTGAATGCTTCTTGTACTCTGACCTGAAAGTGGAAAGGAAATATTTTAGCCTTTTTGTTTTTTTTTCAATTTAATGTACTGCATCTGTAGTGTATATGTGATTACCACAAAGAAATTTTTTCCCACACTGAGAAAAGAAGAAAAGAAAAAACATTTGATTTTCTGCTAGATTCACTGGAACAGTCAGTGAATTCAGAGGGAAGAATTTGTGGTTCACAGTTCCAGGTTCCCCAGTTTGATCCTGAGCTCGGGTTACTGTCTGTATGTGGTTTCGTATGTTCTCCCCATGGCCATGTGGGACTCTTCCAGGTTCTCCTGTTTCCTCCTACCTCCCAAAAACACACTGGTAGGTGGAATGGCTACATTAATATTGCCTCTAGATGTGATGAGTATGCTAATGTGTGTCTAATGCTAATGCCCAGTGTTGCTGGGATAGGCTCTGGATTTACCACAAATCCGAACAGGATAAAGTGGTTACTGAAAATGAAAAAATTAATGAATATAGTTGTATTGTTCTGATCAATAATGGATACCACAAAACCTTTCAGGAAATGCAAGCAAATGAATTGCTTTTTCCTAGATTGTCTCATCCTAAGACCTTTATTGTCGGAGTATAAATGTTATTTCGAACTCTCTTTACATAGTCAATTCAACAACTGCCCTTAGACTTCCATTATAAGTGAGTTTCAAGTCAAAAGACTTTCTGTTCATTTCTAAATAAAGGAAATCATGTTCAAAATTCTTTCTAATAGTCATCACATATATGCTACAGATGTGGTGGATAGAGTTGAGGTTGAAATATGTTGGAGTACTCCTTTAACACAGATGTTACAATATGTTCACAGTAATTATTTGTAAATGTGAAATGAAAGGTCACAGATGCATTCCTGTGTGTGTGACACACACACACACACACACACACACACACACACACACACACACACACACACACACACACAGCGTGTGTGTGTGTTAGAAGCCAGAGCTCATCTCAAGTGTGAATGTTAATGAGGACTGTACCTCTACCTGTGCAGATGTGTCACCAGGACCCTGGCTGGACAGGTAAAGAGAGGGCAGGGACGTGTTGTAGGCACGCAGGCAGGGTGCTCTCTGTCTGTCCATGGAGGCTGAAGAGTGAGGCCTCAGGCCAGATGTTGCACACACTGGAGGTCTCATGATGCGGCCCAGACTGTTACTCTTGCTCTCCCTTCGCTGGTACTCGATGGGTGACTGCAGGGCTAAGCAACAAAACACAACAGTCACACCCTTGTACTGCAAACCTGAAGTGGGCATGGCCTAAACAGAAAGTTCATTGCTTCTATTTCCTAAAATATATTTTTAAAAAAAGTAGCCTAACCTAATCTAATATAAACCACCATGACTCTGATCAGGCAGTTACTAAGGATGAATGAATGAACACTGTATTGTGTATATGCATTATGCAGCACTGCATATTAATGTTACTGAATGTGTTACAATGTGTTTATTTGAGGTTTATATCTGACCACTCGCTCGCGCCTGCATAAAAGTAAAAAACCTCCCATTCGTACAACGTTTGTTGTGTCCTGTGGGATCCACGTCTCGATGAACAGTCTCAAACAGATGCCCTGTGAAACATTCTGGCAAGCTTTCAACATAAGGAGAAGAAGAAGAAGAAGAAGAAGAAGAAGAAGAAGAAGAAGAAGAAGAAGAAGAAGAATAGTGCACCTCCTATTCATATTGCTTATGTATTCGCTTACATTCCTAGCATGTGTGTGTGTGTTTGTTTTTGTGAATTCTGACCACATCAGAATGTCTTGACTATTTACCAGGATAAGTACGACAGTCCTGACAATATAAAGTGCTTTATATAAAAGCTGTGGTGTTCTTTTTTTAAAACTGAAAGTATAAAACCATTTCTTTGTGGTTAGTGAGGCTAAGGTTAGATTTAGGACTGAGTGTAGAATATTTATATATCTGTGTATGTGCACACTGACAATATTCCATTAAATCCTTTTGAATAGTTTTTAAACTCTGAATTATTCAAAAAAATATTTTGTGAGTCAAAACAGCCCTTTTAATCCTGATCCTGTGTGTGTGTGTGTGTGTGTGTGTGTGTGTGTGTGTGTTGTATTTATAATCTTTCCATCGAATCCTAAATAATTCTTTTTAAATTGTTTCCCAGTCTTTAATCCAATGCTCAAGATGTGTTTTGTACTCTGTTGCTTCTAAAGATGGTGGAGGTGACGATGACTCACCGTTGAGGAAATTGCGTTGTGTCTCCAGGATCTGGTTCACGTCTCTCACCCAGGACCTGCTGATGTCCACCATGGAAGACTGCAGGACGAAGCGCACGGTGTTGCCGTCAGCACCACGGGACGTCAGCGCAAAGCGGGTCGGGTCACCATCTACACACGCCTCCACACCCAGACAACTCATCTGAAACAGACACCAGACCAAGATACACATCGATATGATTGGGAGTATAATAGCAACGACTCATTATGAAAATTGACTCTGGTATGGTACTATGGTATATTATGGTAACTACGATACTGTTATAGTTTATCTTATAGAAGCTGTTATACTCTTCACCATGACATTACGACATTACGAGTGTATGATTCTAACAGTTATAAATGTATGATTGTGAAATCATATCAAAACAGTCTATTACAATCAGCTCAAATCATTATGAGTAGGAAATTATGTAATAATTGCAACAGGCCAAATTATTATAATATACTCAAGGGTACTTAATTTTTATAAAATTATCCCATTAGGGCTTTCAACCTCCATGGAAATAGAAAGTCTGTGGTTTCATAACTGATATTGCAAAATAACATCGCATAGTAGTCTATTGCAATATGTCCCTTTTGTTCACATTATGCTAATATGAAAAATGTGTTTAGCAGACTTTCATATAAGGCATTAATATAAACCAGGCAAATGGAATTTAATCCTTCAAAGAGGAGGTATATGGAGGTAATAAATGAGGAGATGAAGCTAGTGGGTGCAAGTGGTGAGGATGCAGAAGATAGGNTGGAGACCCCTGAAGGGAAAAGCCGAAAGAAGAAGAAGAAGAAGAAGAAGAAGAAGAAGAAGAAGAAGAAGAAGAAATGGAATTTAATCCTTATGGAAGCAGTCAATTTCACAGAGGAGCAGCAGTACAGAAAGAAGAGTCACAGACCATTTTAAGGAAGGTCATGACATACTAATAATACTACAGATGAGATTGCAGCTACTGATAGGGTGGATAATATTACAGAACCAGTGTCATGAACTCAGCAAATCAGAGTCATTAGATCTGAAGATACAACTGGTCAAGATATAATTATGACTGACTGAAAGAGCAGGCCCACCTTGATGCTATTCTTAAATATGTATCCAGGAATTGAGAATCCTTTCTTCCGGTCAATAGGCTCACTAAAAATGACGATCTGCTCGAACAGGAAGACCCGCCTCTCCTTGGGCCTGGACAGAAGACTGCTGTCCTGTTCTGTGACAGTGAAAGTGTCTTGTTGAAGCAGCTTTCCTTGCGCTGTGATTTTCCCCTGTAAAGAGAACGTGTATTTAGGAGACAGGACAGCTCAGACCTCTCCACTATTTCTTTCTTTGTTGAGACAGTTCTAAACTGCAGCTCGAATCTGGCGCCGTACCTCAAAGCCCTGCAGCCGTCCCACGTTCATCATGTCATTACAGCGCTTAGGAACAAAGCACATCACCTCCACTGCTTTCTGTTGCAGAGACAGTGAGTGAGTGAGAGAGAGAGAGAGAGAGAGAGAGAGAGAGAGAGAGAGACTTTTAAACCGTGTGAAAACCGAAGTTAATAACCACACTGAGTAAGAATTATTCTATTTCTGTGAGAATTATGCATAAGTCTTGACACTTCAGTAGACAGAGTTTACTCTTGGCGCCTGAATGAATATTACACGACACCACTTTTTGCTCATTTAAATAGAACCACTGGAACATTACAGATACAGTTTCATACCTCCAAATCCTCTGTGTCCATTCCAGCCTTGGTGTAGTACTTCAGGAAATCCTGCTCAGAAAGACACAAAGTACATTCTGTATCTGAATCAGAAATCCAAGCTATATGCATCATCATTTTTGCCATGCGTCCATATCTGAAAAAATCAATTAAAAATGTGTAGACGATTATTATTTATGTGACCCAAGAGTCATGTAGATGGAATATGGATATTAGTAAGGGTCAAATTCAAGTGCACCATACCTCCCGGAGCTACATCCTGATACTGTTGCACCAGAAATAGTTTAGGGGTTTCAGAGCAACAGGGACGAATACTTATGCAATCATCTAATCACAACTTACTCACTGGAACAGGTTTTCATCTAGGATTGCCCTGTATTTGGCTCTATCCATATTTGCCAATTTCTACAATGTGATACTACGATAGTGGTGGTACGAAGTTAACTCCTATCACAAGAGACCCAAATGAGCAATCACTTTTTATGTTTTTTTTTTATTTGTAATTATTATTGCAAACTATATTCCCACCAGTATATACAAATTCTCAGCCCACTTCTTCCTCTTCTATAAATATTAGGGGCCCACCACAGAATCACCAGTGAGTAGATTATTATTAATTTGGTGGACTTTTTTGGGGGCAGTCGTGGCCTAATGGTCTGAGAGTCAGACTTGTAACCTGAAGGTTGTGGGTTCGAGTCTCGGGTCCGGCAGGGATTGTNTTCACGGGTGTGTGTGTTCACTACTGTGTGTGTGCACTTGGATGGGTTAAATGCAGAGCACAAATTCCGAGCATGGGTCACCATACTTGGCGACAAAGTCACTTCACTTCACTTCACTTCACTTTTCACCCCATACAAGTGGCATTAACATGACAGAGTGTATGGTGCTGGTATAAGTGTATTTAAAACACAGTCCAACTCTTGGCTAGCCATTCAGCAACAAGCATGCGATGTTAAATAAGGACCTACCCTTTCCATTTTGAGCTAATATAGATGTGTTTCTGATTTTTCTGCTGCATTTTCACATTTATTGCGGTGTTTTTGGTTTTGCTCTTCGGTTTCGGTTTGTCTTACAGGCCACTACTGGAAAGCACACCAGGAAAGCATTAACCCCAAAGAGTACACTGACAGCCTCAATTAATCACGTACTCTCCGTTTTTATGAAAGATGTTTACAAGTGGATGACTTCTGTGCACTATTTATCAGTTAATGATCTGTTCAGTGTTCGACTAAGCTAATTAAACACATTCATTTCAAAAAGGTCATGGTTGTCTGGTTGTGTGTCTGCACCAGTGTGTGTGTGTGTGTGTGTGTGTGTGTGTGTGTGTGTGTGTGCACGTCAATAAGTTGTTTGTGTTGGCAGCATTCTCTCTCACCTTCAGTAGCAGCTGGTATTTCATGATTCTCTGCACAGGTTTGATAAGGAGATCGTTCAGCTGTAACCTGTGACCAAGCTGCTGTTTTAGCTCCTACACAAAAAACACAATTTTTCATTTAAAAAAAAAAGGTGGTTTTCTAATATTTGGCAAAAGATTCCATGTGACAACTGTCAATAAAACATGAATACATTGAAGAGATAATATGTTGTAAACAGATACAGATACAAATAAGATGCACATTCATTTGTTTTTTTTTTGTTGTTGTTGTTTTTTTTTTTTTTGCTTGGCAGGAAGGTTCACGGAGTATCTGGCTGAGACTGAAAGTGTGCAGCAGTCACTCCAAATCCTGCAAATTAAAAAAGTAACACCAGCAAAGACGTTTTTGTGTTCATGCAGGCGAGAGGTGAACACAAGACCACATTCATTAACGTAAACGTGAATGATTTCAACGATGCTTTTGATGCATTTCCATCACAATCATTCGTTCTTAGTAATTGCCTGGTCAGGGTTGTGGCGATTTGAATTAAGCAAAATGTCATCACCGGGTTTCCAGTTTAGGTTGGAGTTTGTATAGATTATCCACTGAACATCAGCAAGCATACGCTGTTGATATATTGTGTATTAGTTGATAGGCTGGTTGATGAGTCACCTGACAGCTTGTTGACAGTCTATAAATGTTTTTTGGATGTCTGTAGTCTCTACATTGGACTTTATAAATATTAGAACAATATTGAGAAAAAATGATAAGGACCATCAACATCAAGACAAAGCACAATAGTCACCTGTCTGTCAGGTCTATCAAATCAGATAGCTTACTCTCTTCCACTAGCATTCAGTCATTCTAGTGTACATAGCCCAGAAGCATGTTTTTGGGAACATGTGCTTGGAATTGCGTTTCAAGCTTGACTAGCCAAAATCCATAAGGTCACTGTACATTGTGTTCATTTGTTACTTGTTTCAAAATGAAAAAAATATAAATTAAATGATATCATTAAATGAGATCCACAATATCTCACAAGGCATACTGTGACATAATTTATCACAGTAAATGTTATCATCATATCACTCAGCACTAACACACCTGATACCTGATGGCTGATGACACTTCTCACTGCATTCAAAAGGCATCACAATGCCAGCAATAAAATCACTTGGTATACTGTCACACTACTGAGAAACAATAATGGCTAAATAGAGCTGGTGATTCCACATCCGAAATAAAGAGGGTAAGGATCTTCACTTACCGATGTCCAGGTAGACCACTCGTACTCAGTGTGTCCTCTCACGTCCTTGAATTAAAGGACACTAATAATGATTGCACAGATGGATCTGCTCATGTACAGAGTACAACGCTGCAATGAAGTTGTGATGATATAGGGAAAAAAAAGTTATACTTACTTCAAAATAGGTATCGATGTATTCTGACACTATGTGCTCCGACTTTGGCTTGTTCTGGCAGTACACCACATACATGTGAAGACGCCTTTCCTGTAAATATAGGAATAAGAAACGACAAGTGAAATAATGAGCTGGTACATGTCCCAGGTAGCACGAAGCTCTCTCATTCTCTGGTAAGTGCTGTATACTCTGAGATATCAGGAAATAATTGCATGATGAGTCAGCAAAATGGCAAAATGGATCAGAGTTAAGTTCAGTACAGGCCCAGCAGGCCATTAAAGCACTAAAAGACAAGCAGTGCAATGAGGATTAAAGTGTCTATCTCAGTAAAAATGCACCTGTTGTAGATGGATGATGTAAACATGTGATGGAGTGAGGCAAAAATGCATTAGGACAGAGAGAGAGAGAGAGAGAGAGAGAGAGAGAGAGAGAGAGAGAGAGAGAGAGAGAGAGCTACAGTGATTTGCTGATCATTTGTGTTGAATTAACCTGTTTGACTCTGACTCTGTCTAGTGGATATAGGAAGGTGAGAGTGCGTGAGATGAGAGTGAATGAGAGAGAGACAAATAGGGAGAGAAGTAAAAAAGACAAAGTGTATGTCCTGTTACTGTGTTTGCAGGCTGCTGAAAAAAGAGAGCGCTAAAGAGAAAGAAAAGAAAAAAGGAGTGAAGAAGAGCAGCGCCTCTTTACGAGGTGCAGTTGTGCTGAGTGCAGGAGTTAGGGATGGACGGATCGATACTGAAGTATCAATACTTTCAACCCAGGCATTTCCTTTTAAAAATCAATCCTAATATAAAAAATACTGATACTGATTATCAGTACTGAGTATACAGGATAGAATAGACTTTCCTTTCGGCCAGCTCACTTGCCTTGCCTTTCTGTTGTTTTATACACACACTCGCACACACAGTACGAACAGGCAGGCTGCAGAAATTAAGGCTCAGGGAGTGAATGTATAATATAAGTGATATGGTTGAAAGGAAAATAAGAAGCATGTGAGTTGTTTCACACCTCAAATAAAAACAAACAAGTTTATTAGATACTATGGCAACACCACAAACCTGATTAAATGCATAATTAAATGCATTTTTATTTGACATTTAAAATCCTTGAGTAACCAAATAATTCTTGTTGTTTTGTTTTGGTTTTTTTTATTTATTTATTTATTTTTCATTTTTCCATGACTGATTTCAGATATAATTCTTGCTATTATAATTAATATAATTATAACTGTAGAAAATTTGAAAACTGCAAATTTACTTTTGTAAAGTAAAATAAACAAAGAAGACTTTTCCGAGTTTTGATATTTCTATCAGTAGCAGGATACTCGTTTGAGTATCAGTTTAGAGTCTGATTGGTCAGCTTAGCTTGATGACATCACCAGCAGGAAGTTGGAATACAAATTCATGAACATTCATGATTCATCATTGTAGCTAACGACATATTCAGCTTTACTGAGCTTTATACCAAATAATCTTTTAAATAGTCTTAACAATTCTAACTAAAGAAACAAAAAAAACACAACTATAAAGCAAAATCTGAACACAGTGTGCTGTGGTAACAAAGTTAAGCAGTTTGGCCTGAATTAATTTGAGAAAAGCATTAGGAGAATTCTAAAAAAATAGAAGAAGATAAAGGATCTTGGGCGATTGCTAGTCAAATGGGCTGTTAAGGTGTTAATGTGTACGTTACGGTACCGGTCCTCTCTTCCCTCGTTTCAACCGGTAAGAGAGACCCACCGAGGAATGGTATACTCTGTCAATCAGAGTGACACTAGCCAATACTGAGTGTCTGTAAGTTCATGTATGCGGAAGAGGGCACTTAGCACTTTTCTCCAAGTGTGTTCTCCTTCGCTGTGATGTAGCATAAGCAGCAGTTCAAAGACATACAGAGGTTTCACATGTGTCTGAGGAAGCATGTGTTAGCTTTCTCCCTCCCAGATTAGTAGCTGTTGTGTGCTAGGGGAGAGCTAGCTAGTGGGTGGGAATTGGCGAATAACCAAATGGAAAGAAAATGGGGGTACAAATTTAAAAAGAATATAAAAGAAAAAAGGAGAAGAAGAGTATGAGGAAAAACAGTGCTGAAAGTAGAAAATAAAAGTGCAGATAGTCCCAATGGCAATGTGTTAACAGTTTAAGGAAATTATTATTATTATGTAATTCTTAAGTCTTGTGATGTTTTGAGTATTTCAGAAACTGAAGATTTCCTGGGATTTTCACGTACAACAGTGTAGACCTTAAGTAGAATGGTGTGAAAAATGAAAAATATCCAGTGAGGTGAAATTCTGCAGGTGGAAATGCCTTGTTGATGAGAGAGGTCAGAGGAGAATGTCCAGACGGGTTTGAAGCGGACAGGAAGACTGCAGTAACTCAAATAACCACTCTTTACAACCATGGTGAGCAGAAAAGCATCTAAGGTTGCACAACGTCACAAATCTGAAGCTACAGTTTCCAGTCTACAACTGTCCAATTTTGGTGAAACTACATCAGAGAGCTTACGTTCCTCAACACTACTTTAGACTGTTTTATTAGTCTACTTTTTTTTTAACAATTCACTAGTACAACATTTAATATACTGTATGTCATACCTGAACTCAATCTCCATTTAAAGATAAACTTGCCAGTTGCTGCAGCCATGTTTTAAGTTCATGTTCAATCTCCGAAATAACAGTAAGGAAAGTAGTGTAGAGTAAAATAAGTCTCGTATTCGTCAGGGTTCTTAAAGGCCTTTTATCTGTCCATCAATTGCCATCTTCAGTAATGGCCTTTTAAAAATGCTCTTTGAACTAAATGTTTTCATTGCTTCCATTGGAAATCACTCTACAAATGGCCGCCGTGGGCTAACCCATCCCCCGCCAATCCTTTAAACTCCTCTGCATAGAACTCATCACTTTAGAACGGACCGCAACAAAGGGCAAATCCAACAAAAAAAGAAAGTGAAAAAAGACAGAAAACGGAGAGAGAAGTGTAAGATGTGAGAGAGAAACTTATGGCAAGAGAACTAGAGAGATAGAGATAATGGAGTTGTATAAGAATGAGGTCATGTATAATTCAGCCCTGTTATCCAGAATGTAACCAGAGTCAAGTGTACAACTGCAGCCAGGTACTGGGAGCCAACACCTGGATATCCGCACACACACACACACACACACACACACACACACACACACACACATACACAGAGTTGCCTGGAGACAGCTCCACCACTTCAGAGTAGGTCAGAATAGAAGCTGACTGCACGATAAACTTGTAAATGTTCCAATGAAAAAGTTTATTATTTCAGATAAAGCAGTTTAGAACCATACTGTCAGTTTCCATAAGCAAGAACTCACACAACTGGACCATCATCATTGATGAGTAAACCAGAGAAGCCTAGAGATAAAGAGAAAAGCTGATAAAGCAAGAGAAAGGGGGCAATGGGAGAATACAAGCCTCTGTTTTTCATTACAGTTGGATGAGGCTGTCTGCTTGCTGGCTCTATTTTGATGCCACTTTTAGATTTTTGTTACAAGTTTCTTTATTTCTGTCTGCTTCTTTTAAGTTAATTCCCCGCAGGTCTCTGTCTTATTAAAAAGCAGAGAGGGCAGCAAAGAAATAAATGGGCTCCCATATTGTAGCACAAGCCCATTCATGTTTGAGTAAAAGACTTTAATTAAACCACCCAAAACGTCTATGGCAGCGCACACCCGTAATCAAGGAAGTGAGCGTAGTTGAATTTAAAATGTTCCTGCCTGAAAACATCTGGACCAACCCCAACAAACAACTTCCAAAGCGGCCAGTCCAGAGAACACTGCGCTTTCTGTTCTCTGGGAGCTGATTGTACGTTGAGCACATTCTGACAGAAATAGGCAAGCATGGAGCGTGAAGCTATGCTATCAAAGAACGTGTTTGTTATTCCACCTCTTGTTCCTGGCTGCTTTTGTTCCGGACAAAAAAGGGAGGCCGAAGGACTGGGGTACTCGCGAGTACCGCTTCTCGGTCATCCTAGCACGTGAGTGTGTGACACACACACACACACACACACACATACACAGACAGAGTATCAGCAACAGAGGGTATGTGAGGGACAGAAATAGAGTGCACTGAGGAGGATAAACACAGCCGGTGTGTGTTTTCTCATCTCTGTTTACTCATTTACCCAAACACAGAAAGGAAGCATGGCACCACTACTCAGAGAAGACGGGCACTCACGGTGATGTTCAGTGAGGGAGAGATGGAGAGAGATAGAAACAAGCCATGTCTTAAATTGCTTACTGTGATTTAATACCCACTTATACAAACAACACTGGTAAAGGCTCGATTCTGATTGGCCAGAAGGTGTTTTCTATGAATTTTGTCAGTAGTGCCAGCTGTAAGGTTTATATTATGTTCTTGTTCTATTACATTATCATTTCTATTGTAACAGTTTACTCAGAGACCTGTATGGTAGACATTACACATTAAAAAAAAAACATAATTAATTTCAGAAAACTTAATTCATTTAAAAATGTAAAGGTAAGTAATGATTGATATGGTGATGTTTTCTGTAAGCAGACATTTATTAAGAATTTTGGAATGGAGTCTTCAGTGTCAGCACTTTTTAACTCAGTCTCGATTTTGGTTTTGAAATTCCTTTTAGAAGTTCTACCTCCCGAACCACCAAAGACCCATTCGGTGATAGATCTACAAGCCTCCCTCGCTTATTCCTGTAGTGCATGGAGAGATGGAGAGATGTAACTAGAGAACCGGTAAAAGAGCAAATTGCCCTGAGCACTGACGCACTTCTGAAGGCTGATCACAGAAATGTTAACATGTGACCCCCCTTGTTAAAAAAAAAGTCTTCATGGTTATTCTACAGCATCTTAGGAAACCACCTACACTGGGTCTATTACCATGCCCTTGACTGGCAAAACGGTAAACAAAGAGAAAAGAGGAGAAAAGAGGAAACAACAAGAGAAGGAAAAACAGAGGCATGGCAGTAGTGGGTGGTGAAGATAATGAATGAAATAAGGATGAATGTAAACCTTAAAAATGTACATTTATCTTCATTTTTGTTTCATTTCCCACAAGAAAGCAGTTAAGAAATTAGTACACAGCTGAGGCATAATGGAAAGATTTCTATAAATATTCGAAAGGTTGTTTTTTTGTTTTTTGTTTTTTTTGGTTGGGGCACTCACAGTCTCTAAAATCACCACTGAGTGGACTGTTTAGTGCAAAAATCGTCTATCACTTTTCCAAGTATAGTCCATTATCTGGGGCTTTTTAGTCTGTATACTCAAAGGGAGTCTAGAATAGTAGTCTAAATAAGTATTCAATTTGACATACAGCTGCAGGCAGATAGAGATAAACCAAAAGAAACAGAAAAAAAGTCGAGAAAAATGAAAGGGGAGTCAAGCAGAAAGATCGATGCACACACAAGAGACACAAATGTTACAAGAAAAACACAGAAAAACACTGAGACTGAAACAGACATGGAAAGAAGGTAGGAAGATACACACAGTGAAAGAAAGAGGCAGGTGGTGAGAGACAGATGCAGGTTTAACAGGATTGACTGACAGGCTGGCAGACTTACGTGTTTGATGAAGAGCTGCGCCAGTCTCTCAGGCTCTTCCACACATTTCTCCAGCTCTCCCAGGAAATAACTGCTCAAAACAGAGAAGGACAGAGAGGATCAGTCCGATGTGCACAGACACTCACGTCTATACAAACAAAGCGCATAACTTTGCAATTGCAGAGCACATATTAAACTAAATGACAGGAAGAGATGTTAACTTGATAATTCCATCAAGGCTCAGCTATCTTCAGCAGCCATTCTGGAAACGTTGATAATGTATCCTGGATACTGTAGATATATATGTAAGAACTACTGCTGTGATCATAAAGACTGTCCTGTGCTCATCCCAGGAGTCTTAGTCACAATCTGCTCATATTGAACATCCTTTGTACTGTACATTGTAGTGTTTGGCTTAACTCTTCTCCACCCGTATACTATAATGATTTACAATTCCATTATCTGATAGATCCAATAGAAGATAATAAGTCTGGTTCCTCTGAAGGTTTCCTCATCATGTCATCTCACTGAGTTTCTCCCTGACACTGACGCCCTCGTTGACTTGTTCATTATGGATCTGAATTTACACCCAGATTTGTGTAAAGCTGTTTTCTGACAAAAGTGCTAAGCAAATCAAATGATATTTAAGTGAACTGAATATTAGAGGTTTCTGTTGGTTCCTGATGGTCTTGTAATAATGATTGAGTAGTGATGATTAATAACGATACAGTACTTTGTGGCTTTCTTTTCATATGGGTTGATAAATGTTGCATTTCCCAGAATTCTCAAGTTGTCTTCTTGACATTGAGTACGATCTACCAAACTTACCTCAAATTTCACGTTTTTGGTGGTGTTCTTGTGGTAATATTCTGAGGTTTATTGAAGATTGATTTGAGATAATGGACCCTCTATTTGCATCTCTACCAACAAGAAAATGCTGGTATAGAGCATTTGCGGTTATTAAGGTAGAACTGGCAAATATTCCATTAAGATACAACAACTGTTTATTACATAAATGTATATCCTGTGTAGGACCTGGACAATGACTTGGTGCTTACTCTCCTGAGAAGTGTCTTTGCATTATGGTGATCAGATAATATTGGGAAAATGTTTGCTGGAAATCATTAATAGTAAAGTACCTGTAGGCACAAGACAAAACGAAGCAGTGACAAAACACACAACCAGGCAACGATACTCACTCTTTATGCCAGTCGTAGATCTGGTGTATGTTGCCAAACACTATTTTATCTTTTCCCTTCATGTCTTCTGGTACGCCTTTAGTGTTTATAGTGGCCATGTAACCCTGTAAGAGATTACACAGACACAGCCTACACTGGTTACACAAAACAAACATGTCCATATATATTGTACATAATTATACACACATACATACTCAGTAAATGTTAAATATTTAGTGATACATCTATGCTTAGGGCAAAAACACCATATTCACACTACATAGTATTTGGGAAGTTAAACACATAGGGCTGTATTCAGAACTGAGTTAAGTGCACATAATGATGGTTTAATACCGAAGGTGTGTACATCGGCATTTAAACCTCAAATGCAATGTTACTGCAGACTTAAGCACTATTCAGAAGCTGCACGAAGGTTTTGCACACAGGGTGCAGTTTGAGTAAAACAGAAGTGTGTCTCAGTTAAACACAATATTAGACTTGAACTTAAGCCCAAATTTCTTGTGCGATTTCAATGCCACTAACTTGCTGATTGGTGAGCCCAGAAAACTACTTAACCTGGTGCGCAATCCGACTCTGAATACGCATAACTTTCCCTGCATAAAGAGTGACATAACTTTAAGTCACCACTTCTGAATAGGGAACATAGAGAGGCCAAACATGGTTTTGAATTTTCAATGCTCCCGACAATGTGGCAAATATTGAATGGTGACACATTATAAACAGTGTTCGAGGACTCACTCCTGTCATCCTTAAGCAAATATTTAGAAAAAAGGAACTTCAAATAGTGTATGATAACTGAATACTATAACGAAACTCCTCCTGAGCAGTTGTTTTGGGTTTTTTAAAAAAATAAGTTTAAATGCTATTGTGAAACACAAATGATCTGTGTAAGGGTGTTTTACTGTACAACTCCACATAACGTCCACACAATACAGCAAAAAACGTATTAGCACATGTTTAGCCATTAAATATACGCATATTACCTGGTAACGTCTATTGAAATAAGTAAACAAATATTGACACAGACGTTCAATATGCTTACAGGATACAGGATAATTAATATAAGTACAGAATATTAAGGTTTTGGTTTGTTATATATTTAACAGTGTTTCAAGACCTGTAAAAATGGTAGAATTTTTAAAAAATAACATCAAGAACATGATTTAGCTTATTGTAATACAATGGATCCCATAGATGTGTTTATTCCCAGCTTCTGTTTGCAATTAGCCTTGGCCCCTGCCATAACAGAGCCTCTCAGCTCTGCCCCCTTTGCTTAAAAGTAAACTCATGTGACATACATAATTTCAGGAAAGAACATAGGGGACAGAATGTACTATAATGATTTTATGTGCACTTTTTTCCTGTATAATGTGGCTTACTGTCACTCACCTCCACTATGAATCCCAGGTCAGCTACATACATTTTCTCTGTTTCAATCAACTCTTCAAGTACATACCTGCAGAGAAAAGAAAGGAGGAAAGATGAGAAGAGTTTTCATTTGTTTGATCTGAAAACAATTCCGCCACCAGTTTGTTTCACCAAGTATTGATTCAGCATCAGTAAAGTCAGTTAAGCACGCCACACACAGTGCAACTAATGTTTGAGGAAGGGTTAAACACAATATTTAATTTTGATGTTCAAATATGGAGCATGTGCAGGTATACACATAATTCAAATTGCATGTTTATATTAACTCTTTCTAGCAGTATCCTGGAATAAGCCTGCCGCAAATCTGTTACAAGATTAGGCAGGACACTGTTGGGTTTCTGTGTGTAGAGTATCGTGACTCTGTGTTTAGCTGCTGGTAAACAGGGCGATGGGAAACAGGAGGGGTGTGAGCACCCTGCTGGTCAAATAATTCACACCTCTCCACAATAACATTGGTACAGAGACAAAACAGACAGCACAACTAAAGCTTTTTTGATAGTAAAACACTGTACAACTGCTACAATAAAATTCTAAAAAAAAAAATTAAACCTAGTAGGCTAGGTAAAAAAAGAAATACTTATGAATGAATACTTATAAAACTGCAAATTCTTAAAGCCCAGTGTGTCTACTTTCATATAAGCAATACTGTGCAGTATGACATCACCAATAAATTCAGTGCTGAACATGGGCACCCCCAAAACAGGTGGAAATTCCATTTGTTGTTGTTTCCATAGAAATGAGGACTTGTATTGCATGCACAGAAACAGATTAGAAAAATATATAATGATTGATATGAATTTTTTTGTGAGATATTATGGAAGGAGTCTCCAGTGTCAACGCATTGTAACAGTTAACAGGACAGAGGACTCTGTGCTTTCTGGTTTCTCTGTAACATGACAAGCTTAAAAGAAAGAAAAAAGCTAGGCTGAACTGTTTATAGCTGCTATAACATAAGTAATAATATTTAGTGGAACTATTAAATGATTTAAAGTATTATAATAATAATAAGTAAATAATAATCATTGGCAAATTGCTATGGGATAAGGGGAATAAAATTCTTTGGGATGTTGGACTCCACATTTAAGCACAAAACAACACCCTATCATTGATTATTTTCCTATAAAAGCATGACCTGTTATGATTTATTCTTTAGTTATTACTTACAAGAGCAGACACAGATTTTTAACCAGCAGCTTCAACTGAATTTACCTTTTGCCTCATTGACATGTCTCTGTGTGTTACATTTTAACATCAGGCAACACAGGACACAAAATGTGGTACACACTCCTGCCTCTTGTGAGTGACGTAGTCTATATCTAATGTACTTTATATCCAGTGTATACATATACCTATAATACAGGATAGACCAAATTCTGTTGGCTTAAAAAATGTTACAGTGTTGTTTGAATCAAGGCATTTCATTTGTAAAATAGAATTTCAAATCAATTAAGAGTTTATAAGGAGCTACAGATATACTGAAACATTGTGACAGTAATGCATACAGTAAGTGTTAGGGTACTTGGGCTACATGTATCTCCCCTTAGCTTAATCGCAATGTAGAATTGATATCATGTTGTAATTCTGCGTGGCACCATTACTCTCTTTTTAGGGATCCCCATATTTATGATTTCTTTTTTTATTTAGATACCATATTATAGAGAGTATTTTATTTCTGTAATTCCCTCATTGTGGTAAGACTTTGTGTTTTTTCTGCTACTATGCTGACTTCATTTTTCAGCTGATGTTGTAACTGGTGACACTGAGAAGGTCAGAGCAGTACGACCTTTGACAGTCACTGTGTCCCTTGTATAATACAAGCACATTTAATCTTGCTTGTTTAAGAACACATTTAAGTTTTTAAAATACACAGTTTTCTACGCATTTATGCACAATTGTTAGCTGATGGTTAACTCTGACACATTACAGGTTCATCGGTTGATTTTAAGTAGATATGCAATAGCAATTTGTACAATATAACTGCAAAGTGGTATTTTTGTCCATATCATGTTTCCCTAGAAACTAAGTTCAGTTAGTCCTGATGTGTGGTTGTTTTGGGGGTTTTTTTTGTTTTGTTTTTTTTGTTTTTTTCATTTTCTCCTCTTGGGTTACAATCTTTTTTGTTTAACATATTTTAATGCCAGCGCATTTAACAACATACAAAATATTCCTCCTAAAAAGATGCAGATGTTTCCCTGAATGCACTGTTCCTTGCATAATTATTCACCCCAAGAACATTTCCATGTTTTTCAGTGTTACAAACTGGATTTTTAACAACTGATTTAAACAACATCTCTAACATTGTGGGAGAAAAAAAATATATATTGTGACACAAAACTTTAAACAGAAAAACAGGCTTTTGGTTGCATATGTATTCAGGCCCTGGGTCAGTACTTGGTGGAATCATCTTTGTCTGAAATTACAGCTGCGAGTGATCTGGGATATGTCTCTATCATCCTTGCACATCTGCATCCTCATATTTTTACCCTCTCCTCTTGGCAAAATTGCTCAAGCTCTGCGGGAGCTTGCTCAAGCAATTGCGTTTTTAGCCACAGATTCTCAATCGGATTGAGGTCTAGGCTTTGACTCGGCCAATCTACTACATCCAGGTTCTTGGTTTTGAACCACTTCACTGTACCTTTTTCAGTATGCTTATGCTTGTTGTCCTTTTAGAAGGTGAAGCTCCAATCTATTCTCAAGCCTAATGCTACCAATGCTAATGCTACCACCACCATGACTCATGTGAAGATGGTGTACTCGATGTGACGAGCAATCACATTTTTACGTTTTTATCTTGTATAGATTCATGACAATGAAGTACATCTTAGTTCAGAGTTGTAACAATACAAATTGTGGAAAGGTTCAAGGGGTGTGAATATGCATGCAAGACACTGTAAAGTAACTCCAAATTCCCTGTTAGGGGTCTAATAATGTTTAAGGCTAAGTTCTATAGACTCAAGACATACATGCTTTTCTCTAAGGCACTCCTCCTCTCCTCTTCACTGTCCACAGTGAGTGATGATTGGCTGGAAGTGTCATCCATCAACACAGAGCCATTGCCATCTATCTGCAGGTTACTGGGTTGGGGATTCTGTGGAGAAAAAAAACAATTGCAGGGTTACGAAATATATTTAATACTTGGTGGAGAAAGAGCCAAGCTCATGTCGTCTTGCTGTAATAGTGCAGGTTGCCTTGGTGACGGGAAAGGAACATTCAGACTGTGTTAGTGACAGTGACTGAATGATAAGAGGGATTAGCAAGCTTAGTCACTGCTACTACAGTATCTTACAGCTAGGATGTTGGAGGTAGTCAGTGTGTCGTGGCTGGCCATTGTTCATGTTAATGATGAAGAATGTGGAATTTGGTCCTGCCAGATTGTGTAATGTTCTGTAGGAGGGGAAGCACAACAGTGTGAAGTTCCTGTCTTTGTTGCTAATACATATTTTGCAAGGTAAACTGAGGACACAAGTGAGACAGCTTCATAAATCATATGATTTCTCTTGAAAACGCAATGAGAAATTGGTACATGAGATATACATGTAATGGGAATGTGATGAATAGCTCAGGAATATGACAGAATTGTTATTCAAGAAATAAATCTTGTGTTGAAAGACAAAAAAATACAGACAGCTGCCTCTGTACTGGGTACAGAAAGATCCTTAATCAGTTGCCAAATGTTCAGTCACTCTGCAGCCCTTCTAGTTTCTCAGTTTCTATCTTTCTCTCTTGATAAATGTTCACGCCTAATGATCAGAAGGGCCAATACATCAATCTAATGCTCTTTTTCTAGAGCAGCACCGGCACCTCACGTCCTACAATAAACACCACATGTCCGTGACTGCATCGGTTGGTAAATTCAGAGCCAGTCTTAGTTTCAGCGAGAGATGATTGTGGCTTTGGAGTCACGTAGCCTAATATGAAACACACTGATGCTGTGATCGAGAGCACAGTTCTTCTCTGCATCTCCAGGGCTCCAGCTCACTGCATTCTCTCTCTGTGTTAATTTCTCAGAGCTTTACTGAGTGAGGCCTCTGCCTTTCACACCCTCCTCTTTAACTCCATAAAGACAGCAGGGTGAAACAGTCGGGTCTTATTCAATTCTCCTTTCCTTGACTCGCTGCAATGCCTGTGGGGGTCTGAAAGAGGTGCAGATTGAATAGATCTTGTCAGATGTGGAAGTCTTATGTTTACTCTTCAAAGAAAAGAGAAGGTATGTGAAATAAATCAAAACTGACTATCAGTCTCAAAGCACACAAACTTTTGGCACTAGGAAACTGTGCCTTTTGTATTGGTTACAAGTCCTGTACCAAATAAAACTGTTGTATGGTTTTTGAAACCTGCATGAGTTTGGGTGTGGAAGGACCTAATGGTACCTGGGGGAGGGGCTATCTGCACTGCTTGATGCTGATTGGTTATGCATACTGACATCATACATACAAAAAAAAAAGTTGAACAAAGACAGGTGGTTTGGTTTGTTGATGCTGTGCTTCTACCATCAAAATGCTGAGTTCCCAACCTACACTAATGGTTCTGTTTAATTTCCTAAAAACCATATGGAGCAAAAGCATTTCTACAGCACAAATGCAGCACAAAGAAATAAAAATACATTTGTTTTTGAGAGAAGCATAGCCAGGAGTGGTGTGGGGATACATAATCCCATAAAACATATGCAGCTTATGGATTTAACAATGCCATCATGGTTGAAAATGCATGCTGCCATTTTTCCAGTCGTCACTGTGATGGCTCCAGCTGTCTCTCACGATGGTGGAAAAAAATGAACTACACCCAGAATCCCAAGATTGACTGGTTTATATTGGGGCCAGTTCTTCTTTTAAATGTGCAGTGGAAAAATAACACGAAATGAGTATATGGGTGTTAAACCTACTGTACTCTGTTCAGGAAGTATACACAAATAGACACGTGGGAATTTGCAAATATCATTTGTGTATGGGTGTGTGTCGGTGCATACACAAATAATTTTTTTCCAATATTTACAAAGGTACAAATATACTTAACTGTTAATTCAGCTCATCCCTGTGTTGAGTAATGTGGCATATTCAGAGGTGGAAAGTACAGTGTAATTCCACTTTATTTTTCTATTCTCAAGTGTCACTGTAGGGGATTGATACTTTACCTGTGTAGTGAATGTGATGTTTATCTTTGTATTTATGTTTCCACTATAATAGTTCGGTACTGGTGCACTCCTGGTCACACTGTATAAGCGGAACAGCTGCACTCGTGTTGTGCTTTAGTGTCTTGATCCGTCCTGCATTATTATACTGCACTGTGCTGTGTTTTGCAGTTTTGTGTGTACTTTGTGTTGCATTGAGTTGAATGGTGCTGTGCTTTGGGCTCGAGGTTGCGCTCCCCTGCTTGGCTGACAGGTTTCCTGGCCGTACTCGTCGGCTCTGATCATTTCCAGATGCGCTCAAGCCGCATCCACAGGAGAGATCCCCCCTTGATCACGTTCCCTCCTTTAATACGCGCCTTGTTTTTCTATCCAGAAGTCCACTTTCTTTTCTTGGGCTTTTAATAAAAAACAAGCTTGGGATTGTTGTGCTTCCTGCAGGAAATTATGCTAAAGTTAGATTCAGCACAGGGAAGCTATTTCATCGTTTCTCCATTATTTCTTTTTCTGCCTGGTAGGAGAATACGCAAGAGATCTAAATGTTCACTCTGCTAGAAAAGGATCAGGCCGCATCTGTATGAAATGCAAAATGCAAAGACCGAGATAAAGCATGCTGTTTAAAACACTTAGAGGATCCTTCCATTTGACAGAGGAGGGCTGGATTGCTGGAGCGATTATATGTTCATTCAGGAATTTTCCATTAGCCAACAAACAATAAACTTTCGCAGGAACCCCAGGGTCTGAAGCACAGAGGCAGGTGAAGAGAAAAACATGAGCCTTCAGCAAGGACAGTATGACACACCATACCGATTAGACCCATTGTACTGTACTGAGAGCTGGGTAGCGACTGAAACCACAGCCCTGATTTCAGCAATTTACAGTAATCATAACAGAGAAATATGCATGAGGGCATGACCTAAAAGGGACTGACCTGATTACTTTAATCCACTGCTCTCCCTCTCTCTCTCTTTCTCTGTCAATGTGGTAAATTCAGCATTCAGGCTTAATGTGACTTCATAATTCACTTTTGTTTACTAAAAGGCACAAATCTCGTGAAGCACAGACGGATAACACGTTCCTTCACCTCTGCGCACCATCTGCTAGAAACCAATCATCATCAGTGCACAGTCAGGTCAGGCCTATAGCATGAAGCCACACACACACACACACGCCTAGTTACTTCATCACATCACATGATACCCACAGTGGAAACCCAGAGGTGATCCTTGGAAAAATAAATGGTCTAAAGACCATGACTGAGTACGGAGCACTGTGGGACACTGACTTGTAATTATGCCCTTATAGATTTTAATCCTTGTGGAGATTTGCACTCATTCTTAAGCTCCATACAAGAACAGAAGGGCAGGACAACAGCTGACCCCTACACACACACACACACACACACTCTCTCTCTCTCTCTCTCTCTCTCTCTCTCCCTCTCTCTCTCTCTCTCTCAGCAGTGCCAGCCCAGAACCTGGTGTAGATAAGGGTGCCTGTGTGGTACATTTTTCGTCCCCGTGTTGCTAAAACATAGGCATGATTGAGGCTAATACTGAGTATGGACTAACAGAGAATGTTAGCTAATGTTACAAAGGTAGATTACAAATAATGTTGTACATTTTATCCCTCAGAAGTCACAGTAATTTTTTAGTAAATTTTTCTAAAATAATTTCTTGCCCAAAGCTCACAGATACAACCAGAGAAATGACAGAATCTAAACGTGTAATCAACCCTACATTTGTTTTTGTATTGTGTTAATTAACTTTCCATGACAGTACAGCTCAGGCAATAGTTCCAGCAAGGTTTATATTAATGCCGAGAAGGATTGTTGAATGTGTCCCTAAACATACCGTCTACAAGGTGTGTCGATTAATTTTTCACACACACTAGTGAGATGTGATGAGGTCTTTTTGTGAGGAGATTTATTTACTTCGCATTTTTGGAAGGATTCTCCACTGCCAGCACTTTGTAAAAGTCAAAGCAAAAAATCTTCAGGATGATGGATTTTGTGTTTTGTGGTTTCTCAGTAACATAACAAGCTGCATTTTTTTTGACTTATAAACTTCAAGAGAGAAAAAAGAGAGGCTGGTGAGGCAGCAACTGTTTATTGCTTCTATAATGTAAGTGATAGCTGAAACTACCTTGTGGTGTGGATCCATGTTCCACAACATTAAACACAGAAGGTACAATATGTGGTTCTGTAATACATTTTAAAAATTCAATCACTTTGGGATGCCATGTCATTGGAAAATAACAAACTTCCGAGTGGTAGCAGTAACTCTGCTTCTTGTCATTGACTGTTTTCTTATAACAGCACACCATGTCATGTTTGTTCCTTATCACATATTACAAATTACAGCTAAATCTTCTAAGACCTTGCTGGATACATTACTGGATGTTCGGATAGCTGAGACAGCACAATTGTCTGGCACTGTGATTTACGTGTCTGTAGGCCCGATCTACAAAACATCTGATTAATGCCACTGTCACTAGCAGTTTCCTCCAATTAAGCAAGGAACATCATGTGGCATGTGGGCTAAAGACAGGGTTCTAAATCAGAATAACTGCCATTGCTTGTTTGCCTTTTTTCATGATGCTGGAGCTGCAGGTGTGAGAGTTGATAGATCAGAGAAAACTATCATTCCTCTGAAACACACGGGGAGCACTGAGAGCGGATAGATCAAGTGGAGGAGTATTAACTGTGACGTTGTGTCTGATGCTTGGAGTTGTGTTTGTTTTCCCTTGGCTCCAGCTTAAGTGTACAGAGATGTGTGGCATATATGTGTGTATGTGTGTATTTGATCAGTGAACGTTTTCACCTCTTGTCATCATTGCTTTAACAGGAAGCCTGGTTACTAATGATCCAGGCTGTCCCATTCCTTCTGGCTTTTCTCACACACTGAAATCAAACATCTATCAGTGCTACTGCAGATGCTGACAGCCCCTTCCTCGTCCCTGTCTCTTTCTCTCTGCTCTTTTCTCTGAGACCCTCAGGGAAGCCTCAGTCAGAGGAAAAAAACGGCACACTGATGACTCTCTCCCCTCTCTCTCTCTCTCTCTCTCTCTCTCTCTCTCTCTCTCTCTCTCTCTCTCTCTCTACAGACTCACCTGAGTTGGGCCCAGTGAGGTGGAGTCCTGAAGGGAATCGCATTGATGCCTGTGGGATTGTGGGATTCCTGAGGCATCTTCAGAGGCTGGCAGACCATCTCTCCACTCCTACACACACATACATCAGTGTCATGAGATTCAGTCTAACCCGTTAATCTATAGAATAATCTCTTTCTTCAACTACTCTCATGAATCTTTACAGAATAGTCACAGAAGCTTCTGGATTTGCTATTAGTTATCAGACAGCGGGATACGGGAGCTGAGTCTTCAACACATGACCACATGGTGTGCGATGAGACAGATGCAAAACAGCAAGTTAGGCCAGCAAGTCAGCTGCTAACTCAGTGTGTGTCGACTCTCGCTGCTTTATCACTGTAACACCTGCAGAGGTGTGTGTGGACTGGGTGTAAAACTGTGTGAAGTTCAGGGTGAGTCACAAGTAGGAAAATGTTACCTGTAGGTTTTGCGCTGTACCTATATTCAGCCGCATTTCATTATATTACCAGATTACTTTTTATACGATTGTTAGATTGTATGTCGAATGTCAGAGATATTCTGTTAGTGTCTAATGTAATGTTTAATAGAGCTGTACAGTTCATGATTTATATGTGAGCAACTGCAACATAGGCAGGTTTTGCTGGAATTAAATAAATGCCTTTCAACATTGGCTCTTATTGGCTGTGGTGCATTAAATCACACTCCCCATTTATAAGCTTTCATTTTTGTTTGCCTGCATAGTGAAATATGTGTTCATTTAGACTCTAATTTGGTTTGGGTTTAGTATGACAGGATCTTCTCAGCTAATGTGACTATGGGCTAAACCATTTATGAAGTTATGAACATTCTCATTGCACATCACAACCCTTTATTCCTACAAATGCTTAATTTATGGAAATAAAGGTTTGTGATGTGCAATGAGAATGTTCATAAATTGGGTTAAATAATTGACCAGAATATTCATGAGTGCCATTATCATGTACATATATATGTGGGTTATATTTATTTTAGCTTTTTAAATATTGTAATATATATTTGCATATTTAGATTTTATAGATTTATAGTTCATTTTTTGACCATAGATTATTAAAGAGTATGGCATATTAATGTATATTATATTAATGTATCATATCATAGTTTTGTTTCCTCTTTGAATCTGTAATAGGGTATGTATATATTATATACATATAGTAATATGAGGGTATATTATATAGATTATATAGCTTAAGGGTCAAACAAAAGCACTTCATGCAAGGAACACTAGCATGAGGGTTTAGTGTATAGTACACTCATATGGGATTAATGGAAAATATACTGACATACTAGACATAATGACATATTAGGCTATGGGAATGTACAGTATATTGTGTCTCTAACCAGCTCTTTATCTGTGTTCGTGAAGAAGGTGACACGGTCCTCTGGTGCCGACGACAACGGGTCGAGTCACAACGAGGACGACCCACCTCCTCCACGAAACGGGAGGTGAGACGCGCAGCGAGAGAGCGCCTTGGTCCCTCCGACTGACCCGACGCTCAGTTTTCGCACCGGGTTGGTCAGCCACTTCTTCAGCGTACTGACAGAGCGACGTGAGCCAGGCGAGTTCGGCGCAGAGCTGGCTGATGCTTGGGGGGGTAAAGAGGCCACTGACGTGGAGATACTGCCCTCACTGCCCGCTGCAGAGTACGAATCTGGACACACACACACATACAAACACACACAGAGAGAGAGACAACAAGCTTCTGAGAGGATGAGCAGAGGAAGGAAAACAAATAAGGCTGCCTTGCATAAACATGACTCAGTCATTCACACACAACCGCAAACCACTACACACAGCTGTGTGACACTAAACATGGGCATAAAGGAGCTACTGTTCAGTGTGTTTATGTGGCAGTAGTAGTGAGCGCGAGTTTACTGGCTCTGTGCCTTTAGAAATAGAGTGGCAGCTGTTGTAACGGCCAGAGTTAATGTAGTAAAAATTATTTCACTGATAAAACAGCCAACTGTCCTCATGTTGCTTGATACCACAATAAAATCTACTTTCAAGCTGACCAATGGTGTGCTTACACTTCTATATACAGACTGCAATGGTGCATGTGGTTTCCCCAGGCATGAAACATAATGTATTAAAACACTTTTAAAGACATTTTTGACATATATGGCTATATACAAGGATAAAAGTCATGTTATCAGGAGTACCTGCAGGGCCGGAAACAGCACAATAAAGATTCTGATCTGAGTTTTTGTTATTGCACTATGGAGTCTTTAACTTATTATTCGAATCCCGGTATTTGACTCGATGACTATTTTAGACGATTACTATACATTTTTTAACTTGAGTGAAACTATGTCTCTTTCCAAAAGAACTAATTTGGGGGTTGCACAGCAGTGGGTTGAATACCTATGCAATCACAACATAATTTTTTAAATAAATACTGATAAGTGAACACATTTAACCCTTTAGTGCACATTGTTGCCATATGGCAACAATTTACAAACTACCCCCCTAAATTTTTTTTTTAATTTTGAAATATACTTTTATTTCTTGAACTAATTCAAGTAATAAAAATCCATAATTTTATTTATTTATTTATTTATTACGTCATCTCCCAATTCTTAACTACACAATAACCAGTAATTTGACTAAACAAGAGAATATAATATCTAAAATTTAGGATTGTTCAAGGCTCTTAAACAGGTTAAGAGTTCTTCTTCCTAAAGAGGTTCTATTAATCGTTTCTGATAGAGAAGTGCCCTTTTTTGAGCTTTAAGGGACAAGTCAAAGAATCCTTAAAGCTTCTAGACTTACCCCCGTTTCTCTATATACACATAATTAGAAAACCTGTTAAGGATTCAATAGTGTGTTTCCCTACTGAAGAGAATTCCAAATAGAACCATTAAGAAGCAAAAAAAAATCCATAACTATCCAAAGAACCCTTGAGGAACGTGTTTGTGAGCGTCTGAAGGTTGTTCACTTCACCGAAAGTTATTAAAATGTGTAAATATTCCTAATGAATCATTCCACTCACTTAGCTGTGTTGTCTTAGGTGTTCACAAGATACGTATTAAAGAAGCAATAAAGATCTAAAGTGCAAAATGTTCAGAATTATGGTGCAGCCTTTTTTAAAGAATATTACATTTCTGTTTTCTTTTTATCTTGCTGTTCTGAAAATCTTTTTTGTCTTTGATCGTCTGTGTCTGTGATGTGTCTGTGAGAGACAGAGTGCCCTTTGACCATTCAAGCTCGCATCGCTCACACCCGAAGCGATCAGTCTGGCCGGCCTCAAGGGAGCAGCGCCAGTTAGCCAGGCTGCAGTGTGACCCAGGGGAGCTAAATATATTCCCATCCAGCTGAAGCTGTGAGCACACTGCTGGTGTCACAAGGACCCTGGGAAGGGAGCAAGGGGGGATGTGTACAGGAAGCACTCTTTAATCCTCACCCACAGGAAAGGATGCAAACTTTTTTTGGTTTCTCACCACATCTATCTCACCCTCTGCTCCCATTCACTCCCCTCCCCTCCCTCTGCTCTGGCCCTTCCTACCCCGGTGTGACAGTTACATCCGGTGGACATAGTTCTTTAGCTATACATGGATTTCCAGTAGCCCTAGGTGACATTTGACTCAGGATATAGTCAGGATAGTAATGTGGCCTGAGGTCAAGCCATGTCAAATGCAGTGGCTAAACATTCTATAAGTGCACTGCTCTTGTGCCGGTCAGAGCAAACCTGTGATATGGCAGAAGCCTCTGGATTCAAGATCGTTTTATAGGGAAAGTGTCCCTGCTGTGAAAATCGGTGATTCCATTTTCACACATTTTTCCAGTTATGACTTAACACCATAATAAAGAGTGAATGGAATTTAGACGAATCTCAAGAGGAGGGATTACAACTCCTGCTGCCAGCTGAGCAGAGCAGCGAATCCGCTTCCTCACATGATATTACTGCGTGCAGGCTGAATGATTAGTGAATGAGGTGGAGCGACCCCGTGTCTCTGTACACACAGTGGAAATGAAATTAGAGTGCAGGTCATTCACTTGCAAATCCATAACTATTTGCACTGACAATTTGTATAAGATTTTACACAAGTTAAGGTTTGGTTTGGGGCAGAGTTAATGTGCAGATCTTTTTTTTTTTTTTACAACTTCATTGATATAAAATTGAGCAAAATTCAACCACAATAGCCTCCTGCCTGCTTTAATTCATACAACCATTTTTTAATTAAAGCACCATTAATGTATGAGGAGCGAGTGAGATTAATCGCCAGTTCTTTAGCGATTATTAAGTAGGCTAGAGTAACAAAGTATAATTACTTTCCACCTCCAGCGACAGGAGCAGCATATCTGCAGTCCTCACAGAATAGCTCTCATGGAAACCCACTGAATCAAATTCAATGGAGTGTTGTAGCAATGAATGTTATCAGAAATCAAGGTCTGCACAATAACATTATGGAGTTTAGAACAATCCCCTATTGTTTACGATATCCTTCACAAATCAGTTGTGGACATGCACTATGAAACAATGTGTTATCCTTCACCTCAGCCAATGTACATGTCAGAATGGAAATTGTGAGGAAATAAGTGTTCAATTGAAGTGTATGTTTTACCATGTGACTATCGCTTGTCCTTGTCTTTATTCGACTAATTTATGCATGGGCAGTAATTTACATCTGTCTAAACTTCAAGTATAATAAGACGATAATTCACTATAGTGTGTCCAAATGTTTGACTGATAGTGTAATTGTTCTACAACGTATTGGGAAAAAGGGCTCACCAAGTGTTCTTTGCTTCCTAAAAATGGTTCTACTTTTAGGAACCCTCTGGGATACACTCATTGTATAGCATTCAAGGTAAAACATTAAAGGTTTCCCCAGAGAGACAAAACAAAGAACCTTAGGTTTACAATTTAATGTATCTAACCCCAATAAGTGCCTGTAGCAAATTAGCTCCTTACTGTGCATATAATATCACTTTTGGGACACAAACATATATATTTATTAATGCATGCTTTTCTATTACTTTTATATATATGATTAGAGATTGATGCAATTTTTAGATAGAAATGATCTTCTTCTTCTTCTTCTTCTTCTTCTTCTTCTTCTTCTTCTTCTTTTGGCTTTTCCCTTCAGGGGTCTCCACAGCGNTCCATGTCCAACATTCTCCTACCAATATACTCACTCTCCCTCCTCTGAACATGTCCAAACCATCTTAATCTGGCAATTAATAGAAATTATAATATTGCAAATATTTATTCCTTTGATAGGCTTGATAGCCATCTTTGTGAGGGATGTAGCTGGTGTGTTTCTCCAGTAACAGTGTCTCTTCATGGTGCTGTCCTCTTAGCGTTCACTTAGTTTGCATTTAGTGAGCATTTTCACAATAAGAGACCACAGAAATCGTTTTAGCCATGTTATGTGCAGAACACCGAGCAGCACTACAAAATCATACACAAGTGTGCACGGTTATGTATTCTTGATTTTGTGTCTCTAGCACACACAGTTGGACAGAAGACATTCCTGGAAACCCCCCCTATGGTGCATTCTTGAGAGCATGTGTTTCAGTTCAGAGCAGCAGGGGCACCATTTCAGTCGCTCGTCTATGACTACAAACCTGTCATAAAAGCACAATCTTTGTACTATAAAGCGATCCAATATCGAGGGCCAAATGTACAGCTTTAAAGATACAACAAATTAAGTTTGGGGGAAGTCAGAGACACAGAGGCGGAGGGAGAAATGAGAACTCCAGACTGCAATAGCTGCGTAATTGTGCTCTTTTAAGTGATCCATAAACAAGATTACAGCTTCAGTGAGTTATGGAGTTTTAAGGGAATGAGAAAATGAGAAAATCCTTCCGTGTGTGTGTTGTGGGAAGGTCATTCAAGCATGCAGCTGATTGGAAGATCAAACGAATCGGGACTTCTTGTTCTAAGAATAAAGAGGAACGCAGCTGGTGCTGGGGCTTTTTCATGCAGAACACGAGTGCTGGAGAACAGCCGGTCACTTGCAAACTGCAAACTAATGTTAAAGGAACAGTTTAAAAACTTTGAATTCACCAAATGTAATTGATCTACCAAGAAAAGTTTGGTGTCTGCTGTCCCAAAACTTTTCATGCAGCGGTCTGGATTTTCACCTTGTTATCTTCTTTGCCTGAGGGCACCAAAAGTCTGATGATTTTGAAAGCACTTTGATAAAGTTAGTTAAATAATTTGTTTATTAATGTCTCGTAGTATAGAATATAGCTAGGCATAAGTCTAATGCGAGGTCTATTTGATAGTTAGCAGTTCCTCCATTTCCAAGCCGAAGAGACCGCAGTAAAAGTCCCAGTGTAACAATGCCAGCAGTACGCTGCTCAGAAACTCAGCAGACCCAAGATAAGATTATACGTGAGCTTTTCATTTAGGCTCACAGTAGTCAGTCAATAATGTCAAACTTTTCGACTTGGCAGCTTTCCAGCTCACTTGTCATCGTCTGTTTTGCTCTGCTCATGACATGCACACACATACACTCAGCTCACTACTCAGACAGAATGGGAATGAAACAGATCACATTAATATACAGGGGGAAAAAAACAGAAGATATATGAAATTCCACAAATGCTTCTTAAACATCACTAGTGTAAATGCAATCTCAGTACAACCATTCATGATGTGTAGAATTAGGGAACAATATAGTTCAAGATGGCCACTTTATTATTATAGACTTCATATCCACATAGGTATAGTCTGATTTCCATTGTTAAAAGCGCTATACAGATAAATTGAATTGAAATTGGCTGAACCTTGTGACACTACAGAGGAGCGAGATGGAGTTTAAGGATATATTTATGGAAAACATTTTGATTGAAATAAACTTCCTTTATTTTTTTAGCTACATTAGCCTCCTAGCCTCCTTTGGTGCAGAACTAAAGAAGAAAACATCTTGGCTGATCAAGTACATTTGGGTTGAGGGGGAAATTGTACCAGTGACTTTTTCACTAAAACATATCTTGATAAGGACAGCTTTATGATTTCAGCTATTTTAGTCTGTAGCCTACATGTAGATTCTACTCATTTCTAATTTCTGCTTTTAGGAGAGTGTTACTAGTGTGTTATGAGATGGCTGTGAGACACACTTGAAATGAGATGGAGGTGTGACTCAGGGTTGGATGCTTGATGTGGAGAGATGGAGGAGATTTTCTGAGCTCAGCTTGCCTTAGGCTGGCTTTACCATCCAACTGCCACTCTGGCATGATGCAAGGTGCCTAAACACACTGCGTATTTCACTACAGAGCAACGTGTACGTGTTGCACACACACACACACACACACACACAGCCTTTCCAGGAAGTGAGAAATGTAATATTCATTTACAATTTTATATAATGTTAAAAGCACCAAAAGCGTCACTGCAACGTCCATGGCAATAATTATTTCCCTAATCTGCGATGCCTGTGTGTGTGTTACTGTTCATAACTGAGAAGGTTCATCTCTGTTGCCTTCACTCGGATGCCACAATGGCACTTAGAGAGCAGAATGCGTGTGTATTATAGAGATTAAAAAAGAGCTCCACTCCTAGATTGGCAGGCAGATCAGGGCCATCGGCAATTCATTTCTCTAATGGCGTGCTTGAGAGAAAGGACGGATTATACAGATGCATTTTCCTAATGCAAGTGCCGCACCGGTTAGTGGATTGGATAATTAACAGCCGAAAGTAAAAGGCAGGCATATTTAGCCTGCATCTCTTCCTGTTATCAGTTAATGCTGGGCTCTCCCTCCTTATATACCTCTCTTTTCCTCTCTCTCCGTCACTCTCTCTCTCTCTCTCTCTGTCATTTTCTCTCTAATGGCTCTGCATTGTTCCTGTTCTGAGCTCTTAAGCTTTCTAAGAAAAAAAAGTACACTGGTACCAAGAAGCATCTGCAGTTACAGTGCAGTCAATAAGCATTCAGGCATTTGTTAAGTGAGAGACGAGACCGTATAACCTAAATTTTATTTTGTTACTCTCGACTTCGTACTACATTACTTGAATTTCATGTAGAGTGATAGCTTTAAATCAATGTTATGTTGTTTGTGTTCCAATCAAATTCGTTATTGAATAAAACTTTTCTCATATCCAAAAAAACAATATGTTATATATGTCATGTCTTGCCACTGAAATATTTATGTATGGAATTAAACATGAAGGTGCGAGCTGTTATAGGAAAGTGATCAATGACAGAGTGGTTTTAGAGACAGTGTCACTGAGGAAGCGACAGGAGTCAGAGCTAGAGGTAGCAGAGCTGAAGATGTTGAGGTTCTCTT
>CM074960.1:5450043-5461128 GCA_037577455.1 Pangasius macronema
ATGGAGGTAATAAATGAGGAAATGAAGCTAGTGGGTGCAAGTGTTGAGGATGCAGAAGATAGGGATAGGTGGAGAGTTTAATGTTCAATTGCTCCTCGTTTACTGGTGTTGCTGCATTGCAATACACGCACCAGGAAACGACAAAATGTAGCTACTGTCTTTTAATCTGAGGACTAAAGAGGTGTCAGTGTCAGAAAAGCAGAATAAGACATCCAAGTAAACCGATCAGCATCCTCAATCCAATCATCAAAAGCATCTTGTACAATGTTAAGGACTTAGAAAGCACTGTGTGGTGTCGATATCAAACTACAAAGAGCAGGTGATTAACAACATTTGGAAGGAATATGTGCCAGCATTCACCATAAAGAGTAAAATACACAAGCATTATCTCAGTAGATTAAAAAAAATGTGTCAGAAATGTACAAATCTAGCCATTTTTACCTTTTAATATCTCAGAGAAACAAATTCCAAAATTTCCAGAAGATACCGTGCTGTACTGTACATTCAGAGCACACTGTCTTTACACTTAATTGCACAGGTTTGCAACCCAATGGTTTTTGAATGTACCTCGATTTTACAATTCATCTACAAAGAATTCCAAAATATTCAAAGAGAAATATGAGTGTACACTGTAACAAAACAGGAATCCAAAACATCAGGCAAGATCAACTTTGAAAAGATGTTTTTTGATGATCAAACCTGCAATGTATGACAGATATGTCAAGAGGAATGGTCAAAGAGTTGGATCAGATATGACAGGAGGAATGTGTGGTGGACAAATGTGTGTGCGTGTGTGTGTGTCTGTGTGTGTTCAAATGTTTGTACAGATATCATTTTGGGGTTTTCACCACTAATTACTACATACACAGTCTGACAATTTTGTTACTGATGAAGAAACTTATGTGTACCCTAACACACTAAACATCCTAAGGGTGTGCATACTTTTGCACTTGAGTATATATGCACTTCAAAGGATCATAAACTTAAATTATATATCTAGCCCTTGTGTGTTTAGGTCTGCATGTTGTTGTTAGATATTTGATAATCAAATTGATTCTTTGAAGAATTTGGTATCAGGTTTCATATATATCGATTGAGTGCTGAGGCAGCCATTCAGCCGGAGTGTGTGTGTGTGTGTGTGTGTGTGTGTGTGTGTGTGTGTGTGTGTGTGTGTGTGTGTGTGTGTGTTTGTGTGTGTGTTGGCAATAATGAATCAAAGAGTGCTGTAGTCTTGTGGGATCTGAAATCCTTTAGTCAGCTCTCGGTTGGCTGTGCCATAGAGCCTGCATTTGGCCACTGCCCAAAGCACATGCACTGCTGTCCGAGTCAGTGAAGCATGCACACTCACGCTTTTCGCCTTTGCACCAATATCTAACCTTGCGCAGCATGAGTAAAAGCACACAGACAAACACACACATAGACACACATCCTGCTCTGCTGTCCTTGTGAAACATGGACTAACTTGGACATGGGCTAACTAACACACAGCAGGTATGCATGTAGTATAGGATTCTGCATGTAGGTTTACTCAGCCTGAGTGACCTGATCAATAAGCAACACTATTCGGAAGAGCAGTGTCATGCTAATCATGCCCACACCGGTCTCTCTCTCTCTCTCTCTCTCTCTCTCTCTATAGAGCACTTCTTCTGCACTCAGAATTGGCCCTCAGATTACATATCACCTACTCAGAGGAAATGGAGCTGTGTGAGGCTCATATAGGCCCAGCAGACTGAGTTCAACTGCATGGCAAGAGCAATTCACCTGGAACACAGGGTCACTGTGCTGGACTGAAACAAAATTCTCAAATAATAACCCTACAAGCCCGGAGCCTGTCCTCTGCCGCATCAGGAGCACACTTGAGTAAATTTAGCAGTACTGGCTGTGATTATAGCCATTTCTCAGGTTTATTTTTGCCCCGAGTGCAGCACCTCTGTATCATTGTGCCCTCATATTTATGCTCTCGTCCATATTTGGGATTAAATCCTACGTGTTTTTGCACTCTTTCACTTAATGAGTACTGACTGTTGGCTGTTCTTTCTTTTGGCTTCTTTCACCTCACTGAGTGCCTTGTTCTTTCTGTCCACTGGCCAAATCATGACCAAAGATGCTGATATGAGCACTAAAATACATGGCCACCAGGATGAGAGGCTAAACTGCAGATTCAGTCATTCTCGTTGGTGCCTCTGCTTTTACAGGAAACCTGGAAAAGATGCCTAATGCAACAGGATTAACAAAGCTTCTACAGTTAGCAAGTTCTCAGTGTTTGCTTTCCACCTAAGTGCACAGTGACGTCTAACAACAGCCAGAGATGGATGAAAGAGCAGGGAAAAAGGAAAGAGAAGGTTTGAAAGTGACAGTAATTTACCAGTGACTTATGGATGAAGCTCCAACCTGAGAATTACTCAGTGCACCAGTGTATAATCAGGAAGGCCCTGCTGGTACATTATAGCCCATAAATGTGCTGATTAGGCTGTCTGACTCAGTGTTAATGTGTGAAGAGCCAGGATAAACCCATATAAAGTCATCTTGCTGACTCTTCGTTTCATTTAAGTCTGCTAACAGTTCCAGACATCTCAGAAGTGCTAACTCCAGCTCTGTGGTTGTTACATGAGTCCGGCCCAGAGCCGAGGCTCACTGCGTTAGTGATTATAGGATGGTGGAGGAAAGCCACAAGCAATAAAGGAAGAACACATAACATAAAGACATCTAGCTGCCCTTCCTTCATTCACTCCTCCAGCTGTCCCTCAGGACACTGGAGCAGCCATAGAGAAGGATGTCATAAGAAAGGAAGCCATCCTGGATACACAATGGACACACAAAGTAAAATGAGACGTAACATAATTATGAGCTGGCTTCAAAATAATGCAGAATATGCAGTAAAAATATGACAAAACAGTAGACCATATAATCTGTGGATGTCCAGAACTAGCCAAGACTGAATATACCCACAGACATGACAGAGTTGGTAGCTACATACACTGGAAATTATGTATTAACATGCACAAACCAGCCACTGTGACAAAAAATAAATAAGCAAAATTAATGTCAGATATGCCTATAATCACAGACTGAGAAATGATTACCAGCAAGCCCAGCATTGTCATCCAAGATACAAAGAACAGAGAGAAACATGTCTGTCAAATATACTGATAAACAAATATACTGAAGCTTTCCAAGTATAAGGACTGGAACCTGAGGAAACTGAGATCTGCAAAATGCAACAGACCAAAGTAACAACAATCCCATGCTGGAGCATTGGGGTTAATCACAAAAGCACAAGAGACTATTCTAGAGAGACTACCATGCAAGATCCAAAAGTCAAAGTTGCAAAAGATCAAATTAGGAATTATTCATATCATAAACCAAGCACTAATTCTTTAGAGTCTTAGGTCCAAGGGTTGGACCCGACACTATAGAGTAATACAGCACTGAACTCTAAGAAAATGAGAAAATAGGATTTGAGCTGTATTTTGAAGGAGGAGAGAAATGATGCTTCACAGAATCTCTGTAGAAGTGAATTGCAAAGATTTTTTTTAGAAGTTAGACAGAAGATATTATGTGCGCATGTTTTTATCCAGGGCTACCAGGGCTCAATAAACCTGCCATTCCCCCATTCCATCCATTCTTAATGTCATTATGAGATATCAGGAGATGTCTACTACAACATACGTTGAGATGTTGAATGTAGTATGCAAAAGAAAGAGGTATGATAACTACTGTTAACCAGTTAAAGATTTCTCAGGGCCTGTCAGTGGGTACAGACTTACATTATAACTACATACCTTCCTACAACACCTACAATGTATACTAGCAACACATGTTGTCTATGTACACTTTAAAGGACAAATCCAAACAATTGGTTTAAATGATTTCCTCTTATAGCACATGTGGTCTGACACAAATTCAATCCCTCACTCGACTTTAGTTCCTACCTTCAATTAGGTCCCATTTATGGCACAAAAATGGGGGGAAAAAATGTATACCCATGGTTTCATCGTATCATGTCATATTAGTGTATGTAGCTAATACAGTTAGCTTGTGCTGCTAATCTGCTAATGAAGTTAGTCCAATGCTTAGCATGCAAAGCAAACAACCGATTTTACACTGAATACTATTATTTATTTTAAATTAAATTATTTACAAATTAAATTATTTAATTTGTGCTTAACTAGTTAGCTTTAGGGGCTTTTCGGCTACTAAATGTCTAATGGGGGGGGGGGGGTAAGTAGGTCTTCTAGCTAGCCAACTATTGTAATCAGCTGATATGAGGTTTGTTTTAGGTATTTTCTGCATTGCAAGGTTTTGGTACCTTTTCTGATACAATTTCTACTGTAAAACAGGCATTTCCACAGTAATTTTAAAAATTTTAGTAGATTAACTAGTTAGGCTTATTTTTGTAGATTCTTGTATTTAACCACTGTCAAACGTCAGGTTGCTTCAAAGGTTTTGTTAATCTAGTATGCAGCTCTGTCAGAGGGTCCTTGTCATAGATTACACCTTGCTTTGAAGTCTGTGTACAATATGTGCATGACCAGCACTTTGTGTGTATAACACACTGCCACCAATTCAGATGTAATGCTGAATCGAGGCAGCTCCGTGGCTGTCAGTGACATTTCCAGATGGTGTAAAAAAAAAAAAATGAAGTGAAAATGGGGTAGTATGCAAATCCCATGAGTCTCTGCATGAATAAAAGCTGCTGAGTTTTTTTTTCCAGGTTGTCATTCTGGCAGTAAATGTGAGCTCAATACTGTGCCCCAGGCTGAACTGAAGTCATGCAGTGGTGGTCTATAGAAAAAGCCAATGCATTCCAGCACAGCTGATCCCAGGAGTCACTCTGAGCTCATCTCTGCCAGGGAGCTGATGCCCTCTTTCCATTGGCACCACCGCAGGAGCCCAGCATGGCAGCTACCATCTTGCTGTGGTTCTTGGACAAGTGGGTGAGACACAGGCGCTGACACACTAAACTCAGGAACTGGAGAAGGAAATTGTACCACTTCAGCCTCAAATTTGCACCACTAGATCAGATACTTCTTAATAATAAGTTGCAGATGAGTGGTAGCTAGAGGAGTAGTGTAAACCCAATGACCTCTTCATTGAGGTTCAAGGTGATCTGTGGTTTCCCATATATCTGTTAGTGGAGTTCATTGTATTAAATGCTTATTGTATGCGCAGGTATGCAGAAATACCACAGGCCACAACTTACATTTATCTCATTTTATACAACTGAGCAGTTGAGGGTTTAGGGCCTTGCTCAAGGGCCCAGCAGTGGCAGCTCGGCAGTGCTGGGGATTGAACTCATGACCTTCTGATTAGTAGGCCAACATCTTAACCACTGAGCTACCACTGCCTTTCTGTAAGTAAAAGCCACCTGGTGAAAAGTTTGTTCACTTGAATGGAAGGGGACATGTTATGGGAAGTGGTAGCTCGGTGGCCTTCTGAGCGGAAGGTTGACAGTTCAAATCCCAGTACTGCCAAGCTGTTGCTGCTGGGTCCTTGAGCAAGGCCCTCAACTGCTCAGTTGTATAAATGAGATAATTGTCAGTCACCCTGGATAAGGGTGTATGCCAAATGCCATAAATGTACTCAAAAAAACAGGTATTCACTTCTGGTAGTGGTCAGCTTTTGCATCCACTTCCTCCTATTTCACGTCACCCCAAGTTCATAAAGAGGAAGTTCAATCCCATGAATCCACCAATCTTGGATGTGTGGGCCCATAAAAAATGAGAACAGGCTGAAGTCATGTCTTTCTGGAAGCCTCAACATGGAGGAACTACTTACTGATTTTATGGCAAGAATTTCTTTTCTGCTCCTCAGTCAACAGAGTATCTCTTATGACTCACAAGCAACGAACTTGCTAGCTGTCTCCAGAAATCCCCTCCAGATGTCATGGCATGAAAGTAGCAAAAAACTGTGGAGGGTTTTACTTCTGACTTTGAGATTATATTTCAACATCCAAACAAAATTTTTCAACATCTATATAGACTGCCTAGACAGTGATTAACACAAAAAAAAGTTTTTATTGCTTTTATCTATTTATTCTGAGTACATAGCAGCTCAAAGGAAGTGATGTTAGCATAAGTGCAATGTGTGGTAGAGATCGGCAGGAGACAAAGCATAAACTCAGCAATTTCGGTATTTTCTGTAAATCCAATAATCGTTGTGAAAGTCCATTGGGGTTCAGAACACAGGCAGATAACAATAAACTACAACAATCCATGAACAACAACAAAAACACGAGAGTGAGTCAAAACAAGGAAAACNAAACAAGGAAAACGTGAGAAACAAGGCTCTGAAATGCACCCTTGCAATGAATGAGAATTTGCCAAGAGAAGAAATAGAAGGGTATAAATAGACAAACTAATCAAGGGCTGAACGCAGAACAGGTGCTCACATTAGGTAACAGCCCAGTGATGGGACAGGGGCAGAGACAGGACCAAAACACAGGCAACGCAAACGAAAATCGCATGTCAACTAAAAACACAAATGAATGCAGTAGACGAATTTGAGACTCCTATTAATTTGGTTGTAATTCGTATCATCCAAAAACCCCCTGCACTGTTTAGATATTTTTATCTTGGCCATGAAAATAACTCAAGTTGTTCATTAGATGTCAGAGTTTCCCAATACACAGTGCAAAAAAAGTAACAATAGAGGTTAGATAGAAGTCTGTTTTATTTAAGAATTTTATTTTGGGTGTGTACCCTCTCAAAGGAAGCATAGCATTAATCCTAGCATTAGCATTAACAATTTAAAGCCAATTAAAGTTAAACAGTTGGTTCTTCCAGTGTCCACTGTTTCACATCTAATTTTAATTTACCAATCATGAAAATAAATCGAGTTGTTCATGTTATCCAAGCCCCTGGTGTCATCGTTTCAGAATTTTGGTGCTGGGGCAAAACCAATTTTGACAGGCATCATATCAACTGTGAAGGAAAAGGTGGTACAAGATCCAGCTCCAGAACTAGGACCAGCGCCATGTTGATGGAAAAGGGCTGTCAAAGCTCCAGCTCAATAGTGTGTGTGTGTGTGTGTGTTTAAGCTTTGGATTTGTGAAGTTGCACCGGAGACCCAGATGGTACTGAGGAGCCATCTGCAGTGATGAGTCCAGAATGGATCCTGGAAGGCTGTGTGTGTGTGTGTGTGTGTGTGTGTGTGTGTGTGTGTGTGTGTGTGTGTGTGTGTGTGTGTGTGTGTGTGTGCGTGAACTTGGACAATTACATTTATTTTCATAAGCAGCACCCATTTCTCTTCAGGAGCAGCAGAGCCAGCCTGCCTCCTCACCTCCTGGCTTCTGCCTACAGCTAAATTCACCACATTAAGCTATGAAACACAAACCCCACACTACAGTGGACCAACACTGAAATTGACAACAAACTGCAGACTGATTTAGGCCACTCCACCTGAGCCCATATCATTTTTCTCTCTCCTTCTCCATCCAGAGCTAAGAGGTGCAGATTGAGCAGCCTCCTGTGGCACCACTCTTGCATGGTGCAGTGTGCTTTAAAGGCCACTTTTGGTCAACAGCCTGCACGTCCCAGGCATCTTCTGGGACAGAAACAAGCTCTGCTTTTCATTTGTCCTCTCTTAAAACTGTAAATACTTGAAAGCTTAGGAGACACGTGCACTGAACATTAAATTGTGCACGCAATGTGGTAGAGATAATGTTACAGATCTCTGAAGCCTGTGTACATGAGCCAGTACGAATGTAATCTTAGAATTTAACGTGCGTTCAACGGGTTATGATGTTGATGTTCTGTTTATGCATATTGACTAGTTCCCAACAGACTCTGGCTCCCGATGTAGAGTTTAAATACTTTTTTTCCCTCTTCTCTGGAGAAGAATAGAAGACACAAAACAAAGCGGCTTCTTTGCCTGGCTGATTAGTAAACAAATTCAGCACAACTCTTTCTTCTTTCCTGAGAGCCATCGTCATCGTCATCATCATCATCATCATCATCATCATCGTCATCATCGTCATCATCAGCACACATATTTTTTTAAAGTATTTGAAGATGAAGTGACCGAATGCACACTGACTGTGTACAGCATCTGTTTGGCTCATTTCTCAAACTCCCATTTTTATTCTTTGCCATGGCTCTCGATTTTGTCTACGTCACATTGCCATAGCAACTAAATCCAAGGGGATGGGAGTGAGGGACATCTACATGAAAGATAAGTAATCACAAAAATACACAACACACACACACACGTTTTTAAATGCCAGCTTGGCAACACCTTGTTTACAAGCTACATACAGTTGCTGGTGGACCATTCATAAGAATGGCATAAATGATAGACTTGTCAACACTTGTGAGGTGACATTGTGTATGTTTTGTTTTTATGCAGTTTTATGTAGTATGTCACTTGGTCTTTACCTGAGGAGAAGAAGCCTCATTTATCATTATGGGCGACTGTTAGATTACAAGAATATAACGGTACAATTTCTAGCCTTTGCATGTATAACAGTAATGCATAAAGTATCCATTACCTGTTCATTCAGCTGACATAAGAGCTTATAAGGTATACATACTGCCTCATTATCGTACTCATTATAGCAAAGTTGATTACTATTTTAGTTTGAGCATATGAAAATAATTTATTCAGCTGACATTCATTATGTGATGTATATGAATTGGGCTTCATAATATTTCCCAATGCAAATGAACCATTAGGAATAAATATAAGAATTACACAATGTTTATCAATGTGTTATGAAGGCCCAGTGAAGGTTCCCTTCAAGGTATCTTTACATTTCATAACTTGGTGGCTAGAGCCAGAGCCACACCACTGAAAGAGTCATCTTTATTGTATTTATGCTACAAAAATGAAATCTCTCTCCAGAACATTTATCCAGTGCTCTCAGTACACCCAAAGTGCACCAACCCTGTGGTATCCTAAAGCTGGACCACAAGATGACTGTACTGCAAGCACATATGCTGTGGATTTCCCCATAAGGTCAAGAGGAATAGTATACATCCCCACATTTCTCAGCACAGCATTGGCTTGTTGCATGAAAGACCAAGTCCTCCCCTCCTCAGAAAGCAGCCAATCATCTTGCACTCACATGCCGGAGCTGGAACCCCCCACTACTCCTTTTTTTTTCCATCAACCAAGGGCCAAACTGTTAAGCCATGAGAGGTTGCAGAACTGTTTGCACTTCACTGAAATTTGTTTCTCCATTTCATGAAAATGTTTGGCAGTCCTCTATTTTGAGGACTCCTCTGGGGACGGCAGCTCCGTGTGGCTGCCAGCACAGACCGATGGGGGACCTTTGTATTAAAAAACACAATTCTGTAATACAGCGACAAAACATGCCCAAAATGTCAGAGAAGGTCCTTGCCCTCAACTAGTGGCATCAAATGCTGGAAAGTTTACGTCTGACAAATATAGATGGAATTTGGAGGACTGCATTCCATATACTGTATTTTTTCTTTCTCCTAAAAAAGGTATGGAATGCATGGCTACATTTGACAATTCATTCTTGTCCTATGTATGCTCACACACATCAGAGTGTCTAGAGAGGACACGTTAGAGCAGAAGGTATGTTCGTGGGATGGATGGTGGCAAGGGAAGAAAGAAAGAAGGAGAGAAGTGAGGATGGAAGGGAATATAGCTGCAGGGAAGCAAAAGTGATTTGACCAGCTGTGGAATAAAGAGTAATATAGACCAGCTGAGAAAGAGACAAAGACAGACAAATAGTAATACAGAGATTTGCCCCAGAAATGATCTTAATCTCCACTCGCATGTAAATCATTAAACTTTTAAAAGCAGGGCCTATTTCTTCATCATGCCCAGAGAACTCTGTGTGTGTGTGTGTGTGTGTGTGTGTGTGTGTGTGTGTGTGTGTGTGTGTGTGTGTGTGTGTGTGTGTGTGTTAGACTCGCTCAGGAAGCACGTCTTACAAAGAGAGATGTGTCAGGAAAATAGGAATGAAAGGCAAAGCGGGAGTGTGAAAGGGGGATGGGGTCTCATGTTAAAAATATCTCTGCTCCCCTGCATCTTTTCACTTTAAACTACGTGTGCTGCTTTTCCAACAATCCATCCAGGACCAACATCTTACAAGTGGATGACAAAGAGACAGTAGAGAGCCAGGAATAGGATATGTTACAAACAGGAACATACCATTCACTCTGGTCACCTCAGCTTTCTCCACAGCAGCCTGAATCACACAACACCCCATGCAGACGCTGGTTGGAAAGCAGTTACTGAAAAGTATAAAGTGTTTATCATTGCTGTAGTTATGGTGAAATACCAAATACTACTTTTCCACTGTACACGGTATCTGTGCTTGTTTAGGAAACAAGGGAAACCTTTTCAAAACTGGCCCACATTTCAAACCATTACATAATCACATAAGGGAGGTTACTAATGAGCAACATAAAAATAATTACACACGTGGAGGACTTTACAAGTTCTGGCTTTGAGAACATATTTTACCATCTAAAGTCACGTCCTTCTGCGTTTATACGCAGCAAAGACAAGGTCATAGACAATGTTCACGTGCAAAGTGAGAAGAACATGTTTTATTGCTTTCAGTTATTTATCCTAAGTGCACAGCTGATCAAAGGAAACTGTCAGCATTAACAACACAATTTGCAATGTATCTGTTATTTATTATTTCTAATTTTTTTAGTAATAATCCTCAAACTTTCCTAAAATTATTTTAATGACAGTAATGGGGAAAAAATACTCAGAAGTTGCTCAAGTTGTTCCCATAGCAACAAACGGAGCCCCAAAGCCCTGATGAAGCAAATCTGCAGTCTGAGCACCGGCTGTTTCGTGGTTGGAGATTAAACAAACGTTTCCATCTAACAGCCGAAAGTGTTCTTCGGTTTGTCCTTCTCTGAAAACCCTTCCGCAGAAAGGTTCTAGGTAAAACCTACGAAAGAAGGATTTCTCTTGTCCAAAATGCTCCTAGTGGAAACCCAGGCACCGGCTCTGGAACCACCAGTAGCATTTTGTCTAAGGATAGGTAGAACAAGTGTTTTGGTGATCACAATGATAAGTAATTGGTCATTGGGAACAATAGTGATCAGTGATTGGTCATTAAGATCAATGATGATCAGTTCAATCAATCAACCATCA
>CM074960.1:5461147-5490942 GCA_037577455.1 Pangasius macronema
GTCTCTAAGCTGGCAAGTACATCTCAGCGTCTGATCTCTGTCTTATGCCAGCTGCTTACATGTCTAACAGACTTAGCGGGAGGTAGGTTGCAAATCCAGCAGAACTGAGGCTTGTACACATTTCACCAGTGGCAGGAAAAAATGGACAGATCTGAAATGAATCTCATAAAAGGACTTTGCAGTGTTTAAACTAGTGTGGCTGTGAAACAGTGATGTTGCTGTAATTGCCTCCTGCCTCACAGGAAATCAAAAAGTAGACACGAGAGAGAGGGAGAAGATGCTGGTAAAAATGCAGGAGAAGTGATGGGGACTTCACAACAGCCAGAGAAAAAGATTGTTACTGGGGAGACTGGGCATGAGCAGTCTGCCTGAGAGAGGTAGAAAACACACACACACACACACACACTCACACACACACAAAGTCTGTTCTCTAACACAGCGGATTTAAGAGTGATTACCTGCAAGTTCTTCAAATGCCTTTCGATGTGTAGGAGGGTTTATAGTGGTAAAAATGCAATATTGCAGCACATGTGCCAACTCCAACCCAGACTGAAACGGGGTTAATCACTGATCTTAATCACTGACTTTAAGTGTGATTAATGTGTTACATATACATACACTCAGGTCATTAAAGTGCCAACCTCTACTACACTGTCTTTGCCAGACAGACCCACATATGCGGTCCTGTAGTTTATGTAATGTGTAGGTATTATGCTTATGAGAGAGCACTTTATTTTCTCAATGAGAGAGGGAGTGGTGTCATCTCTGCCATCAAGACAGCAGCAGTGAAAAATCAACTTTGCATACTCTCTAAATGTTAATACTGCCAATCCTGGTCATCAGAAAGAATTACAGGTGTAGTTTGCAATGTTAAGGAGTGTTTCTCTACCTATTATAATCATATATTAATTGCAAAGACACCACAGAATTACTACAAATTCCAATGCATGGATCTGGCTAGTTCCTTAAATTCAGCCTTTTATTTATATATAACTGGTCTGAAATTACTCCCACCCATCTTCCTTAAAAGGCAACTCATTAGGCAGTTTGAACAAAGGATGGGCTTGGTATTTCATGTTCTTTTTTGCAACTGCAATTCACCTAACAAGCAGCAGAGGGCTCTAAAATTTACTAACCGCTCCTTTAAAGCATGATATTAGAAGAGCAGTGTTGGAAAGGAAGCATAGTCCTGAGACCAGGAACTTATAAACGAGGAGTTATAGGGCTGCTATAGGAAAGTAATCAACAACGAGGTGGTGTGTTGCAGGCCAATGTGAAGCGGGGTTAGTATCACCACCCCAAAGTGAATTATTTTCCAGTAACAACAATGCCTCTTACACTTTTATTCCTCTTACACCACAGCTGTGCCAACTCTGGAGATTCCTTCCATAAATGTTAAATAAAAATCTTCTCATGGACACACCATATGAACATACAACACCGTATGTAGGTTTTTCTTTGTCAAATAGCATATGTTTTTTAGATTAGGATTAGATTATATTAGGGATCTGTCATACCGGTCCCTGTGAATGAGCTGTTGCTATAGAAACGTTAATGCTTGTTTATAGAACAAGTACGTTAATATAAAGCTGTGATTTCTTCTACAGCTGTTATCGATGCTGTTATAGAAATTTATTCAACACCTTCTGACCGTGGTATAAAAGATACTGTAATGCGTCTAAGAAATTGTACTCTTGTAGCACTACTGATAACCCTAGGAGCGCATTGCGTTATGCCAGGAAAATAAAATTGGTCTGCATCTTTGAAACAAATGCTCTTCAAACAGCAAACGATTGTTTTAGCCGCAGTAGAGCGCGAGGTAACAGATATAAATCAGCTTTGTGTCTGAGTAAAAACAGCGCTGCAGCCGTGATTATAAAGCCTTATACTGCACTCCTGGTTGCAATGAAAATAAATGTAGACTGAAGATACTATTTCATGAGATATAAATATCTCGCGATTTACTGACTAATCAGAGCAACAGGGCGAGAACAAAACCTGCTGTGAATCAGCACACGTTGAGGCTGATTAAGTAAGTGTAAATGAGCACTCTTTGTCTTGCTCATATTGGCCTGAGACGTGTTTTCCTCCTGAGGTACAGCTCAGCTTCCTGTTTTTGGAAGAGTGAAGTCACAGAAGCCGAGATGATACAGACATAATACACTCCTGCAGTCGCTCCCCTGCCTCTTCCATCTATACACCCACTGTTTACGCTATTGCCCGGTTAAGTGACATAATGTAACTGATTATCTCAGAAAGTGCAATTTCGTGCTTTATTGTCTAAGGTCAGTGTATGGAGTCATGATGAAGTACCCCAGCAACACATACACTCAGCCACATATATGTGTGTGTGTTTGTGTGTGTGTGTGTGTGTGTGTGTATCAAGCTAAATGATATTGATCAGACTCAGACATGGATGCCCAGAAGTGCCTGCTGGAATCTCCAGGCCTTATGTGCACAGTTGCCTTAATTGCCACTGGTCGGTGTGGTCACTGAGATGGAGAGGAAGACGTCATACTGCTCAACCCTGCTGCGCTTGTAAATAACAGCTGCAGTGCGGAAAGAAACAGCACGTTAAAGCAGCATAATTATGACTATCATGGTCTGGCTTAACCGCAACATGCACGAGCAGTTTGGAAAAAATGATGCACCATTTAGAAACGCTAGACAAGGATCCGAGACGGGCAGTGAATTACAAAAACACGGAAGGACGGAAGAAAAGTGGCGTGTCAGGAGTTCTATTGCATCAACTTAGTGGAGATAAATAACGTCCATGAGACAGTTCAGTTCAGGAAACATGATTCCTGAGCTGCCTCATTTATTGTTATGCAGCAGTGAAGGAGGACATGAATGGCGGGCCAAGATGGCACATGAGACTAATCCACTCCAGAGTGCCAGTGACCACCATAAACATCTAAACAAGAACTGCACTACTTGTGTGTGTGTATGTATTAAGAGTGTTGTGTGTTAAGGTAAGTTGGCCCAATATGATGAGCTAACCAGAGTCTTGGCTCAGTTTGGGTATCTTGATATGTAAAGGGAGTGTAACTCAAGAATGCAGCATGAAGAGGATCTGGTGCTGAATACATTTAGCTTGTTGCCTTTATTCCAGAGCATGAGTAAACATTTAGCCTTATTCGAGCATGATTAAACACTCTTATGTAAACCACCCAGTTATACCCTCCTCTATCGCGGAGAATGCAGCCGAGGTGCCTAAGAAATGACAAGGCCAGAAAGAATATAAGCAGAATAAATGAATGGAAAATAAAGGAAAAGGGGGGAAAAAAAGCTGAAAGAGGGTCACATATCAGCTTAAGCAGTCTCCATTTGCCTCCAGCTCTCTGTTAATATGATTTATATTAAAGCGGCTGGGTCTGATGTTAATTCCTAGCATTAAAACAATATTTACTGACTTGCAGCAGCGTTTGCTAAATGGCACACATAACTGCAGGCTTAGTGCTGATGGAGATCGAGCAGCACTGTCATTTTCCCCTCAGAGACCACATTCTGTCCCATTGTAGACACCATGAGAGAGCCAGAGGGGATATCATAAATGCATAGGGAAGGGCTAAAACTGAGAGAGAGAGAGAGAGAGAGAGAGAGAGAGAGAGAGAGATATGAGATAAATGAGATGAAATGAGATAAAACTGGTGCGTTGCTGAAGTTTATTGAACGCACGTTGCTACTTTTAGAACGCTTTTTTGCTCAACGGGTCCTTGCGGCTTTTACTGTAAAGCAAGACAGGAATCATTATCATAGTCAAATCACTTTCTTTGATATGACTCCTCAACTCAAACAAGAAGTTTTCCTTGAAATTACATTCCACCAGACTGTTGTTTGCCAGCCCCAGAAAGCCAGTCTTTACATGAGGCTGTGTTTAAAGGTGGGGTCAGGGAGTTTATTTAATAAAATTTGGTAACATTCTGGTATCTGCACAGAAGAACAGCTCTGGTTTATATGGTGTGATAGAATCTTTAAACAGGACCAACTAAAATGGAACCTCCCAAAAAGAAAAACAGGATAAGCTGGCACATCTAGCTGGCTATCAGTTATAATACCTCTCAAAGCTATATGTTTTAGGCATTTTGCCCAAGATAGTGTATGTTGTGTTTTGGGGCGTGACTTTCTAAAGGCTTAAAATTGTCACTTTCCTCTTACATCATCAGTAGCTGATCAGGATGTGGATCTGGATGGGATGGGATGGGATGCCAGTTCATCACAGAGCACCATGCCCACACACATTNCCTACTGGCATGTTTTTAGGAGTTAGGGTGAACCCGGAAAGCCTGGAGGAAACCCATCCTGTAACATGAGCTCAGGCTTGAACCAGGGGTCATGTTGCCACATTCAGCCAATTTCCACCAAAATCACTTAACATGCCTTTAATTGTACAACAGAATCACAGCAAAGTTTGGCCACAAACTCTACCAAGGAGAGAAACCTGTGGCTGAGAATGATGTAGTGTGTGTGTGTGTGTGTGTGTGTGTGTGTGTGTGTGTGTGTGTGTGTGTGTGTGTGTGTGTGTGTGTGTGTTGTGTTCTTGGATTATTAGTTGGATATTACAAGCAAGTTCTCTTCTTTTGTTGTTACTAACAACTGCAGTTACATCATACATCCCACTGTTTTACTGAAATGCACAGAATGCGAGTTCCTCAAAGACAGAATTACAGGGTATTCAGTAATTGGCTGACAAATTAAAGGTGTACAGCCAGGAGGCAAGAAAAAAGGCAGGAAGACCAAAAGCACAAGGTTTTAATCCTGCTGTTGGAGAGGAAGGAATTTTTCTCTATGCCCCGGTCCCCTACTGTTTCATAAACCCATAACCCAGTGTATGTGCTATACATACATAAAGCATGCAGAATCGCTTCAGGAGGCTTACCACACACTACACTTCTATCTGTATACACACAACTAACTCCACATATACAAGCAGCACTTGTGCATGTTGTAATACTCGTGCATGTGTGTTTTGTTTTTGTAAGAGGAGTGAGAGGAAAAGCAAAAAGGAGAAGTGCGAAAAGAATCCGTAATCAGGAGAAGTGACAAGCATCTGTTGCTCTGGCTGAGAATGAGTGGATATAGCCACAAACACACACACACGCACGGCTATGCTTAATCACAAGTGCATGCCCACACTCCATCTCGAGAGGAGAGATAAGGAGACGGTGGGAGGGCATCTGTCAATGCGGATTTAAGGCAAAGGAATCTGATGAGAAATGAAGAACAGATTAGGAGACGAAGAAAAAAGCCAAATATTAGGCTGTATGCTTTTATGATCTCGCGAGCAGTCAAAACACTTTCAGCCAAGTTTCAAACAGCTCAAATGTTATGGTCAAAAAGCACACAGCTATTATCCAGTGCAGCAAGAACCAGAATGCAGGAGTCACTGACCTCTGACCCTGGCATAACAGCAGCTGCACTTTGCCAGGACTTTTCGGAACAAGTGTTGGCAGGCGCAGCCCCGGTGGTGGTGGGCGCCCTTCATGTTGTATTCCAATCTCAGGCAGCCAATCTACCAGGAACCAGCATGACCCATGGCACCCGCTCTCTCTCTCTCTCCCCCAGATACACACACTCCTGCCCTGTCGAGTCAATCCCAAAGAGTTAACTGAAGAACCTTGGCAGATAACAATGGGGGGACTTGATGATGAAAAAAAATCAGTCCAGAAACCAGGTTTAGGTTTAGGTTTAGGTAGTCACAGCTTGTAAGTGAAAGAGTCAAGATTATGCAAAAAGCTCAGCTCCCTTTCTGCTTCTCTCTCTCCTCCATGTGCGGCAATCTTCCCCCTGCCCTCTTCTCTTCTGCTCAGTGCCTGGTCAAATGATCAGACAGCACCACTGGCTGAGAGCACGAGGTAGAAACAGAGAGAGACACAAGACGGGAGGAGGGAGGAGGTGGAGCTCCACTCGGCAACTCCAGTCACTGGCTAGTCCACAATACAGCTCCCACTCCCCTCATTTTTTTCTCCCCAACTCTCTTTACAGCTTGTGTTTTCTTTTAGGGTCTCACTTCCTGATGCTTTTTTTTTTTATCCTCGTTGTATCATTTAGCCTTTGAGTATGTCACTTGGCACATTCCTTATTCACTGCTTCCAGAGAGTCAGTTGGAAACCTAACACCATTCGAAGTCAGAACCAAAGATAAACATGCGTCAAAAATAGCTGCACATGTGTTTAATGATATAATTATATCTGCAGTGCAAGACAAGAGCTGTCACTCTCATAGCCAGGCTGAACCTTGAGAGCTAGTGGGGGGTTTTATGTTGCTGTATACACAGAAGTGAGCTGATGGCAACAGAAGGACAATGCAACACACACTTGTGGCTAGTTTCTGACTGATTATGACCGCTGATAGACTTCTTAGAGTACTGATCGAAGGAATGGAGTACACTGGGTTGGGGATATTTCAATCCAATGTTGAAATTATGTCCAAACGAGCAAACAGTGGTGTTTGGCAGTGTATATATGTACATATTAGGGCTGGGCAATATGATGACCCCTTTTTTGGAAATTCTCTCCAGGTTTGCATTGTAAGTTTTCATGTGATAACATGAAAACTTACCATACTTGCCATACTTGCCATACTTGCCATACTGTACACCATCCCTTGGCTTATTGCTTTCATACAATGGTGACAAAAGCAATTATTATTATCATTATTAATCATATTTGCGATAAACAATTCTTCCGCCACACAATGTAGTCTGTTATCAGTAAGCTTTGGTTGCTAGCAGACAAAGATTATGACATTCCATGGACATAACGATGGCTAAAGTGTAGCGATTGTATTGATTTAAAACAATTAATTTACAGAAATCAAATATTGTGATGCATTTTATAAATATAGTTCTGTTTTTATGGTGATTATATAAGGTCCTATGGAATCTTAGGGGTTTTGGGGAATTTATGGACGTGCCACTTCACGCTCGTTCTAACTTTCTGGACTTTAGGTGTCCTCCATGGCAGTAAATGAGAATACCAAAAATTTTTCATGGTATTCCATATATATACCCCCATGATTTCCCACAAACACACCACAGCATCTCATGGGTGTGCCATTCATGACCCATGGATTCCAATAAGATTCCCATGGGAATTTTCCCATAACTAGACAACTAGAAGCCAGTTTTACTTATTCGAATGAAATTGTCAGTGCTGAGCTTGCTAGCTAGTCTTTATTTCATCTGAATATATATTTATTAAATTATGCTTTAAGATTTGTTCAGTTTACAGTTACATTGCAAACCCCTGACATTTCCATATCAACACTCATCATGTAATAATATAAACTGAATGGTAATGCCAAATTGTTGGTACCCAACAAAGCAGTAGGACTCCCCCACCTCCTAAATTTCTATTTAACCCCTGACCCTGTGCTGAAAGTGACAAAAACAGATAGAGATAATGCAAGATAACTAAAGCAACAATCGCATAACAGTAGCCTGGTGATATGTGAGGAAGTGATATGTGCTACTTTAATAGCACAGTCATGAGAAGGCGAAATATACAGCACGCTGTTCTGTACTTTTGTCTCATTATTGTGGTGTTATTAATAGTAGACGTTGAAGACAATTATACCTCAGCATTGTTGAATTTTCAATTCTGATTGGCCAGAATGAGTTGATTAATTTTCTATAACAGCAGCTCTGACAGTAGCTTCAGCTGCAAGGCAAGGCGCTCGTTGTAATACGTTATCTTTTCTATATGTATATTTTATATATGTATTTTCTACTTGTATGGCTCACATAGCTGAATTTTAAAAAGTGTGTCGTTTTCTGTGAGAAGATGTTTATTTAGCTTTTTTTTTTGGAAGGAGTCTCTAGTGTAACAGTCAGAGCTAATTTTGTAACTCTAAATTTTCCAACAGAGAAAGTCTTCACAGAAAAAAAATAAATTTAAGACATTGAAAGGGAACCAAGAAAATGCAACAACATTAAACCTAACTACAAATGTAGGCGTTATTTAATTAATAAATAATATTTTAAAAAAAAAAAGTATAAGAAGAATAAAACACTCCAGGACCTGTTGTTACTTCAGACACCATCCCAATGTATATTTTCCTTTAACAGCACAGCTATCATATTTCATTCCTTACATTATACATATATAATCATAGTTTTCTTTTTTTTAATGTTTAATGTTGCCACTTTGTTAACAAAACCTAAATGTTGTGATATGCATTGTGTATCATGAATATGTTTTCAAGTATTATGATATATGCTATATAGCCCACCCATAAGCACATATGGGTAACAATTCAGTGACATTTCAACACAAACTATGTGACAGGTTGAGGGGGGAAGCAGGTTAGGAGAGAATTCCTGCCTAATTGAGCCAGCATGTGTGCTTGGGGGGAAAGTGTGTGTGTGTGTGTGTGTGTGTGTGTGTGTGTGTGTGTGTGTGTGTGTGTGTGTGTGTGTGTGTGTGTGCAGGAATGCAGGCTAATGCAAGCTACAGTGAGAGAAGTTCATGAGACAGAGCATGTCTGTACATTCTACACTGTGGACACCATCAGCTAAGGATTGTGCTGAGTGAGTGAATCCCTCATCCTCCTCCTCTCATCCATCTGCATCGTGTCTCACTCTCTCATTCTTTTCACTCTTGTCGCATTCTTCCTTTTGCTCTCTCTTTCTCTTTCTCTCTCTCTCTCTTTGCAAACTCTCTCACACCCCCTCTCGTCCCTCTAGAGTCCAATTACTGAACACAACAGAACTGAGAAGTTTCATGTATAGGCTAGAGACCATTCTCTCCTCTCATCCTTATTCGAGTGTGGGCCCAGTATCAATGCAATGTAACAGTATCACAATAAAGCAAGTCATCCAGGGAATTAATCAGATAAGCATGGATAATTAAAGGTAGAGTCAGTAATACAGGCTCTCTCTGTAGCGTTACCCATAAAGCCACACCCACAAAACCTTGAACCTAGCACAACTGAAGCTTATGGAATTGACAGACTGATAGTTCTGGTGGATACTGGTGGTCAATATTATTTGTTTTTACTCCAGTTTACACAGAGTTGCACAGAGACCAGAGTTTCTCATCTGAGCAGATACTTCCCAAAAAAATGTGAGGAGAGCCATTCAACCATAAAGACTTGATCCACCATCATTTATATTTTTAAGTAATATTTTTACGTGAAACTTTTCTGACATATTCATTCATTCTTCATCTTCAGTAGCCACTTTATTGGATCCAGATCCAGAGCCTATCCCAGGAACACTGGACACAAGGCCAGAAATGCACTATGCACATACACTTTCTCACATTCATTGACAACTAAGGGCAATTTAGCAGAGCCAATCCACCTACCAAGATATTTTTTGGAATGTTGGAGGAAACCTGAGAACCCACAGGAAACACATGAAGCCATGGGTGAACATAAAAAACTTCAGAAAACAGTAACCCAAGCTCAGGATCGAACCAAGGACCCTGGAGCTGTAAAATATCTCCAGTAAATGTGCCTTATTTTTGCTGAAATGTCAGAAGCCTATAATTCCAAGGTCCCGAAATATTACAAAAGGAGTCCTGAGCAGATTCATAACTATATAGTTATTATATACAACCACAATGCTGATAATGCTCTTTAAGATCACTGAGTTAGAAAAATGGAAGAAAAAAAAAGAAAAGAAATGGGAAGAAGGAACTCTTTTGGTATTTTTCATGCTGTTTTACATCAATGTTTGAGATGACTTAGGTCCAGCTTACCAACACTTGTTGATAAACTGGCAATAGATATATACCTATTAACACACTTATAGAAATATACCTATAAATACCTATCTGATAAATACCATACCAGATGGTAACTGTCTCTCAGTTCTGACTTAGTCATCGCTATAGAGTTTAGAGTGCATAGATATTTTTATCAAATTCCATTGAGTATTAGGAAGTATACAGTAGTAAGGGCCAAAACAGTAATATACCTCTTTCAGAACAGAGAAACAAATCAGACATTTCCAAAAACTAGCACACATCATTGAATACTGTGCTATAAGTGTCAAAAACAAAAACTGAATGTGCAAGTGTCAAATGACTGACTGTGATGAGTTTATAATAACCATGACGGATGTGTCTTTATAATCCCAGCCTTGGCATACAGTTCTATGTTGCTTATTGAATAGTCATATGGAGAAGCTTCCTGTGAGATATTTATTTAGCATTTTTGGAAGGAGTTAGCTCCAGTGTTAGCGTTTTGTAACGCTAGTCAGAAAAAAAGCTGTAACTTTGTTGTCAAAGCCTTAACAGAGGGCTTTGCAGTTTCTCTGTAACATAACAAGCTGTATTTTTAACTTTAAGAGAGAGTAAAAGAGAGGCTGGTGCATGAATGACTGTTTATAGCTGCTATAACATAAGTGATAACAAGCTAGTTTTATCATTAAACATTAAATATAACTATAAATAGAATAAAACATAAAATATGTTCTTTTTACTAAGTAAATAATTGTAATCATTGGACAAATGATATATGATATTAAGAGGAGTAAAACATTTCAGGACATGCTGATATTGGAAAATAATCAACTTCGGACACTATCCCACTGATTATTGTCCTATAACAGCACATCCCATCGTGTTTTCTTCCTTACATAACTGAAATCAGTTTTCCAGTTTTTTAATGTTTAATGTTGTCACTTTGTGAACAAAACCTAAAGGCTGTGATATACACTGTGTGTCGTGAATATATGTCTTCATATTCCAAATATTCCTCTTTTTTTTTTTTAGCTGTAATGCACATCCATAAAAGCTCGCCTACTTACTCACCCATGTTTAACAGCTGATCACTTAAGAAGTAGGTTTTGTGTGCATAATCATTGAAGGTGAGGAAACTGGCACTAATCTGAACCAGAAAGAGATCCAACAGATGCTCTTACACATTGTATTCATATATAATCGCACAGTACATCAACGCATATAATTCTGCTGTCCAAGTGTTTTTATAGACAACATCATATAAGCATAAACTTGGTCTGAGCATCCTAATAATAAAATAACTCAACCAAGATATGGCAGACATTAATCACTTTTATATATAACAAGCATATTTGTCACCTGAGTGACACCAACAGTTCATTACCCAAATACCACTACAGCTGTGATATTCACGTTACAAACCCAGAGCTGTTCAATGGGTTCCACTTTAATGACATAAACTAGCTGTTAAAAGCAGAATGGCTTCCACATTTGAATAAGAATATGCTTTGGTTATTTCATCAAGAAATGTTGACAGGCAGCCACTCGGATATTCAGCCCTGACCTGCATAGTTTAGCCAGGTTGTAGCAAAAGAGCACAAGGCTGCTCTGTAAATGTGCTGGTCCGCATCAGTGACACTACACACCCTTGTTTTTTCAGTGCTCAAGTTCTGCTGTTAAAAAGAAAGCCTTGAAAACATCACATATTCTGTGACAACAGAAATTGGGAAATCCATAACAATTCAAACAGTCCTCCGATTTTCCCAGACTAAACGGAGTCAAGCTGTAAGCAAAAGGTAATCATACACATACACACACCCACACACCAAGAACATCTTGTGCATCCTCACATGCTATGACTGTGCATGGTCCTGATGCTCTCTAGAAAGACGAAAGAAAGTAAGAAACTGAGATAACTCTGAGTGAAAGCTCAGAGGACTGTGGGTAATGAAAAATTCTCATCATAAGAGAGTGTGGGCAATAAAACATTCCCCACCAGTGATAGGCATATATAACATAAATCCTGCTCCTACACTGTGGAACCGAATCCATCCCACTATCTCTCTCTCTCTCTCTCTCTCGCTCTCTCGCTCTCTCCACACAACCCTTTTTATCATACACTCTCAGAACACATAAGAATTTAATAATAAGTTCATAAAACTGCTCATGCAGCAGTAATTGGGGACATGTGTAGGCGATAAATAGGATTGAGTAAAAGTTTATTTTTCCAACTAATATCATATTACTTCATTGAAGATTGATGACATTAAAGAAAACACACACACACACACACACGCACACACACACTCGCACACTGAAAAGCTAAACAGATTAAATCAAAGAGATCTGACTGCATAGTAGAAGACTGGTGAATATCATTTAAATATGTGAGAAGAATATAATTTATTATTAACAACTCAAAGTAATTAATTGTTCACATCCTTACATACCATAGGATTATATCATCCGCAAAAGCTTGTGTGCTGCATGATGTAATCAAGTGCATTATGAATTGTCATCGGTAGGGTGTGTGAGTGCTATAACACAGCTGTTCGCCTAACTTTCTTCACCTCTTGGTTATCATTTAAAAGCCATGCTAGCAATAGAGGACTCCGCATTATCAGTGAGTGTTCAGTAAATATGTGCAGGGTTAACAGCAGCTTATAAAGAATTTATGCACATGGTGTAATACAAAACATCCAAGGAAAAAAGCTCAAGTCTGAAATCCCCAAAGATATGAATTACATAATGATATAGATACTCTCCGTAGGTTCTTTATTATACACTCACCGGCCACCTGTACATCTGCTCATTCATGCAATTATCCATTCAGCCAATCATGTGGCAGCTGTGCAATGCATAAAATCATGCAGATACGGGTCAAGAGCTTCAGTTAATGTTCACATCAAACATCAGAATGAGGAAAAAAGTGTCTTCCTTCTGACTTTAACAATGGCATGGTTGTTGGTGCCAGATGGGCTGGTTTGAATATTTCAGTAACTGCTGATCTGGGATTTTCAAACACAACAGTCTCAAGGTTTATGCAGACTGGTGCAAAAAAACAAAAAACATCCGGTGAGCTGCAGTACTGCAGGCAGAAACTCCTTGTTGATGAGAGAGGTCAGAGAAGAATGGTCAAGCTGACAGGAAGGCTACAGTAGCTCAAATAAGCACTCTTTACAACTGTGGTGGGCAGAAAAGCATCTCAGAACACGCGGCATGTCAAATCGTGAGGCGGATGGCCTACAACAGCCGAAGACCACATCAGGTTCCACTCCTGTCAACCAAGAACAGGAATCTGAGGCTACAGTGGGCACAGGCTCACCCAAAACATTGGCCAGTCTTTTTCCAATCTAGACAAAGATATGATGAAATCCAATGTGATGTGAACATTAACTGAAGCTATTGATTGGAAAAATTGCATGAATTAGTATGCGTACACGTGTGAGCATACAGACATAATCTTATATATCTTCTTCTTCTTCTTCTTTCAGCTTTTCCCTTCAGGGGTCGCCACAGTGAATCATCACTCTCCACCTATCCCTATTTTCTGCATCCTACATAATGTTATATATATGCTCAAAAATCTGAAATGAAAATAATGCAGTTGTAAGTCGTAATGTTGAACAGAAACATAATAGACTGCATATGTGATGGTTTTAAGTATATGGAAAAATGTTTATATTTTAATGTTCAGTAATAAAGCTCCTACTCTCTGGTGCACTTATTTAATCTCCCTCTCTCTCTCTCTCTCTCTCTCACACACACACACACACACACACACACACACACATATGTACTCTAAAGACAGATGTGCAAACCGCACTAACCACCACCATTTGAGGTGGCTAAAGATGTAAGTATCCGAACGAGCTCCCAGTTCTCAGAAGACTGGATTAATGGTCCTGTTTGTGTGCCCAGGAGCCGAGAAGCATGGCGCAGGGTGGGGTCTTTTCTTCATCCCTTCATACTTTACCCTGCGTCTGCTGCGTGCATTTAAATCCCATTCAATTCAGCCTGTACCCCCCCATCCCCCCACCCCACCCCAAACAGCCAGACTGCTTGATCCCCAGCGGAAATCAAATCCTTAGCTCATAAATCACAAAAGGTCAAGTCATCTGCACAGAAATGGGCTTCTGGAAAAGCCATAAGCGACATGGTGAAGCTGATGTTTTTCGAAACAGTGGAGCCTGACACTCCTTCCTGAGCATTAATCAAGGATGTAACAGGTCAAGACCTAGATCCTCTAGCAAAACCACTGCTGAGTGAGATAGCCTGTCTGGTCAGACAGTCTGAATGAATCTTACCTGACTCAAAGCTATAAAACATGTATCGATGAAAGCAGAAAGAAAGTAAAGAGAAAGAAAGTAAGAAAGTAAATTTATACATTTTTACATTTGTTCCATATTTCTGTATTTAAAGGTAAAAAAAAAAACATTTCTAAACCTAGAGCGGTCATAGATTTTCAAAGATACCTTAGAAAAACTGTGTTTCACAAGATTTCTCAAAGGATCTGGCCTGTTTCTTAATTTTATCAGCTCAAAAACAGGTTCTGCTTCAAGCCAAAACAGAGCTGCTCAGTTTCCTTAAAAGACAATGTACAAGGCATAAATAGTTCAATTCAATTGCAGTTGCAATTCACTTCATAGGCAACAGGGTGCTTTTAAAATTACAAACTGTTCCTTTAATACAATCAGTCCATGTTGGGTGACCTGAGAGGAAGGGACTGATGACCATCATCATTATCGCAGTTTACCAATGTACAGCCAATAGATAGCAAGACTGCATACTCTACGTTCCTATGTTAAAGGAAAATAATCAATGACAGGCTGGATGTCAGTGATGTAGTCCAATATGAAACAGAGGTACTGTTTTAACCACCTTGAAGTTGGAGATTGAAGACATTGGAGACATTGGAGACATTGGAGACTTCTTCCATACGGCAGTGGTGGCTCAACGGTTAAGCCTCCAGGGTACTGATCAGAAAGTCAGGGGTTCTAGCACCGCCAAACTGGCCCTTGAGCAAGGTCCTGCACTCTATATGCTCCAGGGGCACTGTATCATGGCTGTCCCTGCACTCTGACTTCAGCTTCCTCACAATCTGGGATAAGTGAAGAAAAGAATTTCACTGTGCTGTAATGAATATGTGACAAATAAAGGCTTCTGTAAATGTCTCCTCACACATCACCATATGAAACAATTATACTTTAGTAAATAACAACAATAACATGTACTTGACACTTTCTGACCAATTTGTGGTAGTTTAATTCTTCACATAGAGGCCAAGTGATGGACAGAAACCAAACCAAGAGGGCGTAAACATGAGTAAACATGGTAGCACAGACAGTAACACAGATGGCTAGAGGACAGTGTAGGACACTGAAAGATTGTGTGTTTCCTCCACAATCGCTCCTCACCAGAAGGATAAATTCTCCAGCACTATACTGAGGCTATAAGCCTACTCTGAACCCCAGACATAACAAACTAAGATCCAAATTGAGAGCTAGAGAGTTTTTATATTATCCCACTGTTTCGCTTCACTGTCTTTCTTTACTCTCTCTCGCTCTCTGATTTTCTGCCTGTTTGTCTTTTTCTGGCATAGCTAAAGCCCAACTCAGTATTGCTTGCACAGAGAGCAATGGAAGGCTAGGTTAGAAGCACTAATCCAGCACCATGGGGTTCATTTTATGTAGTGTAAACTGTTTACTAGCTTGTCTGCAAATCCCATCCATAAGTCCACAAGATGTGTGTTTTTTCACACAACCACACCCACCTACTTTCCATGTACTAGCCCACATAATGTACATAAAGGTACAGGTACAGGGGAGTAAGTGCCAAGTGGTGCCTTTCACAGCCCCTCTTGGGCTTAGTACCCATCATCCCCATCTACCATCAGTCCCACACACATCGAGGCTCAAACAAGTCTCTACACATGCATTAAATCTACTACCTCTTTTTTTTCCAAATTTTCAAGCAGATGTTATCTTATATAAACAAAATCCGCACAACTTTCTTGTCTAAATTCTGGGAACAAAACGAAGCCCTCACAGATTACATAAGACATTCTGACTCCAACCATGACCTAGTGTCATTGCCTTATAAAGCATCACTCTTACAAGCATCTAATTAAAGTTGAGCACTGAGCAATGCATCGATTCTTCCGCCTCCTCTCTGCAGCATTTCAGCGCAGTTGGTCCTTTGGTACATGCTGAAAAAGACTAATGTGTTCAGAAAGAAGGAAAATATTTTGGGATTCTTTCTCAGACCAGTCCAAGATAGCACAGTTTCTCTGTGGGCCTGAGGGATGGGTGGTGAACCCTGTGGCCTGTAAGGATGACACCTGGTCAGTGTCAGAAGACTCAGACAGAAGAAAACCCCCGATCCCAATGATCAGGATCAAAGCTATACCTCCAAATAGACAGTTCATCAAAGGCTCTTGGCTGTATACTTTGTGAGAACCTTAATACGCAGCCCAGACCTTGCTGACTGTTCCACTGAATCATATATTATAAATTCACAACTAGGGTATGTATAAAATAAATCAGATCCTTTTTTTTTTTTTTTTGACCATTTACAGTCGTCATAAGTTTACATATGCCTTGCAGAATCTGCAAAATGTTAATAATTTTTTTTAAAAAAAAAAAGGAGTGATCATAATAATTGCATTTTGTTTTTTATTTAGTACTGCCCCAAATAAGCTATTTATTATAAGACCTGAATTTATTATATGCCCTGAATAAGCTATGTTTGTCCTGAGCAGTTAAACTGCCCACTGTTCGTCACAAGAATCATCCAGGTACTGCACATTATTTGGTTTTCCAACATCTTCTGCATATTCGACCGCTTTCCATCAGCGCCTATATGATGTTGAGAACCATCTTTTTCACACTGAGGTAACTGAGGGACTCGTACACAACTATTATTCAAACGTTCGGTGATTCCCAAAGGGCAGCACGATACATTAAGGGCCAGGGGGTGTAAATTTTTGAACAGGATGGTGTAAATTGTTATTTCACCATGTTCATCAGCTTCTCTTTTTTTTCTATCCATAGAAGTTAATAAAAATGCAGCTTGTCATGTTACAGAGAAATCAGAATGCCAAAGTCCTCTTTCCTGAAGACCGTCTCAATTCTGATACTGGAGACTACTTCCATAAATTCTTAATAAGCGGCTCCTTACAGATAACAGATAACATCACCATATCAATAATTACACTTTTCTCTGAAAAATCAACAACATGTTTTTAATCATCTTATTATTAATCTGAGATTATGTGGAACATCCCCCATACAAGCCCCTGTGAATTAGCTGCTACTATAGAAACAATAACATGAAAGACCGCATTAATATAAACCTCTGATTTGAGTATTAGAGCTGCTGTTATAGAAAATTAATCAACGTTCCAACGTTCTAGCCAATCAGATTCGAGAATTCAAAAGCATTATGGTGGATGTATGGCTGAAAATGTGAAAATGTCCAAGAATGACAGTTTTTGGCCGAGAGAATTAAAATGTTGAAAAATCTGGACCCAGAAGTTCCCGTGTTTTTCTCACGGACTTTTCCACTACAGAATTGAGAGACCGACTGAACGCACATCTTAGTCAATATGCAGACTGTGTATAATACTGTAGTTTTGTAATTTTTATTGTTTGTTTTATTTATTGTCCACTGAATTTTGTGAAGTCGTATTGAAAGACCTGGTTTGTTAATGACGTTGTAGTATTTTTATATATATAAGAATTAATTAATAATGCTTATAATGAATGGTTATTAATTTTTTAAAAGCAGAAATGGCAAAAACTTTTTTATAATTTATGCACAAGTACAGAAAGCAAATTAATCAGTGTCAAGCCCTGAATTTCAATTTTGGCCAGTATACCACCGAATGTATTGATATTCAGTGTATGCGCATGTGGTGAAAGATGAAAGGAGGAGTATGGCTCTATGGTGCATTTGACCCAGGCTCATCCTGCTCATAGAGGCGTCTGAATGCTTTACAGCTGACGTTTCAGGCCGTCTGTTTTGGCCTGCAGCCCAGAGCAGAGGCGCTGAGAACAGCAGTCTATCAAAATGTCATCTACTCAGGAGCAATGACCTGGGTGCCTGTCTGCTCTCCACAGCAAACCCAGTTTATTTTCGAAAACCGAAAAGTTTAGACTTCTACTTTAATTACATACACCCTCATTGTTTTAACACTGACATCTGCTTCTTATTTTCTGACACATAGTTTAGCTTGCTAACTGGGATCTCATGTGAACTGCAAGGCAGGTGGTAGATAATAGATTAATAAGTTAGTCTGTGGTCTGATCATAATTGGATAAGTACCGAAATAGCTATGTTACACCTACTTACTCATACAAATATATGCAACATTAAAGCCTGACGCATGCAAATGCGATTTCAGAGCAGGCCAGCTGAAAAACTGTGGTAGCCCTTTTAAGGTCAGGCCTGGCTTAGCCACCAGGTCCCCTGAGAGGCCCAGCTGTAGATTCCCGTAGCTGCTTTTTTAAAGGTTATACAAGGATATATCGAACCAAACCTATGAATGAGTGAATGTGCCATAAAGGCCTTGTCATTAAATTGTCCTTTTGAGCAGGGGTGTCAAACTCATTTTAGGTAACAGGCCACATTACACTTAGCTCAATATCAAGTGAGATAGACATCAGTTTAGTAGACCAATAACATAACAACTCCTCTGAAACGTGTTCATGTACTTTCTGAACGCACAAATGGATTGAACATAGGAACACAGGTATATCACCCACAAAATTGATGAAGAGACTGCAATTCATTACCAAAGGGGGAAAAAATCCAAATTATGGTTTTACATAATTGGGATTATATGTCATGTATCTACACATAATAGTCTATACTATTGAAGCAGATATAAAATTCAATCTAGGCTGCAAAATAATTCACATATTATAAAATGTACAACTACAAATAGCATAAGTATTTACCCCCATTGCTGTGAAACCCCTAAATTAGATTACATTGAAAGAGACATGGTTATAGCATTAAAATAATTTTCTTACTTGCTAATGAGAAATTACATATCATTAGCATATTTTGTCAGTAGCTGTGTTTATGGCCCTGAGTTTATTGCTCTATTTTACCCCAAATAGAATAATAGAGACTAGTTTTTTTTAATCTTTCAATCCACAAGATGATTTTAATTTAGAAGTCAGATTCTAAATTCACTTGGTGGGCCAGTTTACAACCTTTAAGGGGCTGGTTCTGGCCCAAAATTTAATACCTCGTCTAAAAACCTTGTCTGGAATCTATTCACAGGAGTACAAATATTTGCTTAATTATTTCGTTCACACATTCTTTTAAAAATTGCCATTTTACATTTGCATACATAATGAAATGGAAAAGAAATGGACTGATTTTTCAGCATAATACTAAACACACTGTCAAGATTATGACATGCAAAAGAAAGATGTGAAGGCAGTAAGTGATTACATGTGAGTATGAAAATCCCATGGAAAATTGGGACATGGAAAGATTACGCATCCAGCATTGGTGAGTAGACTGCAGTTCGCAGAAAGCTTATTGGAAACTTTTGAAGACAAATTCTAAATCTGAACACATTTCCACAACTCTTCTTCCCTTTAATTCTCCAAGAGTTCTGCGCCCTATAGCCTGCTCTCTTAGCTTATTCGCACTTCTGCAGGGTTTGTGATTCTTAGAAAATACGTAACTTGGTAACTGGCTGCTTCCTGTTGCTGTGTATCTAAGCTTTCTGCTCCGACAAGGATCAGCTATCGGTGATGCACTCAGCACAAACTGGCCTGTTATGAAAGCTGCTAAATGACTCGATCCAAATTTGAGGAGCTGGCTAATTCTGTTCATGGGTGGGCTGCAAAGTTTGCTGAGTGAAAGGGGGGATATGAGGGAGAAATATAAATATTAAGGAACACCATCAGTATGGTACACTGCATTGGCATAAGAAAAGGTAAAGAATGCATGGGAGAAGGAGTGGGACAGTCTCACTTCAAAATGCAGCGTCTGCTTGTGATTTAGAGAATACTTGAACAGTCCTGTGATTCGAGTGAAGCCACCAGAAGGCATATTGTTCCTAATCTTTAACAGATGGGTGGTCTCCAGTGCTTCCATCCTTCTCTGAAGTAACAAGATCTGGGGCCTCCTCATCCTCAGCAAGGTATGGAAACGCCACCCTTCCCTTTAAAATCTTATTAATGGGCCACTTAAATTGCATTATCAAGAGAAAGACACTGATGAATAAAGCAAGGCTGGTCTTGAGACCTTTCGTTAAAAGAGATACAGTTTGTAAGCCATTACAGGGTTGTCAGCAATTAAATCCACAGCTTAGGCACAGCTTTGAGAAATCTGAACCCACATAATCCTGTGTAATTAGAGTGCAAGGAAACTCACGTCAGCAGAAGACAACACTGGCTGGTTGTGGTATGGCTTAACGTAACATTTAGTCGATGAAGTTTTGGCAGCACAAACCATATAAGTGGTCTCGTTTGAAATAAACTTTGTCATCATTTTCACCCCCGCTATATGCAGCACTCTGTATGTCAGCTCACCATCTGTCCATATGTTGCAAACCCTAGTACCCTGTTCCCTCAAGGCAGTTACAAAGCTCCTTTTGTTCCATTGCACTCAAGGAAAGAGTGAATGCACGCAAACATTTCCTAGGCAAAATAACTATGGCTGCATTCGATAGGCTTTTTTCTGACTTTGGGGAAAGGCAAGCTTAGCTGCCTCTTCCAGGCATCTGGAAGTTGTTCTCAGCAGCCACTCATAAGATTTTTCTATCGAACATTAGCGGTCAGTCTGATTATCAGCACAGGCTGTACAGTTAAAAGGGTGTGGTTCATTAACCTCAGGATTACCGCTGTAACAAGTCCAATCTGATAAAACCCATGCTACCTCTACTTATCTCCACAAAGCACAGTCACACCCACACCAAAAGCAAAACATACGGATTATCTCTTGATTGTGTGATTTGTCTGCAATGCTAAAGTTGCGGGTCAAGAATGAGCTGTACTAACATCAGATCTTGTGCATGCATCAGATGTACTCAGCTGAAACTATTATAATGTTTTGGTTCATGTTAATAGTCATGGGTGGATTTGTAAATATTTGTAAATATTTGGCAGCTTCCATACAATACAAGCCTGTCCAATGACAGAAATGCTGCTCCTAGTGGCTATTAAGAGTAATGATGAGCTTGTCAGCAAGAGCTATTGCCTGGTCATGCTAATAGCTTTTGGCTGATCAAAACAGTGAATCACGTCAGATAGAGTGGAGACTAGATGATGTTAGAATCATTAACTCTCACTGTATAGGAGACATGTCTATCCTTGACTCATGTACAGAGTAACTTTGCTATTTCTGTTGACTGCAGCATTTCACCATTCTGTTCTTGGCTGAATCTGGAAACTTTACCACTGTCAGATATGATGGATTAAACTCTTGTCCAAGTTGAGCTGGACAGGACCAAATAAGGCCTCTAAATCTTACCTTCTTTGTCTCTTTGCCCTCTCTCAGGGCTGTCCCGAGATGCCTGTTCCCACTCGAGCCTTTCCTGATCCCACTGAGACTGGCTGGCTGCCTTTTGTTCACCATCCACTGGCAGCTCCTCTGTGCTCTCTGAGTTCTGCAAAAACACATGAGAAAATAAATGCAGGAATAATTCCTGCAAAATCAGTTTCCTTTAATAAATTTTACAAAATTAAACCCAACACTTGCCTTCATATCTGCTCAATTGGTGCATTTAGATTTTATAATAGTGGTGGTCATGAGGTAGCAACTAAAAGACTATAAGTTTGAGCGAATACTAAAAGACTATGAGTTTGAGTGGATACTAAAAGACTATAAGTTTGAGCGAATACTAAAAGACTATGGGTTTGAGTGGATACTAAAAGACTATAAGTTTGGTGAATACTTTATTGCATCCAATCAATAGGCTTAGTAAAGGAAGTAGCCAATTTACTACACTGTGATTTGTGGAGCATAAATGCTCTCATCTCATAATATGTCTCTTGGATCTATAACAGATTTTATTTTGGCAAAGTGAGTGGAAATGTAAGTGTGCACTAAGTTGAGGTTTATTAGATTCTGGGTATATCTATAGCAAACAACTGCCTATAGCCAGCAGGAACCAGAGTCATATCCAGGGTTACCGCTGCTAAGTAGATCCCTGACAATGTATTCCTTCTTTAAATGTACACCAGCTAGCTGCCTTACTAGTAAAGTTAAGTAAAGTTACTTATGAAGCTAAACAACCAAAACAAGCTAACATTAGCTAACCAATAGAGCAAGCTTATCTGATGCTCAACTTGTACCCTAACAGGAAATGAAAGATGAAGAGAGCACATTGTTAGCACTTTGTTTATCTATTTTTTTAATCATCCTTGTCTTGTGTTTTCTTTTCATACTGTACTCACATCCCAACAGGGTTTTTAGACTGAAGGTACTTTTAGTCCCTGACCTAGTGAACTAGCATGAGGTTGTGTTTGTAATGGAGACTGCAAACCATTTCTAAAATCGCTCTGCTATACACTGTAAACGTAAACAGCCATAACAAGCTAACATTAGCTAACCACTGGAGCAAGCTTATCATTATTTGTTTTATTCGGTATTTAACATGTACTGCTATAACTAGTTAGTCAGTTTAGTACTTAATATCTTATTTCATTTTAAATCCTTTAACTTGTGTGATTTCTTTTCTTGCTGTACTAACCTCCCCTTAACAGGGATTTAGCTCAATTGTATTCTTAGAGCCTGACCTGTTGAATTAGCATGAGGATGTGCTTTTGATAGAGACTACAAAGCACTTCTGTAAGTCACTCTGGATAAGGGTGTCTGCTAAGTGTTTTAAATGTAAATGTACATATATGCAGTTTAAAAAAATACACAACTTGGGATCTTGCTTGGGAGCTAGCTAGATAAGTTGCCTAGCGAACTTCAAGATATGCTACTGCTACCTAGTGAAGACTAACTAGCTAGCTATTTGATAAAGATTTTACTAGTGAAATGAAATTGTTCTAAGTAGTAATAAATGCTTTTCTATACTATGTCCTCTCTAGTGCTAAGAATTATAGAGGGTTCTATAATAGTAGTGCTAGCTGCCAGGTTTGCTACACTGCTAGGTGGCTCACATTAGATAGCTAATTACAAGTTACCAAAATTAGTGTAAATAAATTCTTGGTAGGAATTTTCCAAATGGTCAAGTCACTAAGTCTTATTTAGCTTCTTTACTAGAATCTTAACGGCCTCTTCACATCATGATCATCGTAAAGTAACATATCATTGCGTTTTGTTCTGTTGCCCAGAGCACCATCCTGTTTTAATCTTTTCCTTTTAGTTTTGATAGCCTCCAAAGTTTACATGTATGTAAATAGTGATGTGTCGTAGGTCATCGAGGTCTCACAATCTGGAATAATAGCAAAGTCCAGGAGATAGAAGCATTTGCTGAAGATATCACGACCTGAGTGATTAGAACACCACACCACCAGAGTGAAAATGTGCCGGCCATCTCAGAGTCCAAGGACAAGTAGTGCAAACATCTGAGAAAAGCCTTAAAAGCTTGTGGTTACCCAAAATTGGCTGTTGTCAAACCAGCAACAGGATCCAATGGGAACACCAGACCAATAACTGAAGAGGAAGAACAGAGCAAATGGAACAATAATACAATCCCCTATGTGGCAGGGTGTCAGAAAAACCAAGGAGGATTTTCAGTAAATATCATGCTCCAGAGTATGTCAAACCCAGCAACACGTTCAGACAGAAACAGTCCAGTGCCGTGAGGAATGCACAGATCAGTACATTGCCGAAACAAAACAACCGTTTAATTAGTGCATGTCCCAACACAGGAAGACAAATTCCTGGACAAGGACAAGGTGCACTCTTTTGAGGATGACAAAGTACATGTTATGGACAGAGAAGCCAGCTAGCTTGAAAGAAGACTAAAGAGGCCACAACCATCTCTGAACAGAGAGGAAGGTCTGTGACACCACCTATTGCCCAATTACAGTGCTGTCCTGACATGTCTAACACGGCGGTTTCACACCTCTAACCCTGATGTCACATCAATCTCATGACCTTACAGGTGAAACAAACACTGTGTTTAAAGTGCAGTAATTTTCCCACCAAGTTCAGCATATGATGTCCTGTTAATATGGCCGCTCACACTATCATAATCAAATAATACATTACTTTTAAATGAGATTATAGTAGTATGTACTTTAATACTTCAGGGATTTAGCAAATCCCTCTTGTCTTTTAAAGATAAAATGGTATCATTGTATTGTTTTGTTTTATCCACCTCAGATCACCAAGATAAGAGGAAAAAGTTGCAGAATGGTATGAAGAAGCGAGGCTGGGGCTGATTTCATTCCAGCCTAGACTGTAGATTTATGCAGCCTAATCAGGCCAGGTGATTACACAGAGTGACACGTCAACAGAATCAATTGAAAAAGCGCATGTGAAATACAGTCACGGGTGTAGCTAGCATGAGCAATATGTATTATTTACTCTATCATTATTTTTAGCACACATTGTCCAACTGAAATACAAATTTTGTGTTTTTTGGTTTGAACGAAAGGGTTACAACTTTTCTGTTTACCATATTTGGTATTCAAAGCAAACACAACATAAGCCCTGTAGAACATTACATTTTTGTTACTTAAAAATATTTCATACTTAAAAAAAATTAGAAATCACAAAGACAGCTGCCTGTCTGTGTTTAAGTGTGTGTAATAGTTTGAACCAAATCGTTCTTATTATGTCATCAGTGAGACCTCATGATATAATGCATTGCTCGACCCTAATAGTTTCATTATCGAACTATTGATAGTTATTCGATTTTAGCTCTCCCATCTAATATCACGACCAGCTGTCATTGCAACATTTATAATTTAAAATCTGTTTCTTGCAGGTATTGATCTAAGTCCTCATTACCAAGAGATAGTTTTGTCTCTTTTTTGTTTCTTGCTTTAATTAATTTTTCATTACTCATTGCTGCTTTTAACACAGGAAAAAATAGACGCATTCAGACAATCCGATTGCACTGGGATGCAAGCCTGACAGCTGCAATGAGGAGTTGGGCCTGCAATGTCTGTTTGGTCATGGAGCGATGTCTTAATCAGTGCTACACTGTTTCCTAGGCTTGTAGGACATCCAAAATTCCTCATGAGCGCTGAGGAGAGTCCAGCCTCACCATTCGTCATGGTACCAAGCCAGAGCCCAATCTTTCGTCAGTATGCCCACTTCTCCTCTTCAAGCTCGCTCTGACTCTGAGCTGTATGACAAATGTGTTTCATTTACTCTCCTATTTTTATCCCTCTAAAAACCCCTAATAAATCTCTCTTTATTTCTTTCTCTTAAAATAAGACTGTAATAATCAATATATGTTTCTCCTAGAATTAATGGACTTTGGAACGAATAAAACAAGATTATCCTGATGGATATTTGATAATTCCATCGACTTCTTGTTTAATTCCCTGCTTTTCTAAAGGACAAGAGGAGGGCATGCTGCACAGTTTTGTTTTGTTTCCGGACTCTGTCTCCTCATCTTCTGAAGTTCCTCTAAGCATAATCACACACACAAAATCTCCTCTTATCTCTGGAATGTGTTTGTAATTACAAATAGATACTGTGCAAAGAGGTCATGCCAAGTAGGCTATTGGAATGGCAAGGATATCGTTAGTAATCTTCATGAGGGACTGTTAGTGAAAAGAGAGATGGCTCACAGTTTATCTGTGTGAAAGGAAAATCAGTAAGTGAAAATTATTTTCAAAAACAACAGCAAGTCACATTTTCTCTCCATTGCATCAGTAATTTTGTTTTGGTTTAATAAGTAAAAAGTGCGTATGCACGTTATTCAAAACCAGATCTAAGTCATCATCAGAATATACATATTTAAAGAGTTAAATATAGTAATTCTTACAAATGCACTGATATTTCTATGGGCAAGCACATGATCTCCATCATTTCACAGTGATTGTCACTTGCTGTTTAGGATGAAGTAAAAAGCAAACAATAAATTTAAAAAATATACCATGAAGGCCTCATTCACTCACCCAGTGTTGGCTGGGCATGGCCAGTGAGCTCAGCATGTCTGCCATAGCACCTAAGATATGATCAGTGCGCCCCTGGTTCTTCTGAAGAGGTTTCATTTTTGCGGCAGTTCTCCCGTGCCTGTTTCTACCTTCCTCCTGTCTTCCAGTATCCCTCTTTCCTTCCTCCGGCACACTACGGCACAGCTTTGAGCTGCAGGCCAACTCCTATTTGCCTGGCCCACTGCAACTCTCCTGCACATAAATAATTGATTGTGGAGGAGCTGACGGTGCTTTTGTCTGGGATGACACGTGCCTTCTTTATTCCAGCACTCCTCTCTGGCTGCTGAGTCTTGGAGAGATGTACAGCGCAATTTACTCAGGCCTCGTACCGAATCACTGTCGTCCCTCACTGTAACGTCACTTCACAAAGCATCATGGCATGTGTTTAAATTCATTTCTTTCAGTTCTTTATCCTTTACAGTGTCCCATTCCTTTCTCCATATGCTCTTTGGCTTTTTAGTGCCTTCCTTGCTATGTGAGGACTGACTTTCTAAAGTCTGGAGTCTCTGAAGTCTCAGTTTCTCTAGCCTGTTATTGGCTGCGTGCATCTACCACCCCTTCAGAAGTCCACTCCTCCCTCTCCCCCATACATCGTTTGCTCCCTAGTGTTCTCTCTTGCACAAGACGTTGATTCTGACAGTGGGTTTTTGTTTCTCCTCCTCTTCTTGGTTTCTTTCTGCCAGCCACAGATCAGGTCTTCTCTTGTTATCTCTGTCCTAAACCCATTTAGCGGCACGTGGTTTGTGTAAACACCAAATAAGGCAGCTGGAGTCTACACTAGGGAACAGGGAACCACAGACAAACCTGTAACGAGTTATCCACAGTGTTGGATCTCCTTGGATTAATCTCACATTAAAAACAGGAATCTGTGAACTTTTGCCACTGAATAGCACTCTCTAGCCATAAGCTGAAACAACAAGTGAGATAAGTGTATGGATATATGTGTATATGTGTGCGCCACTGTGTTCCAGTATCCATCATCCTTATCTGTTATCAGGACTCAAATAAGTAGACTATGAATTTTGTTTAAACTGCTTCACCTTTTCCCGTACAGAGCAGACATACACATTCCACTGTCTGCAGCTTGTTCCTTCCACATCTGGCCCAGAGTCAGAATAACACAGAAGATTTACAAACGTTAGTGTGATTGCTCACTTTCAGCTGCCAAAACCAAACACGGGAGAATCAAATTTAACTTTTCCTACTCATAAATGCTCCTAAGATAATGCCCAACTGTGGGCTTTCAGAAACACTTTGTTAAAGTGTATGATTGCGAGGTGGAGAGGAACAAATAAAAAAAAAAGAAAGAGTTTAAAACATTCTGCTCCAGCCACTCCAAGCTGGAGCGGAGATGTGTTAAAATGGCTCATGGAAACACTGCCAAGGGTCTAATAATAGTTTAGCACATGGTTTTGTTTAGAACTGGCACTTTGTCTAAACTTAGAGCTCATCGGCCCTTCTTGTTCATCCCCCAGCTCAGCCTGGGATCAAACGCCAGTCTTTGAGAGGGCAGAGAGCAAACAGAGTCAAAACCATCATGATAAGGCACCGCTTTTCACTCACAACCCTGTTGTAAAAAAATCCTCCCAGATTTCTGTTCATTTTCAATGGTTTTGTAATGGGTTGTAATGGTATTTTGTGTTTTCCATGTGGGTTGATAATGTCTTTATGGGGAAAAACAGTTTAGCAGATCTGTGATTGATTTTTGACATGTTTGATTGCTTTGATTGCTTTTAAATGAGATTAAGTGGTGTCTTACAACCATCTCCTAGTCTCTGATGGTGTCCATGTGGTAAGTTGTGGTTTGATGGTGATTTGTTGGACGTAATGGACTTTTGTGACATCTAAATTTCAAGAAGACAAAAACACTGATCTGGTTGTCTGACAAATATTTCATTATTATACAACAATTAAGTTAATTACAAGCTGAACATGCTGTAAATCTGGATCTGAAATCCATTAAAGTTGGATTTTTTTTTATTTCGTAATAGGTTTCAAGGCTCAGCAGCTAGTTTAGCTTTTTAGGTCGATTACAGGTTAGTAGTTCTCCTCATGTTGACTGATTCAGTCTTGTAGGTTTGTCCTTGGTATCAGGAAGATCTCTCTCCATGGAGGCCACTCAGGTGCTTGTTTAGTCCGTTGTAATCCTGAGACTTGGACTACTTCAAATACTGCGCACTCTGCTACTGACCAAGAATGCAACTGCATGACTTGTTTTCAATCTCCTCAAGTTCTCCCAAACAGTACCATTAGCCAACACTGGTTCCTGTAGCTATCAAATTTAAAACACTGCTTGCCAAAAACAGACCAACTCACACATACATGTAGGCACTTATCAAATACCACTCTGCATCACATTCCCTTTAAGCTTCTAGCACGCTAGACATGAACCACCATCCCTCAAGATACAAGGAAGAGCACTCTACTGGCGCCCAGATGGTGGAATGACCTTCCCCAGGCTGTCCGGACAGTTGAGTCTGTCTTTAAACGAAGACTGAAGACCCATCTGTTCACCAAGCACTAATTAAAAAATCCTCGACTTGTACTTTTTTGTTGCTGTACCACTTATAGGCTTGTATAACTTATGGCTTATGACAGTATTCAGGGTTGTATGACTTATGACCTATGACTTATGACAGTATTCTTAGATCATGACTTTTTTGTACTAGCATGAGGATCTGTTTTTGATGGAGACACAGAGTAAGACTCTCTGGATAAGGGCACCAAATCATATAAATACAAATGTACAAATGTTCAGCATAACCTATTACACAATGCAATGAGATTCTTTTGAAATTAGGTCAGCGGAGGAACTCATTTTCAATTTCTCGTTACCTTTGGGTTGACTCCCTCTTCTGGCACAATGAGGAAAGACACTAATTCAGCACACATCAGAGCCAAGACGTGATAACTGGCAATACAGTTACGACAGCACAGTAATGACAGACAATGACACAAAACTGTAACCAATAAAACACAAAGCACACAGTTTGTATCAATATAGTATTAGCAGTACTCTTCCTTATTTAGGGATGTAACCACTTCCAAAAAAAACCTGCATGAGGTTACATAAATGTAATTTTTCTCTGAACTTGTGAGTTGCAGTCTTAAACAGCCTCTCTGTTAAATGCCAGGTCAGCCAAACTTCCTCTGTCTCACTGTCATTTCCTGCTTCAGGTCAGCCGTAGGAGAAAAGGGCAGGGGCGTCGTGCTCTCTTCCTGCTCAGCTCAGCTCCATCCTCTTGTTGCCTCCCAAGTTTTGGTGACCCTGGCTGAGAAAGCACACACTCCCTATGCACGTTTCCTATCATCCATCATCACGTCTGTTGATCAAGCTGTACCTCCTCAAGCTGAAAACTGAGTGGAAATACAGGACAGAAGCACTACACTGGGGAAAAAAAATATCCTAATAAGTGAAATCAAATTTCTAGGCAAATATTTATTTAATATTTCTGATTATGATATTATTATAAACAATTATAAGCTGCTTTTATAATGATCTCATAATAAAATATAGTAGATAAATTCACCAATTCTGAAGATGATTTCATGTCCTGAGATCTCCTTTTCCCCTAAATTTATTCTTTTATTTTTCTGTTTTATTATGTATTTCATTAAGTAGAAAATAGGTGAAAAATACATTTACAATATACAAATACAACAATTAAATAAATAAGAATTTAAATAAATAAATAAATAAATAAAGGACAAATGAGAAGATATCATTTTTGATATTTTTTTTATATTTTTGAAACTATAAATTATAATTGTAGTTTTAGACCAAGTAAATATGTGATCAGTTACAATTAAATCTACATTTTAAGAAATATCCATCATTGTGTTTGTTACTCAGCTGTTCATGTTCATTGGGGAAAAAAATGTACAGAAGTATGTCAGTGTGAAAGCAGTAGGGGGCAGTAGGATCAGTACGAGTAATGCCTCTCCACACACACTCTTATAATAGTCTGATGATCCTGTTTCATAGTTTATTTAATTGGAAAAATGAAAA
>CM074960.1:5493338-5504025 GCA_037577455.1 Pangasius macronema
GTTTGACTGGGTTCACATCTGTTACGGCAGCAGATTACCGCCTGTCAGTCACAGCTCCAATCACCTCATGTGCCATGCTCAGGCTTTCATCCGCTTTTAGTCCATGTTCATAATTCTCTGAACCTTGGTGCTTTCTGACAGCAAGGGTATGCTGAGTTTAAAAATAAAAAAGCTTCACTCAGATTCACTTAGATACCGTTACTGTATGTTGTAAACTACTGTATACTGGCAGCTTGTGATCTGTGATCAATGTAGAATCACTGGCAATTCCTACATCATCATTGCAGGAGTCTGGGCTGGCTGCAGCTGGGATACAAAGAGGAATGGATCTCCTGCTCTGTGTGTGATCCATCACTCGCAGGACCCACATGGCTAAAGTTAAAGTCATCGTGCATGAGGATCCAGATCTGGGCTTTGGTCCAGATGAGGATGACTCTGAGTCTGATTCTTGTGATGACTCAGACTCCGGGAGCATACTCTCAGATGATTCTGTCCTCCCTGACTATGAGCTGGAGGACAATATGGAGGGCACGGTCAACACTCTGTATCAGGCATGTGCTAAGAACCAGCCCTTGTCCTTGTGCAAAGTGCTGGAGCGGGGCGTGACTCAGGAAGAAGTCATGGAGCTGGACATCAATGGCAGGGTAGGAGTTCATCTGCCTTTTTAATATTAATTTAATGACAGAAAATGTCTGAGAATGCATATCACAGTTATAAGACTTTAAAGATGAGAATAGTGATTTGGGGGTTTTGTCCTACTTTTTGACAGAACGGCCTTATGCTGGCAGTTTCTAAAGGCTTCATAGATATTGTGTATGGCCTGAATGAGTGTCCATTTTTGGATATTAATCATCAAGATAATGATGGAAACACAGCAGTCATGATTGCAGCACAAGCTGGTAAGCACTCTTTTAAATGGTTTCACTTTAATAAATAAATCATTTAAAATAATAAAAGAAAACTAATAGTCTCATCATGCTGTACACTGCAGGTTTTGTGACTATCCTAACCTACATTCTGAACTACTACTCCGGTGTGGACATTGGGCTCAGAGACTACAGAGGCTTCACTGCCCTCATTAAAGCAGCCTTGCAGGGCAACAACGACTGTGTGGCCTCTCTGCTCATGGCTGGTAAAATTGTTTACCCCGTTTTCTCCCTATTTAATCATTTCCCATCCCCACCCAGTAGCTAGTTCTCCCTTATCAGAGTAGCTATCAAGCCAAGAATTGAAATTCAATTGCTTTTTTATTTGTAAAGCATTTTGCAACAATAGGCATTGTCAGAAAGCAGCTTTACAGAACTCCAGGTCTAGATCTAGATCCCTACTGAGCAAGGAGGTGGCAACAGTGTCAAGGAAAAACCCATGAGAAACCATATGCAAGAAACCATGAGAGGAACCAGACACAAAATGGAGCTGATCCTCTTCTGGGTGACACTGGATAGAGAGATTTTGATTCTAGCATTATTTGATTATAGTCATGTAAAGAAAAGGCAAATAGTATAATATGTGATTCATCTGGAGGGCTGTTTCTAAAACTTTGGGGAACCTAACTGACATTCTACTCGACATCCTCCCTAACCACACCAACCACACAAGTCCCCTGTTTTTCATTTATGTAGTAACAACTCGTTTATACAGACAGGTGTGTTGGATGATCTACATGATCTTAAAGACTACACGATAAAGCATGATAGTGCCATTGAGCTTTGTGAACTGTCATGGCAAGTTTTGATAGCGAATTCAAGTTTATACGTTTTCAAAAATTAAACTTGAAATAATCCATTGTCAGGATTTTGGGTCATTACCTTGACTGAACTTTGAGTTGAAACAAAGGTTGCCTTCAAGCTGAGTTTTGTCACATTTTTAAGGCAGCAGTTGAACTTTCGTTTCTAAGTTTAACCAACTTGAAATGTCTTACAGTGTGATAATAAACAGATTTTTAGAAACGTGTTTGTTGAGAAGACATTTATTCATATTCAAATTGTAATTCATTAATCCAAGTCATTCATTCAAAAATTGTAATTGTGGTATAATTAAACACCTCAGAAGTTTCTGTTATAGGAAAAAATATCACACCACCCTTTGTGTTTTATTTCTAATTTTTTATATATGAAATCCAGCATTCTTACAGATCCCCCTGGTGGCTCGATGGCCATAAGCAACTGTTTTTATTACTTTTCGTTAGAAATGGCCCTGTCTCTGAGCTGTATGAAGCCACAATAATTTGTTTTTTGGACTGCTGCTAATGCAGCCTCATAGAAACATGCTTGAAGGAGAGTGCTAATTTCTCTTTGTTGTATACATGATCTAATGGACTGTGATTGGCTGTGGGTCAAAATCTGATCTCCTAATGACAGGGTAGACAATTGGACTACTTTTAACACATATGAAATTTATTCTGGAGAAAAATTAAACTATTATACGCCACCTATGAGCAAGCATAACTCAATACACCTTTGGTACATTTAGAGAAAAATACAGCACTTCATGTTTAGAAAGAATACAATGTATAATCTCCTGAATTGAATGCTGCTTTTACATGCTGTTGATAAACAGTTGCATCATCTTTCCATCTGCAAAGCTGGAGAAGAACCAGACTTTGAAAAGCATGGTTCTGTCAGATGATGATGCAAACACAGGTAGGTTTAAAAGTCAGATCTAAGGACATTTCTGATCCCTTTTGCTAATCTAGGAGCTGTCTCAAAGAGGACTGGATTAAGAATGTGTGGACTTATCAGGACTTTAAAGTCCTTCTTCATACCAGCCAGACCTATTTAGAGCTAGTTCAATAAAGGCAGCAGTTTATTTACACTAGTCTATTTCAGGTCAGCAGCACAGGCAAGAGAGTCGATTTGCAGAGTTAGTTTGGTCCAAAAAGGTTATTTTACATTAATTCCAATGCAGTTAAGTAACATAAGAATATCCTAATACTACTACTACTACTACTACTACTACTAATAATAATAATAATAATAATAATAATAATAATAATAATAACAACCTAAAATCACTAATACCTTTTTAAGATCAAATTCTAAAAATTCCAAAAGGCATTTACTTCACTTGTGTAACACTACTAACTTCATCGTACCAGAAGATTTGCTTCAAACTTTATGTAACTCTGACAATAAGGCGTAATATAGTACAGTTTAAATACTTACACTAAAATTAGTGTATAAATAGTATCTTAACTTCTGCACAACCTGTGTTAATTTATATTTAAATTATGTGCTTCAATAAGAGGCCAAAAGGGGGCGCAATGATGTTGTCTTGCTGGTATAGTGTAACTCGTTATATGATTCATTACAAAACCAAGATCAAAAGATATGTGTGTGTGTGTGTGTGAACTTTTACCAATCAATTCCAGTAAGCTTTAGTGTCGTTCCTCTCATCACACACAGACATTAGGAATGAAATGTAATTCACCCAAAATTACGGTGGTACAATTTCCATGGCATAACATGAGACATCAGACAAGAGGATGAGGAACACAGTGACAGACTGTGCAAAAATCTATCATTACAATAAATATAGACAATAAACTGACTATACAGTAAAGTAACTATACAGTAAACCCTAAACACTACAGAAAACCAAAATCTACTGCACAGTAATAATGAAAACGTAAACTCTGTTTATAGTGTCTTGTGCATGGAGTGTTAAATGTTATTTCTGTTATTTGTAAAGTGACTGTTAATACAAATGAATCTGTTTGTTATAATTAGTGAAATAAAATGAGTTCAGTTTGCTTTGTGATAAGACACACAGACATTCAGAATAGAATCCCTAGAATCTGAGAGTGAGAACCACTGTAAAATAAAGCATGAGTTTTCCCAGAACTTGTGACCCTGTCTGACTTTTCTTTCCTGTCTCTCTGTATTTCAGGTGCAGACATAAATTCAGTAGATGCCACACGGAGGAAAGATGTAAGAGAATGGGCACTAAAAACAGGACACTTTGAAACTTTTACAAGGCTGAGACAACTGTCCAGCCGGCCCCGTGCAGAGCAATTTTGTGAAAGCTATGTCCCGGAGTGGCCAGATCTTAAAGAGCTGGTGAGAAAAGGCACAATCACAAAAAGTGCAGGGCAGAAAGTTGCCCACCGTTTGAAGTCCACGTTCACTTTCAGTTTTCCGCAGGATCCTCAGGACAACGGCGTCCTGGATCACATGGTGCGCATCACCACGAGCATCCACAGTCCCCTGGTGGTCACAGGCTGCCGTCCACTCTGTCCCACGAGTCCACCAGAGATCGGCAAGAGGTGTTTATTCACGCCTGGACTGATGCAGCAAACCCCAGACCAGACGTTCAAGAGCCCCATGATACATCACGGCAATGGCTCCATCTTCTCAGCCTCCTCCACCATCACCTCCGGATCATCTGTGTCTCTGGTCTCATGCTACTCAGACACAGAGCATAAGGGCAGCATGTTCTCCATGGCCTCCAGCAGCATACGTAGGCACCAGGTTGCGTCGTATCGTGCGGTGTTGTCGTAGAAGGGGTGGTCGACGTAGGGAGTTTAGTTTCACTGGTTCAGTGCTGGCCCAACCCCCAAGAAGGAGAAGAAAAGGAAGATGTCGAAAGGTTACCTGGAGCCACCGGTTTGGAAGTACAAGGAAGCAAAAATGGAGAAGAAAAAAGAGAAGAAGCGCCTAGAGAAGGAGAAGGCTCTTAAAATGAAGATGGAAAAAGCTGCCAAGAAAAAGTCAAAAAAATGATAAAGAACTTCCACATACACATATCTAGAGTTTTAGTTCCCATAATATGTGAAGCTAAAAATCTAATGGGACAGACAGTGGCTCTGTGAAATGTAATTTTTTTTTATTTATTAATTTTTTTTTATTGTGGTGAAGTAAGGCTGCCAGATGTCTGCACAGGATTACTCTCAAAACAGCCATGAGAAAGAAACCTTTATTACATTAACAGTGGCAGCTCAGAGATACAGGTTTATTGTGAATGTTATTTCAGATTATGAGTAAATAATTTTCAGATGTAGTCCTATTTATTGAAAATTTTATTATTTCAAATGTTTCAAATGCAATGTTAACATTAGAGTTTGTGTTTCTCCTTTTTGCACGCGGAGCATTTTTGTTGATGTTACTGTTTAGGAATATATAATATATGGTCTAGGGTGTATATAACAATATTTGGGAGACAGATGTATGGCAGAGCTTCTTAAATTTATTGTCCTTTGCATGGCTATCTGTAAGACTCCCTCGATAAGAAGACCTTGTCCTAGGCCTTGCTCTAGGGATTTATAAAGTAGGAATCATTTAGAAAACTACAGACACTCTCTGCTGTATAGCTTACTTGCTGTGTGTCTCAGGGATTATAGTATTTTTATTTGCTGCAGTATTGTTGCAGAGCATATTGCTCATTCAGCATCTCTATGCAAATGTTTCTATGCATTTGCATTACTGTGCATTTGTAAACAATTGTATTAAGCCAAAAAAAAATGTGACGTAAAAGAATATCGCAAAGCTCGGTAACACTCTGTACATACATAAGAAAAACAAAAGTGTTTGTCATACTTATTTCAAAATTATATTCCAACAAAATATAAAAAACACATAAAAATAATAAAACAGCTCTTAAAGCCTCTGGCAACACAGTTTCAAATATTTTTTAAAATCTTTGTGATACTAGAAATCTGTCATTAAAATGCATTTACTAATGGTAAATGGATTGAAGAAATATATATTGCTCACTATGATTTAATTATAATTAAAGCTACCAAAAGTCATACAAAGGAAAAACACATAACTCTCATAAGCTATTGGTTTGGCTCCACTTGTCCCCTTATAGGGAAGTGTCACATTAAGCACAGTTCCTCTTACTGATCACCTTTATCCTGTGAAGAAATATTGCTATCCTAATGGGCGTGGTCTCTTCCAGGATGACCCCGCCCCCATTCCACAGGATTTGAAGGCTCACTGAATAGTTTCTTGTGTAGGGAAAAAAAATTTTGCTCTCTCCCAAATAAAATACAAAATATCTTTCAGAAAACCTAAAAAAAACAGTGGTTAAGGATTCTTCCCTCCCTATATGGATCCCTCTTCTACTCCTTCGGTTGTAAAGTTCTATTTAAAACCTTTAAGGGTGGCAGAGAAACAAAACCCTAATGGTTCTAAGGTTCTAGGTTTCGTGCTAGAGATTAGAATGTAGGGTTCAGTTCCTAGGATTTGTAGACTGCCAATTTTGCACCCTCAACCTACAACAGCTCAGATGTATGCTTGGATTAGATCGATTGCATTTGCCATGTCTAAAACAAACAGACTTTTTTCCCCATTTACTCCCCAATGATCTTGCCAATTGGCATCTACCAGCTGGGGGGAGGCTAATACATGTCCTCCGAGACAGGTGAAGCCACCCACCACATTTTTTACAAATTACTTCACAGGGCAGGGCAAAATTCTTGGAGGAAAGCGCTATCCGCACTCTTCCACATACATGAGGTCACATACATCCATGATTGGTTAACATGGTTGTGCTTGGGTTAAAACATTAGACTACAATGCTGATGATTATGAGCTCAGATCCCAATGCCACCAAGCCGCCCCTGCTGGATCCTTGAGCAAGGGCCCTTAATCCTCAACTGCTCAGTTGCATTTAAAAAAAAAAAAAAGAAAACGCATAATGGTGTTTGCCATAAATGTATAATTTTCCCCATTGTTAAAAACATCTATATCAAACAGTGGTAGCTCAGTGCTTAAAATGTTGGACTTCCAATCAGAAGGTTGTGAGTTCGAATCCCAGCACTCGAGCAAGGCCCTCAACTGCTCATTTGTATAAAATGAGATAAAGTCGTTCTGGATAAGGATGTCTAAATGTAAATAACTGACAGGGAATGTAGTATGCCATACTCAGAGAGCACAGTCAGTGTGCTCTCTACTCCTGGTTGTGGATTCAAACTCATAATCTCCTGACAATGGGGTAAATGCTGTTCTGTTGTGCCACATGAGAACCCTTATTATTATTGCACACCCACCATTTGGTCAGTGCTAAAAAGTGAACTAGACCATTTAAGCATCTTAACTTCCTTGTGTGAAAGAGAAACATACATAAATTTGCAGTGAAGCACATGTGAGAGAAAACACCCCGTTCTAGTCACTCTAGGTATGCCTTTGAATGAGTTCGTCGGTAGACCAAATATAATAAAATTCGTAAACGTTGATATAGACTATCAGTATGTATCAATATGTATTGAGTAAATGTACAGTTGTTTTTCTGTTGTTTATCCCTGAACTAGTGTGTCCAGTTTATCCAGTAGTCCATTTTAGATGTAAATTCTAGGCAAAAGTAATATCTAACTAGGTATTAGTAGGGAAAATGTCTCATTATTTTAAATATCTTTAAATTAGCTCATAATTTTTAGTACCTATAGTTCTTTTGTTAGCTTCAAAATCAGAAATCTGTGACATTAACAGACTTTTTAAAGGATAAAAAGCATAAACCAGATGTTCATCCTCAAGGCAAAATAAAAAAAAATGTATAAAAAAATAAATAAAAAATTAAGGCATTTTGTGCTGATCACAAGGAAAATAAGATAGTGTGTGCTAGGGACTGCACACATTCTTGGGAACCACAAAGAAAATAAAATTCCGAATCAAATAATCATTCTTCCTCTCGTCCCACTGATGTGAGCAGTTCCAGCTGGTCTTGCCACACACCAGCCAAGTGTACAGATTACAAGCTCTGGGAAAGGAGGAGAGTCGTACTGGGAAAATTCTGCTTTAAAATGCCTCACAATAAATTGAGCAAACCCTGTGCGCAACATATTGAACTATTTCTGAGCTATTTTACAAGGTGAGTCTACACTTCTCCAGAAACTCTGAATAATGTGTCTTCTTTCACAACACCAATTTCCTTAACCATAAGTCATGCATCATCTTTGGATTACCCACATCCTCATGCTCCTGTCTGAGTATTTTTCCCCAGAGACATTGACACCAGTCCAGCTCTGTCTCCATGTCTTTCTCTACGTTAGACTTTTGTCTAAATGTCTAAACCACAAATCTGGCAAGTTAATCTGAAGGAGTGCTTTGAAAACCATAACAGGTTTCTCTGAGAAATCAGTTACTACGATACTGAAGATCACTCGTCTTATAAATATTCTGAACTCTAACATATATTGCTTTACATTAATCTATAAAATTAATATTTATTTATAATTAGATACATTAGAATCCCCAGGGCTGATCTTAATTAATAGAGTGCTGAATTAAGAACTACAGAATTAAATGCATACAGTGTTGAATTACAGTACTTAAGCTGTAAACTTAACTGCAGCGGACTGAAGTGTATTCCTGCCTTGCAGCCATTGTTCCCTGGATAGACTCCAGATCCACCACAACCCTAAGGATAAAGCAGTTACTGAAAATGATGAATGAATACATGCTGAGCTCAGTCTTATAGTCATATAGATACCAAAAGAACTGGTGGCGAAATAGGCTTTTAGTTACAAGGAAGCATTTACACATAATTCCACTTTTTTAATTGGTTAGAAGGTGTCATAGCTCTGACAGTAGTTCTGGCTGCAAGACAAATCTCAGGGTTTTATTAATGTACTCATTCTCATGTTAGCATTTTGGGGGCAGTTGTGGCCTAATGGTTCGAGAGTTGGCCTGGTAACCCGAAGATGAACCCAAAGGTCGTGGGTTCGAGTCTCGGGTTCGGCAGGGATTGTAGGTGGGGGAGTGAATGACCAGCGCTCTCTGCCACCTTCAATACCACAACTGAGGTGAGACCCTNTGGATGGGTTAAATGCAGAGCACAAATTCTGAGTATGGGTCACCGTACTTGGCCACAAGTCACTTCACTTCACTTCTATAGTAACTTACAATGTTTTAAAAAGAGCATTTCCTCGTGTTGGATTAACACCTATAGGGTTTACAAAGCCCTACAATGTTCAGTATACTCTTGTGTTGAATTAGCAGTATTGAATTAATGTTTGGAATTTTGTAATGGTGAATTAACACCAGTGTTGAAGTACTTGGTGGCATGATAACGCAGTGAGTGGAGCTGCCCCCTCACAGCTCCAGGGTGCCAGGTTCCATCCTGAGCTCAGGTTACTGTTTGTGTAGAGTTTCATATGCCCTCCCTGTGTTTGTGTGGATTTCTTCCTACCAACCATAAAGCATCCCATTTGGTGAATTAGGCATGCTAAATTGCCTGTAGGTGTGAATGTGTGTCTGTATGGCACCTTGCATCCCATTCAGGGTGTATTCCTGCCTCATGAACAATGTTCCCAGGATAGGCTGTGGATTCACAATGACCCTGACCAGAATAAAACAGTTACTGAAGATGAATGAGCAAATGCTTTTAAAAGAGCATTATAAAGTGTTGTATTAATAGTTACAGACTTATTTATTTAATAAATATTTACAATGTTGAATAAGCAACAAGTTTACAATTTTAAGTTTAAGTTGAATTAGCACCTCGTACTGAGGTCCAGCTGTACCAAGTTTTAACCTTTCACAGTATTGAATTTCACTTTTAATATCTTTAACAGGCAGCTCAACCACATGGTTATACACATTTATCCTTGTAATTCAAATTCCAAATAAATTTGTCTCCAAATGTTTCTTTTATCTCAAGAGATTATGATTATTTCAGTGCTTCTGACATAATACATCCACACTGGAATGCTTTCAGTGTTTTGAAATGTAGCTTTGAAATCAGCATGAAAACTGGACACTGATATCACCAGCACTGCTCTTCATTCATCAAGTTACCAAGCTAAAATGTCAAAAGTTAATAACAAGAGAAAATATACTTTGTTTTTGACTTTCCTCTGTTGACATTATGAAGGTATAATATTACAGTCCTTCTCCTATATTTATGTATGAGTTGTGTTAAAACATGTGTTACCACATAGTTGCTTAGTCACTAAACTGAAGTGACTTAGCTATCAGGAGTTCACTGCAAGCTATCAGTCGGCTGTGAAATAAATTTATCAGCAATTTCACAAGCATAACAACGTATCAAGATAACCTGATTATCAAAAAGATGATAGGTCAAAAAATATATAAATTAAATAGAAACTGGCACTCATGAACCACAAGAAAGCAACAAATTAGGCATGTTTGTGAGCTATTTATTAAAATATGTAAAATGAATTTTCCAATTATTTGTGTAGGACATGTAGTATTTTTTATTTGTTGTCTTTGTTTGTTTGTTTTTTTATAAAGGGTGATAGTCTTACAGAAGGTCATAGTCATGATCTCGTCCTGTTTATTGTGTTTGGGAGACTAAATACCTAAAAAAAATTATTGTAATATTTTATCTAAGCACTTGGAAAATCAAAATTCATTAAATCATTAAATACTACAGGTCCACTGCGTTCAGTAGGTGCTTCTATAACGTCTATAATGTCCATAGCTCCTAATCGAAAGTGTGAATTAAAAAAAAACATTCTGTTGATCGGTGTAAATTGATATCATTTTGTATACTAACAATTAACACAGATCATCCTGTTCAAAAGTTTACATCCCTCTGGCTCTTAATGTAGTGTGTTGCCTTATATATATATATATATATATACACAGTCAGGTCCGAAAGTATTTGGACAATGACAGAGTTTTTGTGATTTTGCCTTTATACACAATCACAATGGATTTGAAATAAAGCAATCAAGATGTGATTGAAGTGTAGACTTTCAGCTTTATTTTAAGAGGTTCCACAA
>CM074960.1:5504125-5565854 GCA_037577455.1 Pangasius macronema
GTATTCTCAGTAATTGGATCACATTGAACAGAATTCTTTTTTTTTCATATATATATATATATATATATATATATATATATATATATATTTGCTTTTGCATTGGGTGCATGTTAAAGGGTAAATTAACTCTTGCAGTGTAATAGAAGACTTTATATTGACTTGAGGATTTGCTGTACGATGAAAAAAACTCTCTTTGTAGAAGTGGACTAAAGCAGCAACAGCACGCGCTATTCATGGAAAATGACAGACGCGAGGAAAATGAAAGGTTTGTGAGCGACAGGAAAGCAGCAATGAGAGAGCGCATTCCAGCTCGCCGGCCCCACCGGGCTACACAATAAGGGGTGGGAACTGCTCTGGATATTTAACAAATCAGTAATCTTAACTCCAACATCAGCTCGGTTCCTGCTTATCGACAGACGATCCAAGGAAGGAGCTTGTTTATGGTGGAGCGGAAGACTGAGAGCCTGGAAGTCCAGCTGCGCGAGCTCCACTTTCCCGCTTCCATTTTATCAGCTTGAAGATTGAGCTGAAGATACCTCGCCTTGTTCGCGCTTATCCTTCTCCTTACAGCTTCTTTTCTTAGCCTACCTTCTCTTTTTTTCCGCCGAAGTGAAGCTAAGTAAGGAACTGAGACTAGTTTACTTCAACTTTGTGTTGTTGTTGAGAACTTGTGACGCTGAGCAGCAGGAGGACTAAGGTGAGCGTTGCAGCTCCAGCACAGCTGAGCAGTCTGAAAGAAAGCTCCAAGGCTCTTTTACTCAGCCAGGATCAGGTCAGTTTAATGGCAGCATGTGGCCTAAAAGTGCTGTTTCGTAAGCAGATGGATTGATTACTCATCCATCACCGGAAGAGGAGTAACGAGGAGCAAAACCTGAGGTAAATCACCAGCCAAAAATAAATTAAATAATAAATAAATAAACGTTTTTGAAACAGTTTAAGTCTAAAACTTGTATTAAACATTTTATACGGATAATTGGGTTGGTTATTTTAGTTATTAATGTTTGTGTAGAAATGGCGGGTTAAACAAAATATTTAAGTGGAAAAAAGCTTTAAATGCTTTCGATTCAAAAGCTTTAACAGTTGGATCCCAAATAGCTCCCTACTCCCTATATACGGTCACTATATAGGGTGGAATAGAATGGATTCTACAGCTCGTGTAGTTCACTGTGTGACCAATAGGAAGTGATTTGGGACTCAGCCTATATACAGGTTTGAATGTTTCCTACAGGTAAGTGCAGTCCCCTTGTTTCAACAAAGATGCATTTTTTTTTGTTTGTTTGTTTGTTTGTTTGTTTTTTAAGACAACAGTAGATCAGTGTGAGCATTTCAGACAGTAGCCTACCTACAAGGAATATGTGTCTTGTCTTGCAAAACCAATGAATTTTAGTGGTTAAGATTGTAGTGGTGGTTTAGTGGTTAGCATTGTTGCCTTGTACCTCTGGGGTTGAGAGTTACATTTACATTTACATTTATGTCATTTGAAGTCTATCAAAAATACATTCTGATATTGTTCAATTCCTGCCTTTGCCTGGTGTGTGTGGAGTTTGCATGTTCTCCCCATGCTTTGGGGGGGGTTCCTCCAGGTACTCTGGTTTCCTCCCTGGTCCAAAGGCATGTGTTGTAGGTTGATTGGCATCTCTAAATTGTCTGTGGTGGGTGAGTGTATGTGATCGTGTCCTGTGATGGGTTTGCACCCCTGCCTTGTGCCCTGAGTCCCTTGGGATAAGCTCTGGGCTCCTCATGACTTTATGTAGGATAAGTGGTACAGAAAAATGCATGAATGGTTGAGATTGTATCATGAGATGATGATGATTTTGATCAAAACATAACCTGATTATTACTTTGTCTCTGCAAGAGAGAATACAAAAGGAATTCACCCAACAAACATGTGGATAAACACATGGCCCTTAAACATCTGTTGTTCCAAACAAAATCTGGTGCACATGAATGCAATCATGTCATTCCAGTCCTTCCACTGCAAAGAGTTGCAAGATGGAGCTACCGATAATATCCTTAAAGCCTTCCAGACACTGTCTTCTTAAGTTAGGAGTGTTAATTATTGCACACTTAGTTTTGGGAAACGAGTCTCAGTATGAACCTGACTTATGAATACACTATTCATTAACAATAGCTTTCACTGTGTGTCATGCTCTGAGATTATGGGTAGCATTAACTGAATTTCTGACTGTATACCACCAGATGACAGGGTAGATGATAACAGCAATCACTCTGAAAGAGAATAATCTCACAACAAAAAAAGAGGAACGCCAGAGAGCAAGAGTACAAGTTCCCATGAGTCTGGTGACTGCTGCTTCTGAGAATAGTGAGAAGGACAGAGAAACAGGAATTGCTTGCCATGAAGTCTAACATAACTTGTGATTAATGAGATTACTGCCTGACCCAGTCTGATTTCATACCGGACATTACTCTTGGACAACATATAAGTAATTAGGGTCAGTGACAGGTTTTGAAAGATTTTGAGAATCTGTTTCTGTGTTGTGAGAGATATAAAAATGCAGATGCTTAGAAAAATTATTTAAAATTATATATTTTAATATATAATATAAAATAGCAGTCATGATCAGCGGTTGCACCACATGATATTTTTACAGCTTAAATAAGAAAGAATTGACTCACAGTTAATAGGTGTGGAAAAAGTGATTTAACAGTGTGTAAGTGTTTACTCATGCCTGTTCCATTTTGAAATGCTGATGTTTGTGGCTGAGTGGGTTTCTTCCAGGTTTTCCGGTTTTGTCCCACCTCCCTAAAATATACCAGTAAATGGATTGGTGATCTGAGATGGAATGGCTTCCCATCCAGGGTGTATTTCTGCCTCATGCAACAGATAGGCACCAGATCCACCATGGCCCATGGTCAGGATAAAGCGATTACTGAAGATTCTCAGTACGAATGAAAAATGCACTCAAAGAATGTGACACCATTAACCCATTTTTCCAAAGAGTGGAGTTGTTTGTCCTCATAAATGCAGCCATCACTGCTACACAATGCACTGCAGGAATTACTTAAAGTCTGCTTGCTGGTACGGTGTGTGCCATATTCAATGTGAATGGAGTTTACAGTATTCAGCAGTTTTAGTTGGCTGACTTTTTATTTGTAGTGTATTGTGACCCCACTGTACATTTTTGTTCCTTACAACCTCCTTGGAGTAAGGGCACTTAAAGCTCTTAGCTTCCTAATGGTTCTACTGGGAACCCTCTCTAATAAGGAGTCACTTTGTTATAGGATTCTACATAGAACCTTGAACTGTTTCCTCAGAGAGACAAACCACCATTCACCTTTAACTCGTTTAGCTGACACTATTACCCAAAATGACTTACAATTAAGACTGGATGCAGCTGAGGGCTGAGGGTCATGCTCAAGTCACAACAGTGGCAGCTTGGTGATGCTGGGATTTGAATTCATGTCCTTCCTGGTTACTAGCCCAAGCCTTAAGCACTGAGCTACCACAGGTAAATGTAAGCTATGGTTTATTTTACACAGAAGCTAAGTGGGTTTTCTCAGACTGTTTGCCAAGGTACATTACATGTTTGGGAGGGGAATATAACAACCTAATTACACATCCTCAGTGCATTTTTAAGTATATTTTTTTAATAATATAAGGTAACTATAGTTTCTGTCAGGTTTTTCTTTTCTGTTCTCATGCACAGAAGACAGATTGGGAAAAATTGTCATTATCCCTAATGTAACAGAAATTCCAGCTTCTTTTTCCTTATGTCTGTTTGTGAGTGACACCGAAAACCGAGGTAAGCTTTGTACAGAACATGTGCTTCTGCAAACTGTCTCGATTAAACAGGAACTGCTAATGTTGCAGCCTAGTAGTAAGTTAGCTACACCATATGACGAAAAAGAGTATGGACACCTGACCATCACACCCATATTTGGGCCTTCACCAAACTGTTGCCACAAAGTTTGACACACACAATTGTATAGGATGTCTTTGTATCATGTAGCAACAAAATTTCCCTTCACTGGAATTAAGAGGCCCAAACCTGTTCCAGCATGCCAATGCCCCTGTGAACAAACCAACATCCATGAAGACATGGTTTGCCAAGGTTGAAGTGGAAGAAATCAAGTGACCTGCACAGAGCCCTGACCTCAACCCCACTGAACACCTTTGGGATGAACTGTAATGCCGAGTGCACCCCAGGCCTCCTCACCCAATATCAGTGCCTGACCTTATGCTCTTGGGGGAGGATGGCACATATGGCTGTGATAGTCAGGTTTCCATAAACTTTTGGCCATATAGTGTATATCTCACATAGCATGCTAGACAAACATCTATACAGTCAGTATTCATATTTATGGAAACTGTTGTAATGTTAGTTGAAGCCTGCACTGACTATAGAGTAAACAGTTGCTATGTCCCAAATGCCCCCTTTTAAATTCTTGCACCGTCGAGTACTTGCACACAGTACACACACCGTCAGCACACAGTACATTATGTTGCCTACATAAATAAACCGCAGACCTAGAGGAGGACCAAGGGGTTTAGGGCATCACTTGGGAAAGGGGCGGAGTCATCTCTCATACTATGTTAGCCTATAATGCCTGTAACTGTAACAGCTTGTTCACAAACTCCCACAAAGCGAAAAAAGCTTGTTGGATAATAACCAATATTGTAAGAATTATACATTTAGTAACTGCTTTATCCTGATCAGGATCATGATGGATCCGGTGTCCTGGGAATTACATACACACACACACTCACACACACATTCACACACTCATTCACACCTAAGGGCAAATAAAAATATGCTGGATTAGGTGCTATTAGGTGACATGTCTTAAATACTACATATTGCCTGTGTTATTCAGCAGTGTACATAAATTCGAATGATATGACTGAATGCTATTTTAATTCACACACTTCATGTGTCTGTAGAAGTCCTGTGTTTTGCATAGCCTTACACTGACATTTTACTTAGACTTGTACTGTAGGCCTTTCTGTCACTCCTCAAGTTGCTTTCAGCCATCACTGGGGAACGTAAATGACTGCTCTGAGATCATAATATTTGGAAAGATAATAATACATCAAAAGCAAAGAGGAGGTTAGACTCTGATAGCCTAATCTAAAACGCCTTTGATAATAGCTGAAAGAAATGTAGCTAAAGGCGCCTGACTGACCAGTATATCGTTCGACTAACGTGCGACACTAAAGCTTAGTGTAATTAGTGTAAGCTACAGCACTATCTACATCGGATGTGTCTAATTGTTAAGCTATCTGACTTTTTAGTGCTGATGTAATCACAGTTAACAAGGGCCCTGTTTTTGTAGCTACTTAGGGTTGCTATTGCAAACAGCTTTTGCTACAAATGATAAATTTTCATTGTTTTCTCAGCCATCAGCACCTCAAGCTATATGACAGGAAGGTACAGTAAGTTAAAGTATTTTACTGAGATAAATAAATGTAAATGTCTGCCAAGTAATGTGCACAATATACAACGTCAGATGATATAGTGTATAGCCTTAATCTTAGGTCTATATAGGTCTAAGAATAAGGACAGAAGCTTCTGTAGCAGAGTTTAAATTCTGAATAATTTCAAACAAAATAACCCAAAGCATATGTTTTATAGAAAACATCAAAGCAGAACAATGACATTTTTGCTGAGACTTTGGAAGAAAAGAATCAGTTCCAACCCCTGCCTGGCTCTTAATACCCATCTATTTCAAAACAGCATGGTTGACTCCTTTTTTCCATTACATAAGAGGAGTAAACTGTATACTTATGGAATTACGTTCCCAGAGCTACACACAAATGCTTCCTGATGTTTGATGAACCGTTTATGAGCACAGAAAAAATACAGCATTCCTATAGAGGTTTTCTTCAACCTAAAGCTGCAGAAAGAGCACGACTTAAATCAAACGCAATGTTAATCCGCCAGGAGCTAAACTTTACGTGATTTAGATCGTCATTTTTGCTGTCTCTGTAGTGCACTTGAAATGTTAAAAGCAGCCAGCTCATCGCATTTCAAATGTTTCATCATCTGGCGATCTCATGAGACAAACAGGCACACGCAGCCATCTTGGTTGCGTGTCCAGCAGCCGCGCAGACTTTAAGGAATGAGTGCGGCCCCTGTCTCTGGCTGCCGAGCTTCTCAATGGCAGGAAACATAGCCATCAATATTTACTCTGCGTGCGGAGCAGCCAGCTTGTCCATTTCTAAAGCCTGTTCCCACCCACTCTGAGTGCAGCAATTAGAGCGCAGGCAGACTGACTGGACCCACTGCCTGTTGCTTTTTCAGCCCAGGACTTCCTCTACTGCAGGAATGGGGCTGCCGTGCTGCCAAGGCCATTTAAGGGCCTCGCGTCCTTGTCACATGGCATGCCAGCCAGCTGCACATCAGCTTTAAACCACAGCTGGACGGGATGGGACATTAGATGATTTGAAGATGTTGGGATGAGGGGGCGGGGGTGACTGTGCCGGATGTGAGCATAGCGTAAACTCGAGCGTTTTGCAGATCTCTGATGTCTTTCTTTTTTGTTTTACCCACAGAGATGGAGGCTGCTGCAGGATTCCTGCTGCTGCTCACTTTGATGGCTTTAAGAGTAAACACAATTCACACAGGTAAGGTGATCTAAACATAGAATGTAAAACTATGTTTGTGCTGTAGAGTGGTTACATGAAAGGCTGTGATTTTGTGAGTTACCGGTTGTAAATCAGCTAGGTGCAGATTTGCTCTCTCTGGCAGTGAAACAAAAGCGCAAAGGAAATGTGTATCTTCCTGCCACAGCAAGGCTTGCTGCGCTTGACACTGCACGTTTTAATAAACTTAGTTAACCTTAGCTTCTGGGTTGTCTAAATGTGCTACGTGGTTTTTTTGTCAGGATATTCGCAATGCAGCTAGACTCACATACCCTGATATCTTTCTCTGTGATATTTTAGGAATATACCACAGCTGTCCTGATTGCTCAGATGTGGTTTCAGGAAATGATTCATTGATTAAAGTTCTTTAACAGCACAGTAGGTACTGGTAGTGCGGACAGTAGTTACAGCTGCAAGCTTTACATTAAAGTGCACTTTTTAGTATGTTACAGTAAGACAGACAGTATTTACGGCTGCAAGCTTTACATTAAAGAGCACTTTGTAGTATGTTATTCCTTTGTTATGACTTACACAGGGCTTGTATAATGGATGCACATAAACTGATTTAAAAAAAGTGCGTAATAGTTGATTTGGTGAGGTTTTCTGTGGGGAGATGTTCATTTAGCATTTTTGGAAGGAGTCTCCAGTGTCAGCATTTAAAAGTCAGAGGCTTTCCACCACGTGTCTTCTGGACAGAAGTCTTTGCAGTTTCTCCTTAACACGACATGTGGCAGTTTTTGCCTTATCAACTTCAGAGAGAGAGAGAGAGAGAGAGAGAGAGAAACTTAAGTAATACAGGACCTAACTTGTTTGTTGGAAGTTCCACAACATTAAATGTAACTATAAATGAATTTTAAAAAGTATGACATCATTCTTTAAGTTTTTTTTGTACCATTTTACCGTTTATCAAAACGATCTTCTCCTTATTTTGTAATGTACCCGTACGACAATAACCTTTATAATTTATCATACCACACTGTTGTTTATTGTTTTCCTATAGCAGTATGCCCCTGTCATGGAATTTAGGGTTTCTGATTTTTCTGACTGAAAGAGAACTGCAGTTTGAATTAGACCTGTTGTGCTCAAGTTACATTTTTTCATGTAGATGAGCCTACTGAAGCTTAGGGAGCCAACTATGACATGTACTCTGTTATCATTGTCATCTCATGGTTTTCTCTCTCTCTCTCTCTCTCTCTCTCTCTCTCTCTCTCTCTCTCTCTCTTCTCAGCCCAAAGCACAGACAGAAGGGTGACCTGTGCATGTGAAACTGCATGTACAGACACTTGTACAGGGTATATCTGCTTCTTCACCTCGTCCGAAGGGCAGGAAGTGAGGGGCTGCTTTGAGAAGGAGCAGCAGGAGCAGTGCATAGTTGGGATCCCCAACGTGTTCGCCAAGTGTTGCCGCTCTGACTACTGCAACGCCAACATAACAGTACCCACGAAACCAGGTCAGGAATTATGAATGTCCTATTACAAAGAAGAAGAATCTTGGAGAATCGAATCTAATCTAATCTAATGCTCAAATCATGTTTTTAAAATGTGAGGTGGCAGTCATGCCCTGTCTGTTCTGATGCTCAGTCATCATAGCTGCACATGAAGAATTTCCTGTCAGGGACCTTATTTCTCTTATGACTCATATTGGAGTGACAGAAGAAAAGACGACACTGCTGCCCTCTAGTGAAATTTTATAAAGGAATACAGTGACAGTTTTTGTAATGTTCACAAATAACAAAAAAAAGACAGATTGCTGAATTATGCATAATTAAATTAGCCTTCATTATGCTGCGTCTTATAAATATTGATGTCTTCTGTGCTTCTGTGTGTTCTGTGTAGTAAAGCCAAGTGAAACTGGCAGTGTGATTGTGCTGGTGGCTGTGCCTCTGCTGGTGCTGCTTTTGTTGTCCATAGCAGTGTGCGTCTTTGTGTTGTGGCTACGCTTCAAACGACAGCACCACCATCTGCAGGAACATGAGCCCCCCATGCTCAAAGTGCCCAGCGGAGGAGACCCAACTTACGGGGTATGTGCTGCTCATGAGCTACAGTATCTCATCCATCATGCACAACATATGTATACCTTATATTAACCTTATATCCTATAATATGATATATGATCATTTATAAATTTAATAACGCTTTATGAATTTGCACTGCACATGCACTGTTGAGTTGTTGATTCTGAACAGTCTTCCACAATTAATTAAAGGATATGGTAGTAACGAGACTGTAGTACCGACACTGTCATGAAATATAATTAGGTTCCATTCTAATACGTTATCATTTCTCTAGTAAAAGCTAATTCACAGAAAATTGGATGGTTTGTATGTATAACTGTAAACTGATAAAACGTAAATAATGTAAAAAAAAAAAAAAATTCTGAAGAGTTGGCACATTGCTGTGGTATAAGAGGAATAATGTACTTCGGGATGTGGTTTTAACACAACACAACAGTGGTGGAGTAACTACTGGAGTAATAAAAGGATATTGTCGTGTGCGTAGTAAAGTAATGAATATCGTTGGTACTGGGTGCAGGTCAAATTCAATTACAATGTCTTATCTATTGGAGTTTGACGTGTAATTTTGATTCATCTAGGATATCTTTGATGAGTTTTGCACATCAGGCAGTGGGACCGGCCTGCCTTACCTGGTGCAGAGGACCATGGCTAGGCAGATCTCCTTAGTGGAGTGTGTGGGTGAGCGAGATGCGTTTGAAACAAACTGAAATCAAACTATCCTTATTTTGCCATATGGTAAAAGTGTTAAGAGTGTATGTGTTTTTGGGCAGGTAAGGGGCGTTATGGAGAGGTGTGGAGGGGCACGTGGATGGGGGAGAACGTGGCTGTGAAAATCTTCTCATCTCGAGATGAACAGTCCTGGTTCAGAGAGACTGAAATCTACAACACTGTCCAGCTAAGACATGAAAACATCTTGGGTAAGACCAACTTGAGCAGTCACATATTTTATTCTATTCATCTTCAGTTAGAGCTTACCAATGATCATTTCTGTACTTAACCAGTACTGGCGCATAAAGTGACTCCATTTCCAAATACAGCTCTCAAACCATGAAAAGCTGAACATTTCATGCTTTTGACCACTGTGAAATGTATTGCCTCTCAATCTCTTCTTTTAGGATTCATTGCCTCAGACATGACATCAAAGAACTCCAGCACACAGCTCTGGCTGGTGACTCATTTCCACGAGCTGGGCTCTCTCTATGACTTCCTGCAGGACAGCATCTTGGATCCTGAGGCGTGTTTGTGCATGTGCCTGTCGATAGCCAGTGGCCTGGTGCACCTTCACACAGAAATCCTCACCACTCAGGGCAAGCCAGCCATTGCACACCGTGACCTCAAGAGCCGCAACATCCTGGTGAAGAGGAATGGCCAATGCTGCATCGCTGACCTGGGTAAGGGAAATGCTTAAAAGACTGTTCATGAGGGTTTAGCTTCAGTCCATAATTACTGAAAAGTGTAAGCTTTTGTTGGTACAGTACAATTTTTGCAGCTTTTTTTGCAGTAAACCTGAAATGACCTTGCGTTGCTCTGGTGTGTTTTGATAGGCCTGGCTGTCATTCATTCTCAGTCCACCGACTACCTGGATGTAGGGAACAACCCAAGGGTGGGCACCAAACGCTACATGGCCCCTGAGGTTCTAGATGAGAGTATCCGTGTGAAGATCTTTGAATCATATAAGCAGACTGATATCTGGGCTTTGGGACTGGTTTTGTGGGAGATCACCCGCCGAACCGTCGTTAATGGTTAGTACAGTGCTGAGATTCAGGGTCCAGGCTAAAAAAAGATTTACCATAAATTTCTATAAGGAGCACTACTGAAAGTTGTTCAACTCAAGAGTCTGCCAATAGGCTTCAAAATTTAATACTTAAATCTCATCTGGTACTGCAAGATTTTGGTAATAATTTAGTTGGTACTAAAGTCTATTCATAACCGACTTTGCCATATATTGCTGTAAGTGCCAGGATAAGCAGTATAACCTGGTGCTAATATCGTTATTCAACATACGCTGGCAAAGTATCATGATTTAACTTGTTTCAATGCAGTAAAGCCATTTTTATGTTTATGAATAACATCCTTTGTTCTGTTGCTCACAGAGCGCATCATAATGATAAGCATAAAGGAAATAATTCCCCTATTTCTCACATCACTCCACAGAATCCCCACGTCTCACTGTCTTGCCAGCCCAATCTATCCCTTTCTTCTATCTGTGTCTGTCTCCACTATCCACCCACGATTAGCAGTCCAGCAATTATAAACAGTCTTATCAAATGTCAGCACTCCGACTCATACAGTCCAGATGCTTCTTATCGCTCTCATTTTTTTCTTCCTCAAACACACACACACACACACAAATACAATACACACTCACCATGTACGATAGACAAATCCATTGAAAACGATGTATAGCCACTATCTTTGTTATACCTTTGTGGGTTTGTTGAAAGAAAAAAAAAATAAGTGGAAAGCATGTCTTTTATTATATCCTGTCATGCAGTAGAGAATATACAGTTGTATTGTCACCCCCTTTTCTGTTGCTAAATTATGTTCTTGAGTCTTCTTCCCTGAAATATCAGCTACTACACACACACACAGACTTACTGGACGTCATCCAGCCCTCCTCCCACAGAACTATTATCTATTCCAAACTCCTTAAAATTTCAAATGGCTGTTTTACAGATATGATTAGACTCGCAGTCTCAACAAATATCTGACCTTTTTGTCAGGAAAAGCACACTGTATGTGACTGCAAATATGAACTGAACATCTTGGAAAACGTTTGACGAAGACGAAATCTGTGTTGTGTAGGAATTGTCGAGGACTATCGCCTGCCTTTTTTTGACGTGGTGCCCTCCGACCCCAGTTTTGAGGAGATGAAGAAAGTGGTGTGTGTGGACCAGTACAGGCCTTGCCTTCACAACAGACTGCACTCCCACCCGGTACACAATCCTTCTCTGTTAAGCTCAGAAAGCGTCAAGAAATGCGGTTCAGTGTGATTTCTTGCTACAACTGCTCTAGTCAGCTTTATGACAAATTAAATCTTTTTAAAGGCTCTCAGCAATTAGCGTGCTTATGGCTGCTGATGCTGTTTTAATTTAAACTATGAACAATGCCTCCAAACAGAGCAGAGATACACAATCCACTTATTGAATTAGATTTCTTGTGAATTAAATCACCTCGTAATGTCTTTGTCTCCAGGTTCTGTCTGCTATAGCTAAAATCATGAAGGAGTGCTGGTTCCAGAGTCCCTCAGCTCGCCTCACTGCCCTACGTGTGCGTAAGACCCTGGCAAAGCTGGACCAAGACCAAGACTACAGCACAGACAAACTCAAATTGGATGTCTAGAGGTCTGCTCCTGCATAATGGACACAAGTTGCAGAACAGGTGCCAGAACTCCTCTTAGCCTCATGTGCCTTTTAAGAGCAGCATCTGACCTGAGTTGATTCCTGGTGCTTCAGCCGAGGAGGCCACAGAGCTGATGGACTGACTGAACTCAGAGCTGTGCTTCTCCTCTGGACTTCAATATTACTGTTGAAGGATTTACTGCATTTTTCAACACAGTGACTCAGTTGTAAGTGAAAGTAAGCCATGGCTGAAAGTACTCCTTAGTGTCGAGAGATTTGCACGTGTTTTTCTGTCACTGTTTTTTATGAATGTGTTTGTCAGGATATGAGCCATACTGGACTTCCCAGTGGAGGAGTTTCCTGAAATTCCTTCATGACTTTGTCTCCCTCCTCCTCTTAAGTTCTGAATGTCTTAAATGAGAACACCATGTACTTAGTTCCACCATGTACATTTTATCCATTCCATAGTTATGATGGAAACTTTCGGAATGGCCATATCTTAAATATATATCCATGAATACATACTGATATAATAACACGCATGTGATATTCATTCAAATTTAGAGCTTGTATGTTATTGCTAAATAACTATGTTTCAGACTAGTGGTATTTTATGTGGTATATCCAGAGCTATTATCCTAATATATACATATCCTGTATTCTTACGGGGCATTCTGGTGCCGCTTAGAGACTGCTTATACCGCTTAAATGCCCATGGGTATATCTTTTAAAGTTTCACTTTTTATATAATAAGTTTTATATTTGTAAAAGACTTGTTTAATAATTTTGCACAAAGCAAATATTATTCTCACCCAAAATACTGGTATTTAACAAAAAATTGAAATGTTATGTTTAGGTTATTCAACATGCCATCACACCTGCTGACATAATATTTCAGTGATATTAGAGTCAGTAATAAGTGAGCTCCTGACCAAAATAATGCACATTACTGCAATAAAGTTTTTGTGTAGCTTTAAAGAAAAATTCAAATGCAAGTGTGTATTTAAAGGAAACTCCATCCTGAAACACATTCTTATTGCTTGGTTGGTTGGTTGGTTGGTTGGGGGTGCTTTTTCATTATTCCTGTGAGAAGGTAGTAGCTATGTGCTGCGCTGTTGTCACAGGGGCCCTTGCAGGCACAGTTACAATGGTATTTAATAGAGGGAAAAAGTGCTCCTTTTTTCACTCACCATTTTTCAGCAACATTCAACATCATATTTATGAGACATCCGTCAGTGCAATAGTGGAGACGTTACTGCAAATGCTGGATTCAAAATCCCAGAATACAATGAAGCTATACCATGCAACTGCACTTTACATTACGCAGAGAGTCGACGTGGCTAGTTAGTGATCTACGAGATGACGAACACAATGCTGATAATAGTAGCATTAACATGAACACCAGAAGTTTAGGAACCTGATCTCTTTGAGCAGAATGTACAGGTGAGGAGGTGAGACAGCTGGACTGACTAATGGACTAAAGTGCTGCTGCATCGCTCTCTTTAGGTGGAGATGAAGCAAGGGCTCAATCCCACTAGGACCACTAGACTAGCAGGTAGTCAAACAGCATAGTGGTTATGTAGGAAACCACTGACCAATGTGAACATAGGCCAAAATTAAAGGAGTTTAAACTAAAAATAAAAGAAAAACAGTATTTCACTACAAAATAAATCTTGCACACCATCACATGGTTTATTATAAAGATTAATATGCAAGGTGGAAGTGTTTAAAAAGGCAAGCATGTAGCACATACTTTTAAACACTAGGGGGCATCAGAAGCTCCAGACTTTGTCAAAAGGTCTTCAGTTTTTTTTCTTACTTTGTTCAGCAGTAGCGTGGTCTCAGCTCCCTGCACCCAGTGTCATCCTTTTTTTTAATGTAATACAGTCTAAGCAGGCTTATTATTGTCATCAGGAATCCATTACATTTTAATCTGATCTATTTGTTTTTCATTGTACATGTGGTGTTCGTGCATCATGTTACTGTTCAAGGCAATACAAAAGGCACTCAAGGACCCGATATCCCCAGGGAGTAACCGAGACGCACCTCAGTGCTCCACAAGCATTCATAGATACAATGTAGAATGCATCCTCCCAGGTAGAGTTTCACCCAGGCCTATATTTACCCAGCACAAACAGATCTCACATCTCTTATTCATGGAAATGTGAATTCCAAATGAGTGTATTTCTAGTATTAAACCCTGCTCATGAGCACTGACACTCATACACAAGGCCACGGGATCACACTCTCGATTTCACACACCCACACACTTACACACAAGTGCAGGTTTCAATGTAGCCTAATCTGAACTCAAGAAAGGATGTTATAATTACACTAATCGGTTATGGCTGACTAGACACAAGTTCTGAAGAATCTTTTTCCTGAATAGTCATCACTGGGGGGGGGAACAAACAAACAAAAAAAACATAATATTAGTCAAGTCTTCCAACCAGTTCTATTAGTCAAAGTGTCCGGTTCCTATTGTCAGTGAAAGAGTATCGCTTTGTGAGTCAGTAAGAGGATGGACATTGATTTCTGTCTGCCTTTTTATCTATATCTGTGCTCGCATGTGTCTGTTCTCTGTATAGCCATCTGTGACAGTGCTCGCCCAGACTTTAGGGGAGATAATGTTCCCCGAATAGCCCAGTCTGCCTGTTTGGTCAAATGGAGTGGGGGTTGTGTAGGGAGTACATCTGTATACTGCTACGCTGGACAAGCTCATTTCATACTCTCTTCCTCTTCTCTGTTGTCCCGGCATACCACATAGTTTTCTGCCTTTCACAGGGGCCAGACTCAAATGGTCCTGTTCACTATTTCGGATATGAATTCATGCCTGAAATATGCAGATAAATTTGGCAAGCTGAAAGTGTAAGTGTATCACAGCGAAAAGTGTAATGAGAAGCGTTTTCTGCAGACTAACCTCAATTAAATTTCCATTTCTATGGTAGAGGGTCCGACAGTGTCATGTGGCTAATAAAAAGCATGAGGAATGGTATTAAATGCTTTTATTGTATGAAATGTAAGTCACAAGGTCCTTATCCAGCCTACCATCTTAACATAGTAAACATCCTAGTAACTGGGAAACATTTAAAAGTTCTCTAAGAAACATTAGTTCATTTAGTCCTCAGTGCAAAGCTTTCAGCTGCATAATAAGTAGTTAAGCAGATTTCCATGTGCTTTGATTAATCCTTTGCTGCTGAGCACCGTAGGTCTCCTAATCTTCATTCTTCCAGCTGACAAGCATCTCATTGGGTGTCTCTTTGGGTGCTCACAGGGGCCCTGTAAGCTCATTCCAGTCTCATTCTGTTCACAAAAGGGTTTAAGACAACTCTGGTGTGAGAGATACAGATAGTGGCCTCTGGCAGTAGACGGAGACGGATAAACAGACAAAGCATCATTCACCGGACCACATCACAAGCAATATTTCTCTCTTGAACTTAATCCAGAACAGGGCTTTCAACCTACAAGTTAACTCCATGCAAGAAATTACAAAAAGAAAAACATCCATAACAGAGATGAAGTGCTGGTTAATCAGCTATATAAAAACATGCACTGAGAAAGTGTAAGACGTACAACTGAGTGAAAAAGTTGCACGCAAATGAACAAGACATAAAAATGGGTGAAAGAGAGACAAAAATTTAATTTCTGCCAATGAGACATTTTGTTTTTCCAAGTTTCACAGATGTTCCTTTATCATAAATTTTATAATTGCCAGTGGTAGTATGGCAGAGTAATGTTTTTTATAAACTACACACCGGTTCATGTCACTGGGTATGAACCCTAAACACGAGACGTAAATTGGGTAGGTTCACGGTGCACACACACACACACACAGTGGGCAGCCTTTTTTGCCACAGCACCCGGGGAGCAGTTGGGGGTTCGGTGTCTTGCTCAAGGGACTCAACTTAGAGAGCGCTGGTCGTTCACTCCCCCCACCTACAGTCCCTGCCGGACCTGAGACTCAAACCCATGACCTTCAGATTACAAGGCCGACTCACTAACCATTAGGCCACGACTGCCCCCAATACAGATCTGTTCTAAGGGTTTGGTGGCTTAGTGGTTAGCACATTTGCCTCAGCCCTCTGGGGTTGGGGGTTTGAATTCTGCCTCTGCCCTGTGTGCACAGAGTTTGCATGTGCTTTGAGGATTTCCTTGGGGTACTCTTGTTTCCTCCAGAGTCCGAAGACATGTGTTGTAGACTGATTGGCATTTCCAAATTGGCTGTAGTGTGTGATTGTGTGCCCTGAGTTCCCTGGCTTAGGCAACTCTGTATAGTATAAGCAGTATGGAAAATGGATGGATCCTATCCTCCCTTTCTGAATGTAACATATCCTATATATTCTCTAATAATGTATATGCCTTTATAATTGCTTCCAACCTCTTTGCATGTTCTCTGAGCAGCTTTTGCATCTTCTGAATATTACTATTCCCACTCTATTTTCCCCTGATATATTTGTTCAGACTGCAGATTGCATCACCGAATTTTGCACGTTGGTGAAGCAACCCTGGGCCTTTAGATCAGGTTGGGGGAGTAATCGCAAAACTTTGACTTCTTTTTTTCTTTTTACAGAATACACATACATTTTATTTATTTTCATACAGATAAATTGATATATATCTATCTATCTATACAGATAGATCGATAGATAGATAGCAAACTGCAAACTTTCTCACTTAGTTGTATGATGCCTTTTTGTGTAAATTCACTCATGTGTGATTAATTTTTTTTTTTTTTTTAAAGTCTATTCATTAAGTGTCAAGTGTAAGTGTCAAGGTTTGGGGTGTGTACTTAAAAAGAAATGCTTGCAATAGGCAAGTTAAATTAGTGCTATTTCACGAGTGCATTGTTCCTCATTATTCACTCATTTCATGTTATATGTTATAGTTATAGGGTGTTAATGGACGGGGGCTCGAGGATGCTACATTTACCAAAAAAAAACAGGTAATTTGGGGGGAGCTGCACGAGTGAGCGCTCACGCCACAACAAAGGGAGCGCGCGCGGAGTTAAACCCTCCCCTTTAAAAAACTGCGCGCGCCCCTTTAAGCGCAGCTGTGTGCGCGAGTCTTTATTGCCGGAGTGCCTACCTGCTGGTGTTAGACTGAGTGACTGAGAGAGAGAGAGAGAGAGAGAGAGAGAGTATATATGAAGCGTGCTGCTCTCATTGTCAGTACCTCACCACTAATGCGTTAAATGCGAAGCGATGGGAATCTCGCAGTCATGTCTCTGCGAAGAACCGCGTTAGCTTTGCTCGTGCTGATTGGATTAATAGCGCCGGGTGATGGTGAGTACACCGTGTTTGTATTTACACTCCTCCGGTTGTGTGTGTGTTTATTTAATAGCGCTGGCGTGCGTGTGAGTGTGTGTGTGTGTGAGAGAGAGAGGGCGGCGAGGCGCTCATCATGGCGCGGCTTGTGATTTATAGCCTGTTGGCTAACGTAAACGCGAAAGTATTTTGTTTGTTTGTTTACGTCGTTTCCTCGTGGCCGCTTTCGCTTTGACACACTGTTCCTTGGGTCCTCTGTAGAAACATATCCGCTTTGTTCCGGTTGAAATCTCTTGAATTAGAAGCGAGGTGTGCGTAAATGTGTTCCCAGGTTGCCTTTGGTTTTTGTGGTCAACGCTGCCACGAGCACCTCATAACAAACCTGTAAATATTATGCTCACTAACTAAGTGCTTTTTTTTTTTTTTAATTTGTGTTTTTAAGTCCTGCATTTCCAGGCCTGTACTTACCCCGACACAATGTGAAGTGGAGAATATCCTCCATGTGGTTTATTTAGTCACCATGTCCCACCACAGACTAACGCCACTTTAAGGTTGCTAAGCTAAACATAAGGAGAACGTTGTTTTCCGGTTGGGTGCTTACACTGCTCCACAGCTTCCAGAGCTTCCAGTGCTACAAAAGACACGTTGTTCACAGGTTTCAGATGAGCTGTGTTGCTTTTCTGTACCGTATGATCTCAGGCTGAACGATACAACTGCAAGTTCAGTACAGGACCACGGTACCCTCTACCTTCATGCGGCTTAAAGATTACTCAGCAAAGCGAGATAGGAAGCTTTCCTTTATAACATATGGTATTTGTTTAGGAGGGTTTGCACAATTTAATGGCACGTTAATTCCTTCAAGTTGCCTTTGCTATCCATGCATGTGTAAATGACTCTTATAGAAAGAGGACGCTGGATTACTGCCTATACTTAACCAGATTTCAATCTGGAAGACAAATGACAACACTGAGGCATGCATTTCAAATGTAGCTCTTCCTGTAGAGCTACAGTTTGGTCACCAAAACCTCTAATAATTTCTGAAACGTGAAATTTTGGGTTTAAGTGAAGAAATCTCTGGACACACCATTATAGGTTGGGCTTTCCTGAGTTCATGGGTAGAAATGAAAATTGACCTGATGGACATATTATATTGGCAAGCTTAAAGGGACATAAAATGGTCCAGCATTTAAACTGCTTCACAAACATGCCCACAGTGCACCCGGGCATGGCGTGGATCTTTATTGCATTGTGGTAGCGGAGTGCTAGCGGTGCAACGTGCCTTCATTATTTTTCCAGTTTATGGCAGTCACTATAACTTCTCTATTTGTATGTCTAAATGTACAAAGGTTACTATTTAGGATTTTTTTCTTTCTTGATTTTTTTTGGTCTAGGCCAGGGGCAATGTTGATCCACAAAGTCTACAATCCTGCAGTAAACATTTCTTGTCTTCTTCTCTAACCGATTTTCTAATCAGTAGTTCACTGATGTGTTGATACAAGTCGGAGCAATGAAACATCCCCAGATTATGACAGCCACCCATCAGAATCATTTATTTGCCAAGTACAACATGAAGGAGGAATTTATTTTGCTGCGATGCAACTTTAAACATGGTACAACACTAGTCTAGAGATTCTGGTTAATAAGTAAAATCTCAGGGTCCATAAAACTGAAGTGCGGTTTTATAACATGTAGGAAGTGTGGGGTGGTGTTTGTACGGGTCAGCTGCAAACTGTTCATTCAACAAACCCAGACAGAAGTCAGAGTTGAAGTCTGGCTCTTTGTTATGGAAATGTGGGCAATGGCCCCCATTCAGAAGCCTGTCAAAGAAGTCTGCATCCCCTTTGTAAGGCCAAACGAATGTTGGTTGCATTTGGTGCATACATAAACATGGCTGATGTATGGTCGGGCAAGGTGGCATGGTCTTGTCTGAGCTTTATCACACTCAGAAAGCTTTCTCTCTGAGGACCGTGTCTGACTTTACTATCATGATTTTTAAAAGAACCTGAAAAACAGTTAGAGAAAGCTCCGAGCCAACTTGCTGGCATGCTTTCATGTTTTGTGAAATTTGAAAGTTTTCCTTGTTGTTTCTGGCTATGCTAGTGATGCTCAATAAGGCCATGCAATGAATTTCCCATCTTTTTCAACTAATTGCTTTTTTTTTTTTTGCTTTTTTTTTATGGATTACTCATCTAGTTTCCAAGAACATTTCCTCCCTCTGTTCACACAAGGCCATTATGCACAGCACTCTGGCACATGTTCCAGTACCAGGCTTAAGGGAAAGGTGAAGGCCACATCGGTCCCACCTGCAGCCATACATGCGGCGGATGAGAAAAGGCTCATCGAGTGAGTGAGAGGGCCGATGCTCTTTGGGAGAGGTATCAGGCTGCTAGAGAGCAGTTTGCACAGCTGCTGTGTTTTTGTCCTGCCTGAGGAGGGGTGAAGGTGCCCAAAGTGTCAGTCCCCCTGCTGAAACCAAAGACACTGAGGAACAGTAATGGTGCGGAGCCAGCCCACACTTACCACTTCATTTGGCCCACATACTGAGCAGCTCCAGATCTGGCCACCAGAACATGGCCGCAACTAACACTTTGTGGACCAAGTCTCAGGCATGACTACAGTCTGTTCCAAAATTGAAATGCTGAACACGAGTTAGATGTGATTGGTAAACTTTTGGCCACTTTTTAAATTAAATTCCAAAGTCTAACTTTAAATGCAGTTGTAAACCATTTGTGGCCCAATTTTGGCCCACGTTGCTGCTTTTTTCTTTTTTTTTAAATGATTGCTGTAACTGATTATGTGCTGAAATTACCATATTTGGCTGAAAAATTACTCGCTATACACTGTTGGGGTGGGGAGAAAGAAATGTAAATGCCATGTAAACACTCTTCCAGGCACTAGAGTGCTCAGGTAGTTAAGCTTTACAGCATTCGTGTGTTTTTTTTTTTTGTTTGTTTTGTTTGTTTGTTTGTTTTTTCTTTTCTTTTCTTTCTTTTTTTTTTTTTACGCAGTATTAGCACATTGTACCGAACTATTAAACAAAGTGTGCAACTGTGTTTTTACAGTGCTATATATTGGTAACTGTATGTTAGCATAAAATCCCTGTCTTTTACTGCCAAATATATTTATTAAATACATTTAGGAGTCAAAACTCATTTCATTAGCTTTTCCATGAAACTAGCTAACTTTACTAGTTAAGTATTAGAAGGAAATGGCAGCTGGGGCGAGCTATTAGCTAGCTGCATTAACGTTACCTCAGGTATTAGCTGTTGTACTCAATTGCAGTCTAAATGCAGGATGGATTCTAGCTTTTTATCAGTCTGAAAATCAAGTTTTTGATTAAAAGCTGCTTACAATTTGTAATTAGAATTTAAAATTGGGTGGCTAGCTAGCAAACTTTAGGTAGCTATGCTGACAGGTCTTCTCTTGTGTCTCCTGTTAGCTTAATCTTGTTACATTCACCCTGGTGTGGTGGTGGCATAGAAATTGAGTTTTTATTAAGAAGCATCAATGTAAGAAAATGGAAAATTATTTTTTTTAAAAATTCAGTGGAGATGAGGGTTCTTTGTTTCTTCAGTGCTAGTTTTACAGTAACACTATACAGTAATGATTTTCATACAGTGTAATCTGCCAATGCTGTAAATATTTTTCCATAACACGTTAAAATTTTGGTACTGGTTTGAACGAAGTATTGTTTTGTAAGAATTAGAGAAATTCTTTAGAGGGTATGTGTGGGAGAGGAGTGCATTTCTTACTCTGTTCTCAGCAGCCTTGCTGACTCGATTATAGCGTAATCAGGTTGATGGGCCTGAAAGCAGCCTGTCATGAAGGCTGGGGCTCTTGCATGGCCGTGTGACGCTTCTCACAGTGCTGTGTGAGAAAACGGCATCAGTGTGATCGAGCCAGGCAAACAGCCTGGAGGCAGGGTGCATCTCTGTGTTTTCTAGCCGCATTTCACTCCCCACCGAACTGAACAAACAGCGTAATGCCTGCCTGCATTCCTTTGGGGATTGTCTTGTCTTTAACAGATGCACCTTCTTTTGTACTGTGTTACTGGATAGTCCAATAGTAAAGAGGAATGTCCAAAAGAAAAGGATTTTCTCTCTGATTTGGTGGTAAAACTATAATCTGTGAGCTGGTTGTGGGCTTGTTCGAAGTAGTGTGAAAACCACCAAAAAGGGTGTGTCTGGAAAGCTTCAAATTTATAGTGTAATTAAGACCTCAAGGGTGAGACAACTGACAGACAGCATCAAGGCAGAGCCACAGCACAGCAGCTGCCGTGAGAGCGTGCTAAAGTCAGAGTGGAGTTATGAAAATGAAATGAAGGAGCACATTAAGCTACAGTATATTTTGCATGTGTCTGCTTGTTCAGGAAGTCAAAGCCTGGTCTACAGAGGAAAGGGATATATGTGGGTTAACGTGGGTGGAGATTTGTGTGTATCCGAGTGTAAGTGTTTTGAATCTGAGGCTGCGGGTTAGCCTTTGACTAGGGGTTGAGTTCACGGTCACAGCAGTCCAAGATCTGTCTTTGCTTCTTTAATGACCTTGCTAATGACCTGAGTGGCCAGCAAGCAGCTCAGCCTAACTGCGCTTACAGACATGTTAGCCTTTACTTGACCTGACTCGCTCTATCTGTTCAGAGGCTTTTTGTGTCTTGTTTATTTATCATCGTCTTAGCTTAATGACATAATGGCCTGCCTGTTTGGTCTTCATATTATAGGGATATTGCATGCACTCTGAAGCAGGGCAAATAAGACAAGCAGTGCTACCAAATCCTGTGAAAGTACCCTATTTGCTTGAAAAGATGTAGGCCAGTGGTAATCAGAACAGGCTCCCAGGGCCACACGGGACTATTTGAGTTTGAAAATGTAGCTTTTCTTGTAGTATGTGTTCATCATAGTCATGTGTTAAATTTAGTAATACTTGGAGGATGCCTCAGTAATGAAAGAGAAGCTCAGTTTCCTTGTATCTATAAGTACAATATCTCCTGTGCAAATAAAGGATATTTGCTACATCTTGCAAGCTTGCTTGCACATAGTAGTATTGTACTGTGCAATGCTTTTCGGTTTATTGATGGTGAGATGCATGTTGAGGGATTTGGTAGCTACATTCATCACAGCTTTGTATAATTGTGAATTATGCCACATTATTGCGAGTTATGCTGTGCAAGACCATGACTGAAACACCAGGTGACACATATTGGTTAGATGAGGACTCCTGATTCTGGAGGGGGAAAAAAAGATTTCTGCTTTTGGGCCAGACAGGTAATTTGACCATGAGAACAGAAAAGATGCTCCTCCTCCCCTGTATTGATTTTGTGTGTGTGTGTGTGTGTGTGTGTGTGTGTGTGTGTGTGTGTGTGTGTGCGCACGCACAGGAGTGTAAGAGTGTGCATGCTCTGTCTGGTGGCGTCAGCATGTCTTAATCAGCTCCCTGTCTGGGGGTTCTATGTATCTCGTTTCAGCCCTTTGCATCTTGGGTAACAGCACTCTCATAGTCGGCTTGCTCCCTCTGGCCCCCGGCATCCTGCTCTCTACGACACAAAAGAGGATGATGGACTTTAATTTTTCTGATGGAGACGGCACATGATTAAAAAAAACACACAGTTCTAATTGAGCAAGACCAGAACCATCTTTTTTCAGAAAGCTTAAGTTGTGGTTTTGTAGTTTTTCCAAATGTTTATACTCGCACCCCAAGTTTGCAGCTAGCTTGCAACTGAGCTCTGGGGTTGGAGAAATATTTGGCCTGCACAGGCCTTAGTCACTTTACCGGTAATATGCAATTATTTATGCCAGATCCATTTGTGGTTTCATCATCTCTCTAAACCCCACTCTGATCGTCCAGACTTGCACTTAATGTTAACAGCCCACCCCACCCCCGACACACACACACGCACCCCTTCTTCCCTGCATGTCTGTCACTTCCTGTCTGAACAAGAATGGAATGATAGGAACTTCACACTGCCAGCAAGATTCTGGGCCCGGGCCTACTGAATTCTCTCTTTCCTATGGGTTAAGTCAAAGTCTAGACTGGGTTTTAATGACGGTCACAGCTGGCCCCTCGACCAAAACCGTGTCATAATGTCGAGTGCAGTCGGATCCCTGCCCCCAATCCTGTCCCGTATCTGTTCCTTTCCTCCCCCAGCAGCAGTGAAAAGCCCAAGGTGGGGGGTGACCAGCCCCCTAACAGCCCCTCTGCTCACAGGCCATTCGTGCTCTTTGTTCAGGCACAGTCAGCCCAGTCCCTCCTCATGTCTGCCTAATCTCCAAACAAAGGGCCAGTGTAAGGCCACCAATTATGTGTATACAAGAGCACACTCGTTCACACTCTGTTTGGTGCCTTTTTTTTCCATCTGATGTCATATTATTATACACTTTTTTTTTTTTTTGGCACAAATTCTGATTGTTCTTTTTCCAGCTGATGTTCTCCGTCACCTCTTTCAGCTGGGTGGATTTATTAGCATTGTTTTTGCTGTGACATTTCAGTAGCTTGGTATCTCAGGCTTTTGCTCTGTTTACTGTCTATAGTCATTATATGTTAAGAGATCATTGGTTGACATCAGTCATTTGTAATGACAGGAAATTCAATGATCTCATTGCCCCTGTTTACAACATGGCTGAAAAAATACAATTCTCTATCTATTTGTTGGTTAATGCGGCATTCTTCAGAATGTTGGTGGGCTGTGTGATAGAGCTACAGCTCTGTTGTTTGTGTGTGTAGGTGTGGTGTTTTTGAGGAATATCACCACTGGACCTGACCACAGTCCATTCAGCAGCTGCACCACAGGCCACATACAGACAGCACATACGTGTATGGTGTTCAAAGCAATTCCTCCCCCAGTGTACACTACACCATACTTGTAGAGTTGAGCATTTATTTGTCTACATAGTTGCCCATTGAGTCTCTTTTCAGTCCAAAGTAATTATTTAAAAAGTGCTTATAGTTTTATGGAATAGGAATGCAGCAGAAATGTTTTTTTTTTTGTTTTTTTTTGGGTCTAGTGATTTGTGTGCTGTTCAGAGTAATTGGACCCCGAGTCTGGTTTTGTGTGAGGTAATGTTTCCTCAGTGCTGTGTGTACGGTTTTAATGGAATTTCACGCACCCAAACACAAGCATACCAATACTTTAATCTTAACTGAATATACAGAGGAGCAAAATTTCACTTAATGGCCACCCCTGCACCCTAACGTAACCAAGTTTGCCAATGCTATAACCTTTAGTGAAAATACTGTGAGACGTTTGAGTGCAAACATTACCAGACAAACACAAGGAGCTGTGCATCTGTGTGTCAAATGGCTTTCTACACTGTGTGAGAGGGCACTAGGTAGTGCTTTCAGGTCCATGCATACATCCTATGTCAGGGGTGTCCAATCCTGTGGGTGCAGGTTTTCATTCCAACCAAGCAGAAGCCATACCTGAGTCTACTGAAAGCCAAGATCAACTGATTAAACNATTAAACAGGTGGAATCAGCTGTGGCTCCTGGCTGATTGGAATGAAAACCTGCACCCACACTGGCCCTTTGTGGATAAGATTGGACTCCTCTGTCCAATGTAGTGTGCAAACAGAGTGAACTGGCAGCCATTTTGGGTTTGACCTAGAACGTACCGGAATTTACTTGGATTACGGAAAGAAATAGAGATAAGTAGTGATAAGATTTTTTTTAGATCTGAACCATTAAATTGTACTTTACAATGATCTTGTCTCTTAAATCCACCAGAAAAAAAAACTTTATTAAAAAGTAAGAAACTTAAGCAGTCACTTCCACCGTTCTGCTGAAGAATTTTATACAAAAACCATTAATCTGGATGTCTGTGTGACTGCATTTAACCAATCAGTCCCTATTTTTTTTTTTTTTTTTTTTTTTTTAGAGACACCCATATGTCACAGCTCAACTCACATAGTACATGTGCAAAAATGGTAACCAAATTCATCACGAGTACGTGGTGGACATGGCGCCAGCGTGGAGGATTATGGGTAATTTGCCGAGCCGAGCCGCCTGATGGAAAAGCGTTATATTAGTGGAGTGATTAGGAGGAAATGGCACAAAGTTGTTTTTCCCACTTTATCTGGGCCTGGTCACCTCTGTGCAATATTCAGGAAATTCCTGGTGCATGTGAACAGTTAACTTGGATCTGCTCCACTGGCAGTTACTGGCAGTACACTCTTTATGCCTTAAAGAACACAGCCATTCAACAATTACTGTGTACACACACACACTCCCTCTCTCACTCACGTTCTTCCTCTCTCTCATAGTTTCTATGAGTTGAGCATTATTGACTTGACTGTTTAAATATTCAGCACTGTCAAAGCTCTCAAATTAGATGAGTCAACAACAATAGTAACAAACACTCTCGCTTGTACACATATAGAAAGGTGTGGTCAGACTGTTTCTGTGTCATGTCTTGTGCAATCCATGTATGAGAAATGAAGAGGAAGTGCATTGAGTAAGATCAATTTAAACCCAGCCTCTGGAGTCCAAAGTGTGAAAGCAAGGAAGCAAAACGAGAAGGTGTGTGTGTGTGTGTGTGTGTGTGTGTACACCAAGGAAAAGATCTACTAATACATCTACAAACATCAGAGGCTCGAGTGTTTTGACAAATTGAGACCTAGAAGAAAAGTGAAGGAGGGATTATAGTTTAGAAATTCTGCAAAAGAAAAACTATAAAGTTCTCAGATTAACAGAAATCTAAGTTAATAAATAAAAAGTCTGCTTTTGCACTCCCAGGGTCATGTCGCAGTCATGCATTGCGGTTTTCAAGTCCTGTTATTTTTAAAAACCAGTGCAATTTGTCCTAAGTGGCCCACCATTGTTGGTGGCTGAGCTCTGCGACTGATAAGAGCAGGGTGTGAGTGAAGCATGACGGGCAGGCCTGCTCCCCCCTGCCATGACCTCAACCTCCTGCCTGAGCCGCCTCCGGGTGCCAGAGACACCGGGCCCCTCTCTAATCCCAGTCGCTTTCAGTCAGCTCAACTGGTTGGAGTGACAAAAATTCAGGCCGGCGATGACGGATCAAAAATAGAGTTAGAAAACATGGCTTACATGCCAGGACAATAGGACACGTCTGTTTGGATGCCCTTGAAGATCAGAGTTGATTGTTAGCTGATCGACATGAGAACACTCATATTTAAAAACATGATGTGGAATAGTAAGACTTCTACACTCTACTCTTTAATCCCAGCCTATGTCTGAGTCCTAAACCCGGACTAAAATTACTTTGTTTTTAAAAAAAACGACAGCCACTGTTTTCATTTTGCTGCTGTGCATGCTGACGTATTGCTCCGTGCCGTAAGCAGTGTGCTGCAGTGTGCTTCGGCTTCGCAGTCTGTTTGGGTTCATCTGCAGTGGCGGATTCGGTTTCATGTTATGCAGCCCGGTGGTAAACTGGTGCCTGCGTTCATGGCCTCAGCTTGAACCAACAGTGACACCTACTCGATTCCTCGCCGCGTGCTGCTGACTTTGCTCGCCCCCTGGTGGCACCAGGCCTGCACTGTCTTCTCATAGCCTGCTTTTAATTTTCTCATAAATGACCACATCCTATTTAAAGAAGTTCATTCTTGCATGAATAGCCAACAGCTCCTTTCAGTTTCCAGAGATTTTTGTACTTCTTCTTCCTTCACTTCGGCAGCAGCGACTAGAAGAAAGCCCAGTGTTTTAAATCAAAAATGGTCAGCTTGTTGTCAGATAAATGTGTCCTTTTCTTTCTTTGTTGACCCATGAGTCTTCCGCATAATTTCCCGAGTATTAAGTGTCCTCCCAGTCATTTCCTGCGCCAACATTTTCTATGTTTCAACTTGAACTGTTAAGGTGGTATTCACTTGGGGTTAAGTGTGAATGCAAGTATGATAGCTGAATATGTTAGCTGTTGATGGCTGTTTTAATTAAAGGGAAGATACTGTTTAAGCTGTAGTAAGGATGCAACAATATTCACTTTTGTTTTTATTTTTTTTCTCTGCAGCTCTGAAGTGTAACTGTACTAACTGTGAAAAAAGTGGCTATGAGTGTGAGACAGATGGGGCCTGTATGGCCTCCACCTCCTACATTAAAGGCCAGGAGCAGCATGTGCGCATCTGTATTCCACGTGAGAGTCTAATCCCACCTGGTCAACCCATCTACTGCCTGAGTGCTGAGGGAGTGCTCAACACACACTGCTGCTACACAGACTACTGTAACAGTGTCGACCTGCAAGTCCCTATTGGTGAGCAGCTCAGAAACCCTTGCTGTTACTTGATTAAATGGTTGCTGTTTGTTTCTCACTTTGATCCATTTTTTTTTACCTGCTGCATTCTCTTTTTAATGGCTATAGACTAAGATTTCTTTCTCTCTTGCAGGGGTTCCTGAGAGCTGGCCAGGAACAGCTGGTAGCTGGGGTCCAGTGGAGTTAGTAGCGGTCATAGCAGGACCAGTCTTTGTTTTCTGCCTGTTGCTGATTGTCGGCATCTTCCTGTTCCAGCACCACCAAAGGAACTACAACCACCGGCAGAGGCTAGATGTAGAAGATCCCTCATGTGACCACCTTTACCTAGCCAAAGACAAAACCCTGCAGGACCTCATATTTGACTTGTCCACCTCTGGCTCTGGATCTGGTCAGTCCCACCTCGTTTAACCCTTCACAATTCCAGTGTGTTTGTTCCAGGACTTGTGTGACTTCTGTTTTGCTGCACATCCTGCAGGTCTACCTCTGTTTGTGCAGAGGACGGTGGCGAGGACCATCGTGCTGCAGGAAATTATAGGCAAGGGTCGCTTCGGGGAGGTGTGGAGGGGGAAGTGGAGAGGAGGAGATGTGGCTGTGAAGATCTTCTCTTCCAGAGAGGAGCGCTCCTGGTTCCGCGAGGCTGAGATCTACCAGACTATCATGCTCCGGCACGAGAACATCTTGGGCTTCATCGCAGCAGACAACAAAGGTAAGTAATTGTATGCTATCTCCAGGTTTAAATCATGCCAAAAAAGATTATTCCTAGTTTGTTCTGATTTTTTCTTTTTACCCTTTGTAGACAATGGCACGTGGACTCAGCTGTGGCTGGTCTCAGACTATCATGAACATGGCTCTCTGTTTGACTACTTGAACCACTACTCAGTCACCATCGAAGGCATGATCAAGTTGGCTCTGTCAGCCGCTAGTGGTCTTGCACACCTGCATATGGAGATCCTTGGCACGCAAGGTAAGTATGGATCCTTAACCATGCACCTTTTTGTAATTCATTAATATCGTTTTGCATTATATGTGCTAATATGGTTTTGGTTCTTGTTTAAACAATTCTGCCATTGTTTTTATATTTGTTTAAATGGCTTGTCCTGTAGGAAAGCCTGGAATTGCACACAGAGACCTCAAATCAAAAAACATCCTGGTAAAAAAGAATGGCACCTGCGCTATAGCAGACTTGGGCCTAGCTGTACGCCATGAGTCCGTCACTGACACTATTGACATCGCCCCTAATCAGAGGGTGGGCACCAAGAGGTACTGCTTCAGTGCTAGATCTAATGCACATCTAATGGTGAAAATGTTTGCTAGGACACATTCTAAATGGTTTGAATAAACACAACAAACCTGCACTGTTTTACAGATATATGGCCCCAGAGGTGCTGGATGAAACTATCAACATGAAGCATTTTGATTCATTTAAGTGTGCTGATATCTATGCATTAGGACTGGTGTACTGGGAGATAGCAAGACGATGTAATGCTGGAGGTAAGATCTCGTAGTTGTTATAGGCCCATAGGTAATACTTAATTCTAAGAATTACCTATGGGCCTATATTTTGCTTTGACAGTTGTGAACAGTATAAGCTTAGGTGTGGCTCAGCTATCTGCTATTCAGACATTGAACTAAAGTGCTTTTGTTTGTTGTGGTTATTGCTGTTGCTCAGTATCCAGTCTAGCAGAGATCTTAAAAAAGATGTCTTAAAACTTATGTTCTGTTTAAAATTAAAATGGGTGGATTCCAGATGTTTCATGACTAACATAGTTTGTGGCAATCAGCCTAATTATATTTGTTATATATTTGGTTGCTTATACATTAGATATTAGATATTTGTTTGCCCATTTTTGATTTGTATAAGATTATTAAGAAGATTATTACAAGATGTTGTAAGAAGCTTTTTTTTTTTATTCTCATATTGTAGATGTCAGGATTTGCCAGTTTTGCAAGTTCCAAGGATAGTTTAGTCATCACTGACTGTAAATCATATTGTTTAAGAAAAGTTAGTCATGACTAGTTTTTACCATTGCTTCATTCCAACAGGCATCCACGAGGACTACCAGCTACCGTACTACGACCTGGTGCCCTCTGACCCTTCCATAGAGGAGATGAGGAAGGTTGTGTGTGACCAGAGACTGCGGCCCAATGTGCCCAACTGGTGGCAGAGCTACGAGGTATAAACACTGTTTAGCACACCATCATTCTAAAAATAATTTAAGCTTTTGTTTTGTTTAGTTCTGATTATTATAATGACATTGCTTGTGCATTTCTGAAGGCCTTGAGGGTGATGGGGAAGATAATGCGGGAGTGCTGGTATGCTAACGGAGCAGCCAGACTCACGGCTCTGCGTATTAAGAAGACTCTCTCGCAACTCAGTGTGCAGGAGGATGTTAAGATGTGATGCACACACGGGATGCTGCTTCCCCCAGAGACGCACACTCGGAGTGACCTGCCAGTTTCAGACACAGTTTTATAAAGTTGTGACAGGGACTACCTCACCTTTTTAGCCAAAACTACTGAGCTTAAGGCTACTCCAGCTGTTCTTCAATCCCCCCATGGGCTCCCAGTCCAGTCTGTGTGTCCATCTCCATCATGTCGACGCTACACACCTCCATTGCATGGACTGTTTGGTTTTTTTTCTCTCTCTCTCTCTCTCTTTTCCTCTCCCCCTAAGGCAGGATTAATTCATTAACTGTGATGGGACTTCTTTTTTTTTAATTATTTTAATGGCCTTGCCCTTGAAAATGGACTATTGTGTACTAAAGAGCATGGCTGTATATGCGTTCTTATTTTGCGCGTTTCGTTTAGCCCATACAGTATGTTGTACTCTGAATCATAGACTTTTCTCCACTGTGGTGGCGGGATTGTGTTTCCTGATTTTTATCTGCCTTTAGCATAGAAAAAAGCGTAAAGAAAAGGAGCAGTGAGACTATGAAATTCACAGCAGGGCCGGGTTGCAGTGTAGTTCTTCGCTGTTCTGCTATTAAAGGAAATTAGCTGTGTTTGGGGAGTTAAATGTAAATTTCTGGTTGCTGAGAAACTGCTCATGTGAATCGAGACTCATTTATGTAACTAATTAATATTGTGACCTAGACTTAATTACTGTACAAAAAGGCATGTTTCTTATAAGCGTTGATTTATGTGCGGTTAACTGTTTAGGGAGCTTTTTTTCCCCCTTTATCCCCAATTTATTTATTTTTTTTAATATATGTAATGTAGCTGTTCAGGACACTGTGAGATTAGTGCTCATTCAGGTTATGGCCATTAATGATACTAATATGATATCGAATGCTGTGCAAACATCAAATTCATGGCAAGAAATGTAGCATAATTATCTTTTTTTTTTTTTTTTAAATGCATTTTTTTCCCCTTACGTTTTTGAGCATGCGCTATACCCAACTGGTGTTCTATGAACTGCACTATTGCTCCTTTGGGGAAGTGGCAGAAGGTGGCCATTCGTGCCACTTTAAGAAGCATCCTGTAAATGGTTCCTATAAATGTAAAATAATGCCTCAATCTATCTGCTTATTTATAATGTAACATTTATAATCTACAACTTTCTATGATATGTTTTCATCATGTATTTTATAGTTTTTAATTCAAGCCAATGGAAAGGTACTACTGACTGCTCTGTCCCTTGCATGAATGAAAATCTCTAAGCTTGTAAGTTTCGTAGTTATCTGTTTATGATCCGAGTAACTTCACATGCCAGTGTCTGACACACAGCTCTATATCTAAACGCAGGAATCTAAATCTGGTCCCAGTGTGATTTGAAGAATTCTTCTAAAGAATTCTTCTTAAAAAAAAAAGAAAGAAAGAAAAAAAAAGAGAGTCTGAACAGAAATGCAATGTAAGCTTTAGACTGTGTGTGTGTATGTGTGTGCGTCTTTTGCTTTGGCTGTTTTGAAGAGGCCATAATACAGGGTCTGTTGAACGAGCACAGTGGATGAATGCACACAGTTACATAATCACGATAGTCTGGACGCATAGTGCTTTCGAGTATAGATTAACACAAGGGTGTCAAGAGCATCAAGTTAAAATGAACTTGTCCAGGAATCTTGCTTAAAGTCTTAAACAGAGTGCTTGGAAGAAGAAAAAAAAGTTAACACTTGTGTATTACAACACTAACATTGTAAGACAAGAAGGTTAGGATACTTCTTTACACCAAACTCAATCTGGTAGCCATTTCACCAAAACGACAACAGTACTGTAAAGAAAAGAAAACTGTAAAGAATAATGTTGCCATTAAGTGTTAACTTTTTTTTAATCACTCAAAAAGGTGGATTGTTCTATTTTAACTACCATTCTCTGGGTCGAGCACTGGAATTTTTGTTTTGACTAATGTAAGGAAAAATGGACTTGTCACCAGCTTGTCACTTTTTATTTATAACTCTTGTGTTTTGCAGCTGGAATTCGCTTGTGATTGTGAGACATACTGCATACGCTTCCATAGCAAATACTTATGGCACTACGAGGGATTTTACAGCAGATGTTAGTCAGGCCACTCACTGGAAGAATCATGCTGGTGTGTAGACTAACTGCCCATTTTGGTTTATCGCAAAGACTGGATGCTGTAATTTAAACCATATGTTAAACCCATGCTAAATGCAAATTCTTTTGGGGATTCATTGAAATTGTACATAAATAATACATTTTGTTTTCTTATCTGCATGTCTGTGTTTTCTTTGTGAAGGCATAAGAGGCATATAATGTTTCCACTTTGGCACTTTATTTTTCATTTGACTGAAACTTCGCAATGAGGAATGGTGCTTTTTTTTCTACATCACATGACTATAAACAGAGACTGCAAAATGGAAGGGCTCTAATTGAGTTGGGGAAAAATGGAAGACTGATTGGCAGCATTTTAGGGGGGATGAAGTGTATAATAGAGGGCCTAAAGTCCCCAACCCATAACCAACCATAATACTTTTTGTATATTAATGTTTTTTAACAATAGACTTTGTCACAAATCAGCTTTACAGAAATCTAGATGTAGATTTAGATGCCTTATGAGCAAACCAGAGAGAACAGTCAAAAGGGAAAAACTCCTTGAGATGGTATGAAAATATCTTGAGAGGAACCAGACTCAAAACATCAAAACAAATCCTGTCCTCTTGTGGGTAACAACTGATAGTGCAATTATAAATTATTGTACTTCTACAACTGTATACCAGAAAATCAAACAGTACTAAGTGTGTTGATGTGAAGTGAATAAGAGTCCTGGGATGATTCATTTCTTTATGATTACAGTGATGAATCTTGGACATAAACTGTTTTTGGGCAGCGTGAGGGTTCTATCTTCTTCTTCTTCTTCTTAAGGCTTTTCCCTTCAGGGGTCGCCACAGCGAATCATCACTCTCCACCTATCCCTATCTTTTGCATCCTCAACACTTGCNTATACCTCCTCTTTGGCCTTCCTCTTCTCCTCCTGCCTGGCAGCTCCATGTCCAACATTCTCCTACCAATATACTGAGGGTACGTTCTATGAAAACCTGAAGTGTGCATCAATTACAGAAACAGTGCATTAAATTTGTAATTGCAAAAGTTGCAATGGATCACTGGTCCACTGTTAATAGCCCTTTCTACTGCTAGCTTAACCCTGATACACTTTTTAACACATCTATGCAATGAACAGTGCTTATTATTATTATTATTATTATGTTTTCATTTCATTTCATTCAACCCTTTTATAAATCTTCAGGGTGTTTTTAGAATGACATTGCATACTTTTGGTACAAATTTAGCCCATGCTTCTATCCGAGTGACTGGAAATCAATCCTACCTATCTTGAATAGTATCATTCTCCTGGATTATTTTTTTTTAACTGAATAAAGACTCCAGAGTCTAAAATTTTAACATGAAGTAGACTTCCCACAACCCCAAAAAATCAGAGATCATAGATGCTTTTTTGGCTGTTCAATTATCCATAATTACATGTTATGTACTTTATATATTAACCCCTGCTCATGTTCATAGGTCTGGAGCTGCCTGCACATGCCACTATATCTTGCTAATGCAAAATGTAGTTACACTAAATTCAGCAGCACCCGACACTGGTAACTGCTCCTGAACAGAAGCGACAACGAACCAGGATGAAAACGGCTGTATTTAAAATGCATTTTATTTTTCTTTACAAGAAATAAAGCAAAGACAAAGAAAACAGAAGAGGGAAGGGTAAGGGTCAGCTGTATATAAAGTGATGCAACCTCTGTCATCATCAAAAAAATATGTACAATTCAAAATTATATCCATACAAAACATGCCACATACAATAAAAATGTTTATCTTCCTCAAAGTAGCTCTGCTGTACAGATGCAGCATCTTTTTTTAAAAAGTAGGCTGGGCTTAAAAAAAAACAGCAATGTCTTTTTTAAATTAAATTAAATGATATGCAGGGAGGCCTTAAATTAATATATAACAAATTGGAAGGCTGGGGTTCTACTAAAATCCAGTGAGCATCTGCGAGATTTAAAATGACTAAATACACATGACAAATAAGGTTCACCAAGTCTGCTATTACACTTCAGAAGAAGCATGAGCACGACTCCAGTGAACTTCTGTCTTTGAGAAGTTTGGGGATTAATCACTGAATATGGAAATCAAACCATACAAGGCCTATACTGCCATTTCACAAGTTATATAAACACATTCACTTCTACAGGGAGGGAAAATATGACACTCATAATTTCTTAAACAGTATCATATCAGGAACCTTTTCATTAAAAAAAACAGAAAAGAAAAGAAAAGAAAAGAAAGAAAAACCCACTGGTAACCAATTATCAATTCAAGGACCAGTTTCAGTATTTCACAAGCAGTAGCATAAATAATAATAAAAGAAGAAATCTATGTGAACAATATTACATAAATACACGTACGCTACGCACCATTCTACCAATCATCTTCCAAACATGATCGATTTGCATGATGAAGTATCAGGATTAATATCAAACAGGAATTCTGTCTCAGATCTCTCATTCACCTCAAACACTCATCCAGATCATTGGTGAACACATGATAACTATCACTATTTTGTATATGTCTGTATACGGTCTTATAGCAAAAAATGCTAATAGAAAAACAGTTAAATGCAAAAAAAAAAACACTCTGAGTCATATACATATCAAGATATTACTTCGTTTTTCCATTTTACATATATTTATAGATATATACACATTTAATCTTTCTGATAAAATGATATCCAGTGGTTTCTCTTATTCCATCAATTTTATTTCTCTAGAATTTTAATTTTATTAATTAAAAAGGGGTAGGATAAACAGCTTTTGCCCCCCAATATATACAGTTTGTACAAGTTGCATTACTTTTTAATATGAGGTCATACATCTGGGGAGGAAGTAACAAAGTTATATGCAGTTTGTGGAGACTTTGTTCAGCTCCCTTCTCTGAAGATTAACTATTTTTTTGTAACTGTTTTTTTTAAATTACTTTAATATGAATGAAAAACAAATGCCCTTTTAAAGTCTTTCTCAGCCTTCACTTCAGCCTCAAGAAGACAGTGCCAACAGTTCTCACACCACATTACAGGTTAGTATACAGCCTGCCCATGCTCAGGCAGAGAAAGGCTCACTACAGTAAGTTTACAACAGTCCACTAAGTATTACAAAGAGAATGAGATATATGAAGAGTTGCTTGGAGTGATAGGATGGAAATCTAAAACAAGGGGTATTTAGAATTAAAATGGAGAACATTGCAAACAAAATAGTAGTCTTGCATCATAAGTTACAATTTGTTAGTCAAGAGCCTCAAGCATCAATCTTTGTCATTTGAGGGTTGTTGAATTGAACATAATCTGTAAAGGAAAAAAAAAACAAAAAACCAAAAACCTCAAACAGCACCCTGCTTCACTTGAAGGTCATTCTGTTACTCACTCTGTCCAGGTAAGAGTGGATTTGGTTGTGCGCATAAATAAAAGAAAGAAAAAGAAAAAAAAAAAGCATGATTTCTAGATGCAATTAGGCAGACAGGAAGGAAAATGGCTACATGAGAACTACAGTCATTTAGACTAGGTGGCCTCATAGACTTAGACACCCATTTGGTTTTGATTGCTCTGAATAATGCATGATCGTGCTGAAAGACTGTCGTAGAGGCTCTGTCGTTGTGTATTGTGATAAGTTGCAATGGCTCACTACTGTAAATAATAAGCAACACAGAGAGGAGCAAACCAGCTGCTTAAGTTTCCCTGCTTAACCAAGAAAGGCAACTGCCATGAAAACATTCCTCCCTTCCCCATTCCACAGTAGCACTTAACAGTTTAATACAAAGCAGTCACTTCCCACAAACTCAATGAGGTAGACTGGGTCAACCAAACCCACCTTTAAACTCAAGATAATAAAACATCTGGTGCCTTTTTTGAGCCACAGGTCAAATAGTATTTAAACTTTATATTATCGTACATCTTGTTCACAATAGGTAAAGAGTTCTGATCTGAGCCACTCCAGGATTGTCTTGCCAATATCCATTTTGTCAATCTTCATTGCTGACTTGATGGGAGAGTGTTGTTCTGGGGTGACAAGGTGGTAGGAAAAAAAAACAAAACAAAACAAAACAAAAAAAACAAACAAAAAAATAGGTCCAAAGATAAAGAATTAGTTCATTTTGAGTACTTGAATGGCTTTAATCAAACTTTCTTCACTGAGTTCTACCCTAAGTGTATTGATAAGATACAGAATCAGACATTTTGGTAGATGTAGAGAGGATTGATTCCAGCCAGCTTATTGGAGAAGAACAGTAGAGGAAGTAGGAAGGAGGTGCTTTTGGCAGAGGCAAGTTTCAACAAGAAGATTCAAGCAAACAGTTGAGCTCATCAGAAAATGAGTTGTAGCTTTAAATTTTACTCTCTTCAAAGCTTTGGCTCCTGATGTGAATAACAAAAGTCTTTTCTTTCAGCTGATGGAGAGTAAAAGTTTGCCCTCCTCTTGTTTCAGAACAGCTTATGATCTGGGTAGTAATGTTAAAACGAGGCTTTGGCGCAGAAGTGTTCTGGCACCAGGGAGCAAAGGCATGTCTTGCACGTTCTCTCTCCCCGTTAGTTCATCCACTTTCGGCAATTCCAGGCTCCGCAATGGCAAGGGATCTTGTGTTGATCGTCCTCAAAATCAAACTGATAGTCATATGTCAGCTAATGTTCCATCAGGGAGAAAAAGGGGGAAAAAAAAAAAAAGATTTATTCAGAGATCAATGTGCAACATTATGCATGTTACAGAAAAGAATTACTTGAGTCTACCACTCGTGATTCTTACCTCCTCACCCTTGGGGATTCTACGACTGGAAATGATGATGATTTTGTCCTCTTTGTCAAACGTCACAACCTCCGCAACACAGTTAGGTGCACAGGAATGATTCACATAGCTGGAACAGCATATAAACACCAAGTGAAGTACAATACAAAACAATACTGCAAAATAGGCATTGTGAGTGCCTCACAAAACAGGAACTGTGAGTGCCTTACCGAGCAGGGCCGCCAGTGAGGGTGGCATCTATTACATGCTCGTTATTAATGCGGAACATGTAGATCCCACGATTCTAATTCAGTAGAATAATACAGATGTCAGGTAACGCAAATATTTGGGAAAAAAAATCCAGTCATGTTAACTCAGCTATGTTGTTTAAAACAAACCTGCTCTTCATAGATTTTTTCCCGTCGATTTGCCACCTCATTACGAATGATGGTACCGATGTACTCGATGACCATAGTGTGTTTTTCCAAGTCTTTAGCTGCATACAAGCCCAGTCCCTGGATACGGGAGCGAGCCAGGTACACATTGTTCTTCCATTCCGTCTTCAACCGCCTGTACTGTGAGGACTTGGAGTGAACAAACTGCTTGCTGTAGGGTGTGTTGATTTCCCCTGTAAACGTGCTCTGGTAGGCTTTGGACATACTTGTGCTATTCAGTGTATGGGGCCTACAGTACAGGAAAAATTGCATCAGATCACAGGTACATGCAGGAGGAAATCATGCCTCTCAAATTAAAACGCAAAACTATATACAGAATAGTCAACAGTACTGACTGCTCATACTATAACCTTACCGTTTGCAGTGTGTGAGAATCTTGGGCTCAGAGCGTGCACAACCAGTAGGATTGATCATAAGAGGAAGTTCCATGAGTGGATGGCGGCCATATCTGAATGTGTAGTTTTGACAGTTCTCCACTCCCGGAAGCTGCAGTGTAAAAGACTTGTTAAATTTTCTGTGGGAAAGTGAATTACTATTATAACGGTCATCGGTAATCTGCAGTCACACAGCGTTGGAAATCATGCCATACCGACTCAGTTATGCGCAACACTGCATGGACAGTAAGTCCATACATTTCCTCCCCCTTTACATGATCAGTAAAGAGCTTCAGCATGGCTGCATCTTCCCGCAACTTGGCAACTTTCTGCACAATGTTGTTCCATATGCCTAATATTTAAAAATAGAACATGAGAATGTGAACACAGATGAAGATTCCAACTCACTCAAACATCTGCAATAATATACTCTTACTTAGCAAACACCGTAAAGCTATTTACCATCTGGACTACTGTCCCGGAAGTGTAGATCTTCCTGACCATGCTCCAGAATGCGCACTTCAAACAAGGGTTGGCCATCTTGTTCACTGATGCGACACCGATAGCGACAACGTCGGTTTGGCACACGGGTGCTCCAGTAGATGCGTGTGGCCTCATAACCTGCAGGGTAGATAGCAGTAGGCGAGTGGAAAGCAGCCATCTGAGAGGGCAGGAGTTGACCCACAGCATGGAAGATGAGCCCACCAACTCGGAAGAGGTGTATGCGGTCACCACGCTGTAGGATGCTGGCAATCTGCTTTACTTCATCTCGCTCGATGTAGACTCTTCGGAAGACAGCAAAGCTGCTGAGCTCCTCCTCGCTGGGGCCTTTGAGCTTGTGCTGGGTGCACAGCATGGTTTTGTCCTTGAAAAACATACAGCGTGCTCGGATGGCACAGGCAAAATGGTAGACGTTAGGGCAGCGGAGACGGTTACAGCTGTTGGTGGCACCAGTCTTCTGGCAGAATGCGCAGCGTGTGCGAAGTCCACGCCGAAGGGCCACTTCTACATTGATGAGTGCACCACCCTGCGTCTCATAGACCTCAGTAGACCACAGGGCACAGTTGAGATGCACCCACAGATCTACATCAATGTTAAGAAGACGAGCTGGACCGTCAGTAGCTCCATCGCCTTCTTCATGGCAAAAGCAGCACTTGCGCTTATCGCGTGGCAGCTTGTCTGGTCTGAGTGTGATACGCAGGCGCTCCATGAGTTCTGACACCTCTCGACTGTTCTCCTTCTTGGAGCTGCCCTTACGAATGGTGATGACCAAATGAAGCCGCTTCCAGCGCACACCTTTCCACTTCTTGATTTTGGGACGTACCCCTTCATCCTCTGAGAAAGGCCTGCGCTGTTTAATGGGTTTAGGGGAGCTCTCCATAATTACAGACTCCTGAGATGCTGCGGCAGAGGCTGCCACAGATGCTGCCTCCTCAGATGGCGCATCCGGATCGGCTAATATGGCCTCCTCAGGCTCAGTCTTAACATGGGAGCTCTGATCTGTTGTCAAAGGTTCACTTGGTGGCTCTGTTTTAATGGGAGCACTGGGGCTAGAAGAGGAGGGTGACTTGAGCTGAGCAGGAGGCTCTGGTTCAGGTTCTTGTTGAGCATGAGGGTCAGACTGAGTGACAAGTTCAGGTTCAGGTTCAGGTTCAGCACAGACAGATGGTGGTGGTGGAGGTGAAGGTGGTGGAGACACCTCAACAGGAATAATGGGAAGATGGCGCACATCGAGGTCTGACACGTTGGTCATGTAACAGTGCTGAGCTGGTCGATCCTCTTGCGTGGTGTATTCCTGGGGAAAGAAAAAGATAAGGCATTTATTTTTTGGGACTTTATTACCAAATTTTAAAAAATAATATGATTCTCACATCACTTGAATTGAATGAACCAGACAGCCAACCTGTTTGATCAGAGACAAAATGTCGACTTGCTTCTTTAGAGTACAGCCTGGCAAGGTGACATCAAACTGCTTAAGCCATTCAGCATCTTGGTTTGCAGACGGATCAGTCTTTACATATAGAGGACCTAAAGTAATACAAATCATAATTGAAATTAAAAAATGTTAAGGAGCATGTCTGGAGTTTACCTATTATACTATAGTCCAAGTTTCCAAAATGAGATCAATCAAGAACAGGCATTACAATTTCAGGCATATGATCAAGAAGCATGAATGAAATCATTGTTTGACATTTTAACTGCCTAGTGGTAGAATAATCCAGAAAAAAGTTATATGAAAATGTAATAATTTGATAGGCATCAGTTACCTGGATTGGAGGGGTCAAGTGTTTTCCCAGGGCCACCACCACCTGCTCTACCAGGACTCCGGGGGAAAGCCACTTCATAGGACCCTGGCATACGCATGTGCAGTAGTTGGGCAACTGCCACCATCACAGAGTTCAGATTCTGATGAGAGAAGAAATGTTCCAGGGTCAAAAACAATGATAAACTTCCTGGCAAGCAGATTTATGCAGCTTCAAATGTAAATACCTTGGCTGCAGCTGCTGAGAGGGTGAACGTAACAGACACTTCATTACTCTTTGCCTTGTCCCAGGAACCAGATGAGGAACCAGCCTTTCCCTCTACTGCCTCAAATGGTTTAGTTTCTGCAAAACCTGGACATTAGGGTGAAAAGAATAGATGCTTTTACTGGACAGTAGACAAGATTTAAATATAGCAACCAGAGGGAAAAAAAGCATACTAGGGATAGCAGAGCGCGGAATCATGGGAATAACAGGAGAAATGGCTCTATTTTCCTCCTCTTCTTTAAGCTCCAATAGATGAGGGAAGCGTGAGGTGTCATCCCCCAACTGGCTCTCAGGTGATGATGCAGGAACAATGGTGTCTGGAACGTCACTGTCATCATCACTGTCCATCCTGAAAGTAATGAATCCATGAGTATACCGTCATATGTATATATCCTATATTATTACACAATGAGGTGAATAAACTTTCTGAATTCTTCTGCATACCTCACATCTTCGTTCTGATTATGTGGAGGAGTGGGAAGCGCAGCTAGTATGTCTACACTCTTCACTTCTTCAGGAACAGAGTCTAAAGGGTACAGAAAGGGTACTTTCATTGTACAGTTTGGTTCATGTCAAAATAAGCTAGAGCAGTTTAACCTGATTTTGGCATGAATTATCACTATAATGACCTGTGGTGTCCTCTGAAGTCTCTCTCTCTTTCTGGCTTTCTGATAGTTCCTCTACTGCAGTCACTCCATTCAAAAGCTTGTGTTGCACTGAAGGAGGTGGAGTTGGGGGAAGTGACGAAGGTGGTGTTGGGGGATTGCTGAGGTTATTCTAATTGGAGAGGAGAGTAAAATGAGCCAATAATAAACTCAACATGTAAATTATCTTACAATCCACTAGACACCCACAGACCCTTATACAATAGTGGTTGTCTTATTCAGAGATTCACAGTAGGAAGAAATTAGCTTGTACCTTAGTAAGGAGCTGGGAATAGTAGTCTGGAATATTGTCTATTACTGCATTTCCAAAAGAGCCCTTCAACTGTGTTTTGCCATTAGCTGGACTGCTACCAAAAGGAGCAAACAAATCCAGGCTAGCAGTAATGGAGGGCTCCATCAAAGGAAGAAGAGACAGCCCCTGAATTGATTCGAGGAGGAAAAGTTGATTACTGAATATTGCTCAAACCTGGGATAATAAAGTGCTGCATAACAATTACTGCTGCACTATATTGTACATTAATCATTGGTGCAATATTGGATTTGCAGTGCCAAAACCTGCACTACTCAAGTGATCACAATCAGTGGTGCAGACAATTTTCTGAATGTGCGCTGATAAATGATTCCTTTCAAGTCAGTCAGTGCATACATATGTATGTAACTAAATACATACAAACAAAAGCATGTCTTTACAAAGCAATATAACCACAATATGATATTTTTGTCTATATTGTGCAGCCCTAATAACATTCTTTCTCTTGCTTTCACAGTCCTTACTTGTTTAAGCTGCTTCATTATTGCTTCTGTTTTTCCAACCTCATCTTTTTTGTTCTTTTTTCGAGCATTTGCTCCCCGCTCTCCAGCCTTTGTAGTCCGCTTGGCTTTTGTTACAGGCGGTCTTTTAGTGATTGACTGGAGATCCTAATAAAATGGTAGATGAAAAGAGCCGAGATTAATTGTCAATTCAAGAATAAATTCTACCACCTTACATTACTAAAAATTATTTGCACGTTTTACCTCCATGTTGCGCGGTGTCTCCTGAAGCTTTTGCTCCAACATTGCAAGCTTACTGTTAATATGCCCATTTATTTCATTGTGGATACCATCAGCTGTCCTCTGTGATGGCAACTGAAGACTCTTGGTTCGAAGGAGCTTCTGCAGAAGTTGTTGGCCAGTCTCTGTTCTGGGAAATTGGCCCATAGTGTCACCAGGCAGATTTCCAGGGCCTGAGATATTACTGGTAATAAGCGAGTCACCAGTGATTTCTCGCTTAATAGTTGCAGAAGAAGCCTCTCCACTATCTCCTGAGTCACAATTAATCTCTCGAGGTTCCTGTTTTATATTTTGCAGTGCGATCTTGCACAGATCCCTTTCATTAGACACTTCACCTTCAACCAAAGCTGCTGAAACTGATGGCTGTGGCAGGTTTGACATTGACTTAGGAGATGGGCCATTAAGTGGAATGGCAATTGTTGGCTTTTGGGCACCTGGACCCTGAGGCTCAGACTTGAGGCCTGATACGTCTTGTGGGGCCTTAGCTATAGGTGATCTTAATGGTGAGGCTGCTGTCGGTCCAATGTTACTAAACGGACTATTTTTTCCAGCACCACAGTCTGATCTAGATGCAGGTGATGGGTGGTTAGAGATAGAAGTAGTACCAAAATCATGTTTATTAAAAGATGCTGGACTTGAGCCAGCTTCTTGAACAGTAGAGCCAGCAGGAGAGCCAACATGAGAAGGAGAGGCCTGAAAGGGGCTAAGTGCTCTCATGCCAAGACACTGTCCTTGGCCTGGTGGAGTCTGGCGGATGCCCATGATTGGTCTTTGCTGACCAGAATGGGGGCTGCCAGGTGATCCCTGACCCATAAGTTGACGAGGAGACATTGGCCTAGCCATGTGACCTAGAGGTGTTGGGCGAACCTGGCCAATCATTGTTCGTGCCAAAGGTACCTGGCCTCTCATCATTTGATGCTGCTGCTGCATCATCTGCTGTTGCTGTTGTGTGGTTGTGTTGTATTGAGGTGAGACTCCTTGTGAGGTTTGTTGAGGGTGCAACGATCCTGCATTCTGAAACTGTGGAGCCATAAGAGAGGGCTGGCCTATTACTCCTTGCTGCTGTGAAGATCCAACTGGACCTTGCTTAGCAGCAAACACATAGGGGTGCTGCTGCTGCTGTGCCTCAAGTCCTGGCATTCTTGGACCAACAGGTTGTGGGCCTTGAGGTCGAATTTGGCCCTGTGTCTGTCCCTGCAATCTCAGCATCTGACCCTGCTGTTGAGCGTGCCGCTGAGCAATTATTGCCTGAATTTGCTGTAACTGCTGGTTAGGAGGTAGGTGACATAACTGAGGGTTCTGTGCAATTAAGGCTTGAATGTTAATAGGAGCTCGTATTTGCCCAGGAGGTGCCCCTGATCTCTGAGGCATCATTGTTTGTTGACTTCTATTTAGCTGTTGTTGGGATAATACATCTTGTTGCTGATTTGGATTACCTGTTATTACAGCCTGATTCTGGCTACTTTGCTGTGCTAGCATGCCCTGAATTTGTTCAACGTTTTGACCCCCCTGTTGTAGTTGCTGAGCAACATAGCACATCTTCTGACCTTCCTGTTTCACTTGTTCTGTATTAAGAGAGTTTTGCCGTTGTAAAGCAAGTTGCATCTGTTCTTGAGGTTGTAACCCAGTCTGCTTGTTGTTTATATAGCTATGCTGTTGTGCTGATCCAGTATTTTGTCCTGGTTGCTGCTGTGTTGCTTGTTGTTGTGGAACCATATAAGCAACAGTTGCTGTCTGCTGACCAACTGCCCCCTGTATTGGAGTTGAGGATCCAGCTTGCTGGGGTGGGGGTTTAGGGCTAAGAATTCCACCATCTTTAGGCACAGGGTTTGGAACTTCTTGAGAGAGGCCTGGAACTCCCTGCTGCAAATTATCAACATTCCCTTGAATGCCAGTTGAAGGGGGTGTTCCCATTGTCCCTTGTTGTTCTGATGCACCCATTTGTGTCAGTTGTCTCTGCTGTGGTATTTGCTGCTGTTGGAGCTGTGCAAGATTCTTTGCTGTATTCTGATGCTGTGAAAGAAGCATGCGCTGTGCCATAACACTCTGCTGCTGAGCAGTAAGCTGGCCCTGTGGCCCTCTAAGAACATGCTGTGGTTCACTGGAAACTTGTTGGCCCATCAAACCCTGAGGTCTCTGCAGCTGCTGCACTGGTTGATTTCCAGCCATACCTTGTTGACCTGTCATGATATTTTGATTCAGAGTCATTGGCTGAGCCATGATATTTGATTGTGCCTGCCCAACTGCCTGGTTTCCCATCATGCCCTGGGGAACCTGCATAAGGCCTTGTTGATGTTGCTGGTTAGATATTAATCCTGGTTGTAAGTTTGGTTGCTGCTGCCCCATTAATGCATTGCTCATCAATGCTTGAGGTGTCTGACCACCTATAGGTCCAGCCTGCTGATTCATAACACCAGACTGTTGGCCAGTTTGATGTGTCACAGGTTGCTGTCCCATCATAAACTGCTGTTGCAGTTTTTGAACCATCTGCATCCTTTGTTGCATCTGCCTTTCCTGAATGAGTCCTTGTGTACCAGTCCCTTGAGGAAAAAATCCACCAGTCGGGCCAGGTGGCCCAGTACCAAGTGCCCCAGGGTGTGGTGTTTGGCCTGCTGTAAATGGATGCACTTGTGGCATTCTAACTGGCATTCCCCCTTGAGGAATGCCTCCAGGCACTTGACCCATCATTGCCCCCCCTTGTTGACCCATTATCGGTCCCCCTTGTTGACCCATTATCATCTGTCCTGGCATCTTAGAAATCATGTGGGGTCCCTGGTTCGAGGGACCAGGTGCTAGCATGGAGGAGCCTTGCTGATGTTGCTGCTGCTTACTTCTGTATTCAGCAATCAGATTGGTGTGCTCCTTCTGTTGCTTACGTACCTAGGAGAAAAGAAACATTGTAATCTAGGAAACATACAAGAAACATAATAGACAGCCTAATCAATGTATGAAAAAATGTTCACCTGATCCAACTGTTTCTGGATTTTACTTTGCTCTTCAGTGACCAGTTTCAGCTTTTCAGCATCTGCTTCTGCAAATTCACGTCCTGCTTTCTTAGCCGTACGCTGCTTAGCACAAAGTGCTTTGCGGGATTTGCGATGTGCTCCTATCTGTTCCTCCAGAAATTTTAGCTGCATCTGTAGCAGCTGCTGGGTGTGTACAAGCCACTCTTCGTATTGGTGCTGTTCAGCATCATCTATTGTGCCAAGGGCATAGGTATATTGAAATTTATGCTATAACAAACACAGGAAAAAAAAGACTAAGGACATTCAGCACTGAAATATTTTAGGAACAAAATGCAGAACATACTGATGATGCCTTGGACAAACTGTGGAGGATTAGGTCGTGGCTGAGCCTTATCACTGCTGTCCCCTTCCTGAAATTAAGAGAAGTGTGATCATCAATGAAACTCAAACTTGTAACCAAGCAGAAAAAAAGGACAATTCACTGACCTTAGATGATCCAGAACCAATGTGGGCCTGAGCATCTATGCTTCCTGGTGCTGAAGCCAACCTCTGGGCCAAAAGGGATACCTGTTGTCTAAAAAGATAAAAGGGCATAAATGTCAATCCCTGCTGTAGGAGAGCACAACTACATATGATTTTATACTCAATCAACAAAAATTACCTATTGATACCAGGAGGTACATTCAGAGGATCCTGAGTCAACACCCTCTTGATGCCTTTCAAAGCCACCATCTTTGCTTTGGCAATAGGGTCCATTATATCATCAGTCATAAATTTATCCAGGTCTGAAAGAACAAGGTCATATAGTCATGTGAACATGTACGGGGAACAGCATGTTACACAAAAGAAGAGGAGATCCCCAGACTATTACTCTACCTTTGTCTGGGAAGAAGTTGGTAGTGACAGTTTGTGTTTTTGGATGGTGTTGAGGTGGTGCTGCTTGCTGCTGCTGTGGATCAAGAGCTGGGTGAATGCTGCTTGGCTGTCCAGCTCTTATCATGGCTTGTGGTTGCACCACTGCCACATGAGCAGGTGGAGGCATTGGCGCACTAACCATCCTCTGCTGCTGCGGGGCTAGCATGTGTGGAGGCCTTTGCACCATTCCCGGTTGGCTCACAAGAGTCTGAGGCGGACGGTGATGGGGTAGTAAGATCTGGCCTGGTCCCCCAGAAGGTTGTTGCTGATTCTGAATATTATGAAGATGACTACTCAACCCCCCTTGTAAAGCATTCAATTGCTGCTGCTGTTGCTGTTTCTGAAGTTCCTTCTTTTCATGCTCCAGTAGATCCTGAATCAATAGAGGCAGTTCACTTGCCTCCAGTGAACTTTCTACTTTGTCAAGATCAACTGCAGGTGAGTGCTGGCCACCACCATCTGGGAGACCAAGTGGATCTTCAGGAAGGTCTGGATGTGGTGTAGATGGAGGAAAAGTCATAGTACCAGCTTGAGTGGGAGGAGGAAATGGAACGCCACCTAAGCGGACAGTACTTAATGAGGCAGATGAATTCTCTTGCTGAGTTGAGATCTTGGACGGTGTTCCACTAAGAAGCAAAGAGACAGCTTCACCCATCTCATCTTTAACCACAGCCTGTGCTGACTGTTGAGGACCAATCGAGCTTTTCTCTTCGAGTTTTACTGTAGTAAGTTCACTGGTATCTGTGGACTCTGCCTTGGGAGGAATAGAAACACTGGAGGCTGTGGAAGCCTCAGTCTTTAAAGGTAGCTGTGTGGAAGCTGCGAGCGACTCCTTGGCAGTTATACCAACTTTAGGTTTCTCTTCCACCTTAGTGCCTGAACCCTCACCTTCTGCTTCAACAAGCCGTAACTGGTCAGAAAAAACGTCCTTGGGGTCACCTTGATCAAGCTCAGGGTCAGTGTATGCAAGCAGGTCAAACTCATCACTGTTAAGCAGATCATCCAAATGCGGATCATTTGTTTCAAGGTTGTCAAGGTTCCCCAAATCATCATCACCTTTATCAGGATCCAAGTCAAGTGCAAGATCATCCTCGTCCTCTACTCCAGCTTCTGCCCCTGCTTCTCCAAGGGCTTTGGCTGCAAAAGCATCCTCAAGGTCAGCCTCTGGTAAGTCAACAGTTTCTTCCGCAGGCTGCTCTTTTCTCGTAGCATTGTTTTGAGAACTCTGCTGCTGAATAGTTGAGTGGGAGACAGGTGTGTTTGAATGGGTCGATGGGACCTCCTGTGACTGTAGTTGGGTTTGAGACAAAGAAATATTGCCCTGCTGTGTCATTAATTGGCCCAAGTTAGCTTGTGGCAACCCAAGTCTGGGACCTTGCCCACCTTCTCCCTGAGTAGCAAAAGAAGGTGGTAAGGATGTTGGGACAAATCCAGCAGGCAAATCCTGCTGTGGTATAAATAGGCGTGGTCGGGGCTGAGGTGCCCTTGCCAAAAACTGAGGTCCAAGTGGTAGCCTCTGGGCGTTATGTTTTAATTCTATGAACTGTGGTGGAGGTCCAGACACTGAGTGTTGCATCGTCTCGGGCCCAGTGCCTTGTGAAACAGCAAGAGGATTAGGCATGCCTTGCATCCCTTGCAAACTAAGAGGGTTGTTTAAAGGAGCATTAAGGTGGTGCCTGGGTCCAATTTCCATCATGGATGGTTGTGGGAACCTCCGTGGACCAGCAGCCTGACCTTGCCACTGTGTAGGAAATGGTGGACGAGGATACAGCCCCTGGGAAACATTAGCGCCAGGTTGCCTATAGACACATTTTTAGACATCTACATGTATTAATGCTGAATGTCTTACTTATTAATCATGCATTTGAAATAGAACATGTGATACAAAAGAAATTATATGAACATACCTTAGCACATTAGGGTCAATGACACCAGGTGTTCCAGGAGGAGGATTATGAGGGCGGCACAGCTTCTCATCTACTGTTCCCATAGGTGGAGGTAGCTTACCAGGGATGGCAACTTGAGCAAGATTTGCTCTGTCCTAATTGGCATATTATTTTTACAAGACAATCAACCACAGCAACTAATGATGCACATAACATTTCCACATTAGACAAGATACCAGAAAGGAACATCATAGTTCACTACATTAGAAATTATGTGCCACACAGACTCTTATTTAAGCAGTCATTGTAACTGAAAAATACCTGTGGATAAGGAGGTGGTGCTCTCTGGGATTTATCTTGTTGAAAAACAACCATTTCACTTTCTTGCCAATTTGGAGCATTATTAATCGGTGCATTTGCCTCCTTATCTTGCCGAAGCGAGTTCCTTTGCATTTTCTGTCTGATCAAAAATTCTCTAAGTCTCTGTTTCTGCAGTGAAAAGGGAGACAAATTGAAAAGAAAAACAGAGGAAACAGTTAATGAAACTTGATCAGATGGCTCGAATGATTTTGTATCATTACAAATTGCCTCTGTACCTGTCTATGTTTTTCAAGCTCTGATGGACTAAGGCCAATAAGTGACTGGTCCTGTCCAGCTGAAAGGTCAGGCAGCTCTTGGGTGCTTGGTATGACTGAGAGATGATGTGCATCTTGATTTCCAGCTGGTAGCTGTGTCTTCTCGTTTAAATCAGCAGCCATGGTTGGTGGCACAGATGATTGCTGGAGTTGAACCTGAGCTTGCTGCGAAGTTATTACTTGTTTTGAGCCCACTGCTTGTGGCTGGCTAATCTGGAGGGTATCCATGCTGGGGCTGCGACTAAAACCTGGTGGTCCAGGTGGTTTTCCACTTAAAGGATCTCCTACTGATGGTGAACAAGGAGGCTGCTGGTTGGAATGAGGTGATCCTCTAAAGGGGGCCTCTGTGACTGCTGAGGTTGGGCGAGGAGGTTTGTGCAGCGAAGTGAAAGGGTCTCTGGACTGAGGCCGTGAGGGTGGCCGTGAGTGGGGGTCTGGAGACTGAAAGTGTGGGGTAGCTGGTGACTGCACAGAGAATCCATCATTAGAGAGTGCTCCTGGAGTAAGAGGAGAACTACTCTGTGACTGAGGGCTAGAGGCAACTTTTGGATAAGATTCTTGTTGGGGTATAGGCTGTCTCTGAAGCAAGGGGGATGAACCATCTCCTGACTGGGGCCGGGGTGTAAGAGGAGACTGGACACAGGAATCAGAAAAACCAGAGGGAGACTGGCGATAGCTCTCAGGTGGATGATTAGGAGACAGACTAGGGGGATGTGGAGTTGATGAGGTCCCAGCATCACCCTGATGCATGCGTGGTGTCAAAGGAGCTTTGAACAGGCCATCTCCAGAGTCCCCAATCCCTGCAGGAGAATTTGTGCCTAGGCCAGTAGAGGCACGTGGAGAAGGGGCACTCATGTCTGCCCTGTTTTGCAGCATTCCTCCTGGTGAAGAAGCAACAGTAGAGGGGGATGAAGATGAAGTGTACTCTTGTCGGCCACGAATTGGGTCTCCATGGTGAGTTGTGTGGAGTGGGGAAAACAAAGGAGGGTCTCCAGTCCCAACTACTTTTGGTCGTGGACTCTCAGGTAGGCCAACAGGTTCCTGAGATGCCTGTTGGGGTTGGGTTGGAAGAATCTGCTGCTGAGGTTTAAAGAATGGGTCAACCTGTTGAGCCTTGCGAGGCATTCCTGGCTGCATATCATGGGAACCAAGACTGGTCAGCCGTCCCTGAGGAGCACCCTGTGGGCCAGGTAAAGGGTAACCTGAGGAGGCCTGCAGAGGGCTAAAGGAGGGCTGTGAATAAGGAGTTGATGGCTGAGATTGAGCATGTGGGGACTGAGATGGAGGCTTGGGAAAGGAGTCAGTATGAATGTCTGTTGAACCTGAGGCCTTCAGAGATCCATCTGGAGAAAAAACTGACGATGCAGTATCTGGGGTAAAGGGAAATGCGCTTTCAGCAGAGCTAGGCTGAGAGGGAGTGGAAAGAGAGCCAGAGGGTGGCGGAATTTGAAGGTGCAGACTGGGGCGCTCCCCTTTTATCCGTACTGGCTCAGTTTTAACAGGCCTTAACACCTGACTCTCTGCTTGCTGTCAATAACAGAGGAGGGGGAAAAAAATCAATTAATGCTTTCTCTGACTCCGGAAATGCATCAAATTTATGTTAAAATTATTACCTTCTGTGCCTTGCTAATTCTCTGAGCTGCCCTGTTATCTTTGGCCTTTTGCTGGAAGAATGAAACAGAAAGTAAGGAGGGAAATATCAATACTTGATCTTATGCTAATGGCGTTATACGTTACGTCTATGTCCTTACCAAAAAGGGAACCTTGTCAGGAGCCGATACCTTCCTCCAAATCTTCATTATCTGCTTGCAGCGGCTTGCCCAATCTGTCAAAAATTATGTACAATATTTTTTTATAACAAGAGCTGACCATTTTATTTTAATCTTGTATGTCTTCATGTTTCTGTAAAGTGATTACTAACCAGGGTAGTCTTGCTTGAGATTAGGGAAATTGATGTTAGCATAGAGTACAGGGGAAATTGTTGACAGATTTCCAAGTTCTTCATCTTTTTCCCAGCGCTGTAAACTTCGCTGATTGTATGACAGGCCATCTCCCTCCTGTTCAGTAGGAGTTGGAGGAGTAGTGGGAGTGGCTGGAGTGGAAGGTGTTGCCCAAGGGCTTTCCTCCTCCTGTTCTGGACTGAAAATTCCACCACGATCACTGGGTCACAAATATAAATAAGAATAAATATATAAAGTAAAAATAAATACTGAAAGTTTTGCAACAATCAAAAAATTATCTTGTCCTTACAGTGGATCAAAAAATGGGGATTGGGAAAGTCCTTGAAAAGGCTCCATCATACTAGCTGAGGGCAATGAGCCAGATGTGGAAGCACCTGTAAAAAAAATTAAAATTTTATATTATACACTTATATTATCAGTCAGTAGCAAAAGACTAACATGTGTGCATTTGGTTTAATCTTACCAGGAACGTTTCTTAGGGGAAAACCACTGCGATTACTCTCCCCTTCTTGGACGGGCCGCATACTAGTTTGAATAGTCTCACTTAGAGTGCTCCCTTCTGAGGGTCCAAGTACCTTACGGAAGAACTGCTCAGAGTCCTGCTTTTCTGTCCCCTGTGGAAGACCTAAACCAAACAACAAAAAATTGTTTCATAAAACATGTTAGCTCTAAACAAAAATTTACTGAAAAGTTCCTAAGCAGGTTTTACCTCCATTTTTCTGTATGTTTGAACCATGGGTGTCACCTAAACTCTGATCGCTGACAGAGCGTTGCTCACCTGCTCCTGCAAGTACTGAAATATATAAAAGTGCGAATGCAACAGGTTTATTAATATTAAACATTAAATCATTAAGAACATATTAAATATTTAAATATTAAATATATTCCACTGAGCACCTCAGAGTTTTTGCAACTTACATTTTATCTCTACTTGAGGCTTTAAGCCATCACCCTCTCGCTTAAGCTGTAGGGTTGCTTCAGGTGCTCGATTTTCAACCTCTGCTACAACAGAGTGCATGTAAATGAAAAGTGTACATACTGTGGAGAATTTTAAGAATTACCTTCAGATACCCAAATTCCTACTGACCTGATTCTGAAGCTGTAGGTCTACAGCCAGGAGCAGGTAATGACGGTCTTGGCATGCCCTGAGAATGTCTCTGGGCTGGAGGAGCCAGAAAAGCCCTTTTACTCAGGTCAAGCAATGCCTTTCCAAAAAAAGCTTCCTGCAGGTATGCAGGAAACATGTCTTCCAATTTGCTTTTCTTTCTCCCTCTACGTTTTTTGGCAAGTTCACCATCCCCCTCCGCTGCTTTAACATCAGGTGGATCCATGTCAGGATGAGGGCCTTAAAAATATATATTCAGCCATTAACACCTTGGTCTAAACATAAATGCATGTTTATATGCTTGGTAGTCAAGAGATGTTTTCACTTGCCTTCCTCAAGTTTTGTCTCTGTTGCCTGTCCTTCAGACACACCATCACCAGATGCAGACAGACTCTTTCTCATCCGTGTGTGACATTTTCTCTGCCGGACCATGAACCCTCCAATTCCTACAAAGGATAAAAAAAAAAGCCCTTCAGCACTCATGTGACCCTTTGTGGTAATAAACATATACATGACATAATACCAATATCAGAGGGTCCATGGTCACCTGGCCTGTATGGTTTACGCTTCCTCTTCTTTCCTTCATCTGTTTCATCCGCTCCTTTAAGAACATCACAGTCAGCTGTCCCCTCTATACCTCCATCTGCCCCTGGCTCCTTGTCCATACCACCATCACGATCTGGGCTACCAGGAGCTTCCAGTTTAGAGTCACACTCCACTGACTCAGCACAGCCTGAGAATGCAGATTTAGCACAACTGCACCAAAACTAACAACTTCAAACTGGTATTGAGGTAATGGTATTGTTAACCTATCCATGAGCAGTTCTAAAATATTACAACTGAGCAGATAGTTACTGAGGCAAATGGTGGACGTACGTTTAAGAATACAGTCCCCTCCAGAATTAATGTAGGAAAAAAGAATACATGACAACAGTTTAACCCTATAATAACAAAAATTATTCTGGAGTGTCTACCTTTCTCTTGTTGAACAGGTAAGGTATTTATTTGCTCTCAAACTTAGTGGATATGTTGTGACTGATAATCAGGTGATTGTATTGTTACCTAGTTGTGAAGTTTTACACATACATATTAAAGGTATTAAGAACATACCTTTCCCCTCCTCTCCATCACCATCGCCCTCTTTCAGCTCCAGGCCATCAGGAGCTCCATCAATACAGATGGTACCCAGACGGGAACGTCTCTGTCTGCGCTTATGCAGGGGTGACATGGAAATACTACGCAGTAAAGACATTCCTGTCTCCGTAAGCCAGACACCTTCCAGGCGGTAGAACTGTGGCTCTATAAAGGAAACATTTTAAATTTTATCAGACATTTATCTAGGATGACATAATGGCATGTACTCACTAGGATAAACCAAGTGAAAAGGTATACCTAGCAAATGACACATACCAGGTTCCTTTATTTTGAATGCTGACATCATTGGGGACTCCACTGTACAAACAGTATGAAGGCAGACAACAAACAACAGTAAGAAGGGATTTAGGGAAGAAAAAAAAAAAAAAAGCTGCAAATTTCATATGCAAAATGCTTTACTCCTCTGCACCAGAGCAAAAAGACTCACCAATAGGTCTGGGAACATATGGAGTACAAGCTGTACATGCAAAGCCCTCTTCAGATGCCTGTTCAACCTCGTCTTCGGTATAAAGACTCTCACACACAGCATGTACCCATCTACACATAAAACACAAATTTAATTCAACACTCTTGTTTTCAACATAAAACTACTGCATTCTTCTATTTATGACTGCGTGTACCTGTCACAGTGCTGGCACTGCAGAAGCAGTTCTTCTTCCATGAAGTTCTCATGACATACAGGGCATGTGACCAGACTGGCACAAGGGCCACAGTGGTTATAGTTATTCTGCCACTCGCAGTGAAACCCTGGTGAGCTAGCCCCACAGTGCATGCAGCACACACACCTATCACAAACAGTATGGAAACAAAGCCAATGCTCCATTTATTTATGTCCACACCAGCAGTAATAAAGCAATGAAAACATTTTCATGTCTGACAATTCAGTAGCTTTGTACAAGCAGATTATGTGTCCGGGGTATTTGCCACTACCAGACAAACTAGTGACTTAGCTGCGAATCAACCCTGCTTCATATTAGCTTTTGGTACTAAACAAAAATGTTTAATCTGCTATGTATTTCTGGATCTACTCCAATTGGTCCGTGTATATCTGGGCACATGTACATTTTTCGAAATCCTAACTACTGCTGCACCATATGATAATTAAGGCATTAAGGTACATAATCCATATGTTTGGGGGGAAAAATGAACTGATGTGTCTACATTTGAGTGCAATATTAAGAGTAGATTTTCCAGGCAACCAGTACATGAGACTGTGTAATCAAAATGGAGCAATAACATGCAAATAATTTATTAATTGTCCTCTCCTGTAAAATAAATCTCACTAAATTATAGTCACTTGACAAATAAAATTTAACAATATAACAGGAACAAGTTAGGTACCATTTGCACTTCCAGCCTCCCTTTGGCACTGTGTGCAGCGGTGGATCCAAGCAGTAGGTGTGATAGCTGACATCACAGTCATCACACAGCAGCAACCGTGAAGGATCAGAGGCCTTCCCACACACCTCACAAACAATACACTCAAGACAACGCCAGCCTTTTCTTAGCATCATCTTAGTGATCTACAGAGGGAATGGAAAAACAAAAGAAATAAATTCTCCATATGAGCACAAACTGCAGCTGAAAATAGCATCACAGTCATGGCATGCTTACCTTGCTGTTTACACAGTATGGATGGTAACACTGGGAGCACTGAGCACAAGCTAGCAGCTGGCCCTCTACACCTCGCCCAAAACTGCCACATACCACACACATGTCCTAGGAAGCAGTGAAAGAACGCCTTGTGAAATTGTCAACCTGAAAAGTGTCATGAACATGCACCAGACAACAAAAAGCCATATTTTACCTGCAAAAGAACAAATTTATCAGTGTTGGAGAAGAGCACCACTGTATTCTGCATTGTGTCATCCTCCTCCTCCTCATCCTCTTTGCTTAGTCCAGTGTCTGCATTCATGGTTTGCTATAGGGATGATAAAATGTATTTCAGTTAAACAAGCAAAACAATCATCTAGTTGACCTGATTTTCTGTGTAGAGTCATTTGCGGCTAAGCATATGCCATAAAAAGGTTTCGCCTTACAAATTTATTTTAAACAATATAAAACAAATATTTTATTAATTATAGTGCATTATCCAGCACTGAATTATCTGTACAAAAATAAAAATTTTCAAACCCCAAAAAAAGGTCAACATATTTGACATAATCTACATACACAAACTGAACTACCCATTTGGTTACACACACACACACACACACACACACACACACACACACACACACACAGCAGGAACCTGTCTGCCCTGCACTAGCTACATGTGCCACAACTGCAAAGAACTGAAAAGTAACAATTCAACAAAGCAATACAGCATAAACATGAGAGAAACTCACTAAGAAAGCATCAATGCAAGAGGCCATAGCTTTGAGACGGGATCGTCCTCGTCCTCTTCCACTTCCTCCACCTCGTGGCCGCCTCTTTCCTGGGAAACCACCGCCCCTTCCATGCTGTATCATTCATCAAAACAAGCCATAAATGTCTATTTTCATACATGCAAAACTACACCGGCATATGCAAATTATGAAAGCAATAATATACATATAAGCATAAAGACACTCTACCTGTTTCACTCTGGAGCGACCTGGAGATCCTCGTCGCTTTAACTTCTCTCCATCAGACTTAAGAGGGTCAAAGGGCAAAAACTCATCACTCTCGGTGAGCAAGGAATCGGAGCGCGCCCTGCCTGCTGGCACTACACTAAGGTCCATGGACAGCATCTGGGAGTCCACCTCTGCTGGTGAGCCTAGGAAGCCACTGCTGCTCTCATCACCGTGGCTCATGTTCGACATCTCATCCAGGAGCAGTTCTGGCTTGATGCATGTTTCTTGAGCATCAGAATCCTGCTTTGTAACATCTTCAGCCTGACTCTCATCCTTACAGTGCCCCTCCTCTAACAGCTCTTCCTCCTCTTCGTCGTCCTCTGACTGACCCGCTCGGTCATCTGTGTCTGAGGCAGAAGGTTCCACCTGAGGAACAGGTGGAGAAGTCCTGTCTGACATTTCCAGAGTCTGCACCTCTGACCCTGCCTCTGAGATGTCCATAGCATCAGTCTCAGCTTCATCTAAAACAGTAGGAAGAGGGATCTGAAGAGCAGGTGATGAGGAAGAGACCAGAGTAGGTTCCGTTACTCTAACATCCATATTACTGCTCAATTCCTTTCCCTCCTGTCTGCTGGCTTCCTCTTGTAGCTGAACATCTGCGTGGGGCTCTTCAACTTTAGGTTCAGCTTCCAGCATGGTGTCGGTGACACGGTTAGCGAAGCTGTCCACTGTGGCCTGGGCTTTAGGTTTATCCTCCATACAAACAGCACCATCAGCAACAGATTCACTACAGCCTTGTGTGACTCCGCTGTCATCACCTACACCTATTAAAATGAAGACAGATAACATTCAACACAGTGAGGTAATGTCTGCCAACAAGATACAACACCTGATAAATCATTTTATGAAAAGGTTAAGTCCAAGAGCTTACTACACAACTTCCTATGCGTCACAATTTCACAACTATACAACTTCCACTGTACCAACTCCATTACACAACAAATTTGCAAACTGTTATCTGGCTGATGAAAAGGTGTGCACTAAGGATGGGAAGACTGCAGTCTTCAAGCACTCAAAATTATTGACAGCACAATCAAGTACATTTTGTTCTACACAAAGAATATCTGTGGCAGCACAAGCACCACTTTGACTCTAATCTGGGATTTCTATTGCAGATCTCAAATATTTCTCTAGAAGAGGAAATCCATGACTTGTGCACGCTTGTTTAATGATTACCTGAAACCCTGGCCACAGGGGTCTGCTCCTCAGTAGAGTCTTGACCATCTAAGTGTGGATCAGCAGAAACCACAATCTTCTCCTGCTGTGATCCCTCTTCTGTAATGCTCTTGTGAACTTCTTCCATATCAACAACCTCAGCTTCTGTTTCTAAGTCAGAACAAATACACTATTTATATGGACAGAAAACACCAGCTAAAAATACCAATAATTCCCAGAAAATCCAAGGGTAATTTTGAGAGTTCGTATACACTTCAACAAAAAGTACATACCCAACTCCATGGGCTCCTCTGGAACTGTTTTTTCATCTACTTGTGTAGATGATTGTTCTGTCTCAGAGACAACAGTCTGTGCTTCTCTGCAGATAATGCAGATGCATTTCTCATCTGGAGGTTCTGAGACTGAGGCACACTCACTGTGTACCCACCTATGAGAAGAAAAACAAACATTTTTATTAAGCATCTTAGGATGACAGTCACCATTTTATTACCTGATCAAATCTTTGTTTTTTCTTGTGTAGTCATGCACAAGAATCAGAATATTGCCTTCAACTTTAGAGTAAATAATGCAGAAATTAAAAGAAATTATACCAGACTACTAACTAACCTGTGTCTTCACTGCACACCACCAAGGTACTTCATCCAACTGTTAAATATCAATCTCTATGCTTTAACAGCAAGCTTTTCTGAATATTATAATTCTGAAAAATACAACCCCTCCCATTTATCTCCCCCTCCAAAGCAACACTACAAGGCTGCTTATCCAGAATTTGGTGTTAGGGCAAAGTATTAGTTCAAGAGACAGAGCTTTCTAAAGTGACTAGCATGACTGACAGGCAGGTAGACACTCCTCTTTGTTTTGATTACTTCATTGTTCCTAAACCACATCATGTTATTTCGCTCAATTACAAGTTGATTAGAATATAAGGATAAAAACTTATCAAATGTGGCTATAGCTTGAAATTATAGAACACAAATAAGTACCACAATAGAATGAACACAAAAAAAAAGTTGTCTAGCCAGCCATATCCATTCTTCAGGATGGAGGTACAGACTCACCTGTGACAGATGGAACAGCGGTGTTGTAGTGTGACAGATGACTCAGTGACCTTACTGCAAACCCCACAGATAGACATGCGCCGTCGCTGACAGCTTTCACAGAGTGAATAGCTCTCAAACCACTGCCCAGACCCAGGGAGAGTAAGTCCTCGAGCCCCACAGTCATTACACACACGACACCGCTGCAATGATAACACACAAAATACATGTTTTAAACTGGCTTTATACTAAAAGTATTAGATTGGATGTCAGTTTTGTACTATTTTTATCAGGTGTTAGAGCATCACAGAGCAGCAGGTGTGCGAGTTTGTACAGTTCATCAGTTTGATACAAAAACTTTTACTGTAAATGTGCTTAGTGTGCAATTTTGCTGTGGGGAGAGATCACGTAAAAAGTTACTTAATTGTAATCACTTATCTGTTTTTATGCATTGTGTGATTTCTTCTTTAATGAGTTATTTAACATGCAACATTGTAAATACTGAGCAGAAAATAGATTTTGAATATTCACAGCTTGTTAATTTTTGAGTGTATGTATTTTGAAACTTCAAAATATTCCACACCCCGATAAGATTTTATTTGACATACCACTCTTCCCTCTTGGCAATCATTCAATTTTAAATATACAATTTAAGATGGAGAAAATAAAGCTAGCTGGACCTTACTTTGCACTTCCAAGAGTCAGGGGGTACAGAGTCCATGGCTGGCTGCAGACAAAATGTGTGATAGCCCTTGTCACATGCATCACAGACCAGCATCTTGCTGTCTTCCCCCGGTTGCCTAAACACAAGACACATTTTTAAAATCAGCAAAAGGACCAAGATGTCACGCAAGTGTAAAACAACCACACTTATTTTTTACGGTAGAATGACAGGGCTCTCTCAAACATACCTGCAGGTTTGGCACACCTTACACTCTGGGCATTGCCAGCCTGAGCGCTGGAGCGGTGTGGCACTGATCTCAAGACAGGCATCATGGTAGTGTTGCCCACAGCCTGTGCAGTACAGTAACCCTGACAGCTCTCCTGCAGAGTCACATACCACACAGCGCGCCTCCTCTCCAGCTGAACGGAGGGGTGGAAACAATAGCCATTTAGACAAATCCAACACGTGAAGCAATGTGAACCAATGTGAACCAACCTCCTGTTCCTTACCCATCTCTTCCGCCTGGTCTATGTGCTCAGGACACAGAAGAGCCAACTGCTTCATGGACTGAAACGATCCACTCGCAGCCGAACAAGGGAAGTGGTAGGACCGTGAGCAATCCGCAGCACGGCACCTGATGGTCGCACCCATCCTTTTACAATAATCACACGGCTAGAACAACAAAAATAACTCAGTTCACAAGACCTTATCATTTTACACTCCATATCCTTGTGTCACCTCTAAGCATAAGCGATTTTTACTCCACCTGCTGTATCCCTGAGATGACCGCTTTATCCACATTTATCAGCTCTTCTCCCTCGCCCCTTTGCACCCCATCTGACCATACTGCACACCAGTGGTGAACCCAACAGCTCCCTGTATCAAAAGATATAAACAGTATGGAAAAAACACTACAATCATGTTTTTATGAGTCCAAAATAAAGGTCATTTTGAGCATACCTTTGTCATCAAAGAAAGACGCAGGACTGATGGGTTCAGAGAAGCCAATGGAAGACAGGTCATCATTTCCAGCTAATGGCAGTGAGGAGGTAGACGGCTCCAGATTGGGCCAATGGGAAGAGGGCCCGAAACACCGGAGCTCCCTCTGTCCATGAAGACTTCTCTCAACACAGTTGCAAAGCGCACAGGCTCTGACAATCTCCCTGAACAGATAATCCAAAATTGGGATAGTCATCTACTAATTTAAGACATCTAGAAAGCTGAGAATTTTAATTCTCAAAATTCATGTCTGATCTTCTGATCACTGACACCTGACTGTTCATAATTTGCTGGATTCAAGTGAAGACCATCTCCTGATGAGCTTATCTATGCAAAAGAAAGTGTGTAATATTAATAAAATCTTACGCTGGTGCATTGGAAGGGTCCACAGTAGTGCCTGAGATGTCCTCTGCAGCAAAAGAGGCTTCCAATTCCCCCTGAGACGGGACGGTCTCTTTTGAAGAGGCACTGTCATCAGCTGGGAAGCACAGAACAGATGGTAGGTTAAAGTACATGCGCAAGTCAAGAAATGAGATGCAAAAAAGTTCAGACAAGTTCTTTCATGTCACAGAAAATGTTCTCTACACACCAGCCTTGTGAATAATTGCCAAGTAAACATTCAAAGAAGAAAATAATAATCAGAAGTCCAACAGAAATCTATTGCTGACTTTGCATCTTTCAAAAGTTTGTACAAATATATAAATATACAAAGGTCAATTACAGGTCCATACAATAAGATGCAATCTACCAATGTACATTATAGTGCAAAGACAATCAAGAACATCAGAGAAACCAGCATATGCATCATTTTTTATACAACAGGACACACAAAAGTACAAGAAAAGCAAAATAAGTATACATTTGCTTGCTAACCTGCTTTTTCTGAATCATTTTCTTCGCAGTTTGACTTCTGCTCGTCCATTCCTTTTCCCGAAGATGATCTCCCTAAAAGAGACCTGAACCAGGAAGAGATTTATGCAAAACCTATTATAACTCCTTCAAATGTTAATTTTATAAATGTAATTAAGGTTTGAATCTATTAGGTTCAACATGATCTATGAAGTTATATACATGGATAGGCATCTACACAGTTACCTAGTTTTCTGACGACCTGCAAAGTTTATAGATAAACTCTTCCTTTTAAAAAGTTGCAAAGTCTAACTATATCATGAGGATTAATTGAACCGTGCATCCTACTAATACACTGCTCATGCCACATACCACAATAATATTACAACAAGACAAAATGTGGAATACAAACCATTAAATCGCATTCGTGTTCTCAGCTCATTCTCTTAGTTAACAAGGAGGAGCGACAGTCAGCTACAAACAAAAGCTAATGATCTGTGTGTGTTTGGTCCTAAATTCGTTTTATCCGCCAGTTAGCTACAGATTACAGGACATGTAGCTAGTTTAGCTTAGCTCGATCGCTAGCTGGCTAACCGGGGTTAACAAACTCTCTGCACAAAAATCCGGTCACCGCTCATCAATCCAGAAATAAAAAGCAACACATGCATTGGGATATGGTCGCTAAGCGTAACGCCAAGGCAATAAAATATTTAAAATGCGTACATAATTAACAAGTAATGCTACTTCCTCCATATAAAACAACACTAAACGGAGATACACAAAGAAAACACAACTTCCGAGTGGCCCTCTTCCTGTGACGGTTCATAACCACTCCGGGCTGAAACAAAGCTGCTCCTAGTTAGTTCCGTTAAATCTGCGTGCAACACAAAACCTGCAAGTAAAAAATGAAACGGAAACGTAAAAAAAAGAAAATTTAAGATTGTAGGATGGGGTTGGAAATGAGCAGCTTACAATATTCTAATGAATTTGTTATTAGGAATGTACATTACACTTTCTACATTATTCCTATGCTTTTTTTTGTCTATCATGTCTCAACTTTCATCTGAAATGCCCTTAGTTGTCATCAATACAGATTGATAAATTGTAGTTATTAACACAAGACTTTTATATTATTTAAAAAGCTAATGACAAACATAACCTTAAACAAATTTACACTGCCTAATTACTCGCTGTTATTCTGAGTTATGCTGAATTCTAGTTTCTTAACAGATCAGGTTAAGGTGTTGATTAATTTTCTTTAACAGCAGCTCTGACAATAGTCATGGTTGTAATTCAAATCAAAGGTTTATATTTAAGGTGCTCCTTCTAGTACCTTATCATTTTTATAGTAACAACTCATTCAGAAAAACTTGTATGGCAGATGATCTTCATAATCTAAGGATAAGGAAAATAAATGGATTAAAAGCATGACATGGTGTTCATTAATAAATTAAAAATTGTAATCATTGGCAAATCGCCATGGTGCTGTTATGAGAAAATAATCCATGACAGAGTGGTGTGATACAGCCATACGCAACGCTAGATTGTGTTTTAATCCTTATGTAATTTATTTGTGGGTTGGATTTAGGCTTTTGAGTCAAGAGACAAGATGACTGCTTGTACATCTAAATAAATAAACCATGAAAAGAACAGTTATACCATGAGGTTATTGAGGCCATATAAAACTATTTTTTTTAAAAATCACTCTTACTGCCAGTACCGTTAAAAATCGTTGTTCCCCCACATCCCTTGATTTACATGTGTTTCCTCCTATGACAACACACAGTTGAGTAAAGGAAACTGGAGGGAAACTGCACTGGTTAGACGTTTAAAACTTTTTTTTTTGGTCTCTCTTGTGGTATTTCAGATACAAAACTTTTTTCAACCTACATCACCAAAACCATGTTGATCACAACTGGTGAATTTCTTCTCAATGCTTTTGAAAGCTACTGTATATATATTGTACACACACACACACACACACACACACACACACACATATACATATATATATATATATATATATATATATATATATAT
>CM074960.1:5565954-5578027 GCA_037577455.1 Pangasius macronema
ACACACACACACATATATATATATATATATATATATATATATATATATATATATATATATATATATATATATATATACAAAATTTTATTTTAGTATATATTTTTATTGTATTTTATCTTACTTTTTTCTTCCTTTAATTACTTGTCTTATGTTGGTTTCTCACACCATGGGTCTGAGGGAAAGGAAATTTCAGTCCTCTGTGTGTCCTGTACATATAGCAGAATTGAAGTTGACTTTGACTACACTGTATATATATTAAACATAATTTGTGCCTTAAGAGGGTGTGTCGGGAAACCAAGAGAGAGAAACTGCAGCCTTTTAAATGTGTTTAAATATTTCTGTTCCAAAAAAATAAATGCTTTAAAAAAAAGAGAGAGAGAGACCTGATGACAGTACAGGCCTACACGAAGAGATGTGATCTCAGCCAGGCAATGTAAATAAGCTGTAGTGCCTGCAACGTGCACATGCAAATATGCTCCTCACGGTAGCTCAAAACAACAACAAAAATACAGCCAGCGGTAATAAGAAAAATCCTGGAAGTACTACCTAGTTATACTAGCTATCTGGTTCATAAAATTCTAAACTAAAATTCATACCAGACCAATAGACTAATGCAAGCTGTCAACATTAGCTTAATTATCAGAGAGAGGGAGAGGGAGGGAGAGCAAAATCCCAAAGAGTCAGCTGGCTGCTCCTATATTTTGAATTCATTTATTATTCTGAAAATGGATATTTATTCAAGGTGGACGTCTAATTTATACAATACCACCATTTACCACTTTACGCAAGTCTCTGTGTGCACGATATGCACTTTCATCCATCAGAAAATAAAAGTACGCAGCTAAACATGGCTAGCTCTCCTAATCCAAAATAATGGGTCAGTGGACTGCTAGCAAACTATTCAACACACACGACGGGGAAAGTTCCTCCAACTAGCGACCGAACATTAAACTAACACCCTAAATATAACTAGAAGACCACGAAACACATGAAACACAACAAGGGAACTGGTACTGAGAAGTTCGTGAACTTTAAAAGTAGTCAGCAAAATATAACAAGGCCAGGAGTGTGCTCAACAGCGAACTCGAGCTAGTTAGCTTAAAAGCATATCCATCCGCGGCAAAGTGTGTTACCCAGAACGTTTCCTCAACATTCAGGAAAACATTTAACACTGAGGCATTTATCACCTGTAAACCTAAACGCAGTGTGTGTAGATGTAGACACTGGCTAGTTAGTTAGCTACTATTACCCAAAAACAAACTTAACGTGTTAGTTTACAAAGCTATATGTTTAGCAAACGAGTTAACACTTATAGCACATTAAACTAGCGAGACTCCTGTCAGTAAAACAGGCCAAAGTTGGCCACAAACAGTGTCCATTTGCCAACATACGAAGACTCAGTGTGGTGAAAACAATCCAGCCATTAGCTAAAGATACTATTTGAACTTCATCGATAAGCAGGCAGTTAGCTAGCTAAGCTAACTTATCGCTTGCCTTTACCACCAAGGGCACACCATTCGTGCATCTTAGCTAGGTATATAAAGTAACGATGCGATTTGTTTTCCTGCCGAACGAGTCTCAAAACATTTAGACATATGAGATAGCTAGCTAAGATGTACCTTTTTAAACTTTGCTAGCTGGTAAATCAAATACATAAGAAGCTAGCAAGCGTTTCATGCTGATACTATCTTGTATAGTAAACTATGCCAGCTCAGGTACGAGGTTAACTGCTACAGTAAGGTAAAAGACATGAATAAACACCGTGCACCACTTCATCCTGCTAGCTAGCATGGCAACTTAATTTCCAAACTAGCAGGGGGAAAAACAGGTTATAAGAGTTGAACTCACCTTACAGAAGCACACTCGCGTCCTCATACATCATCAGAAACAGTCCTACGGACACAAATCCGTGTGTATTGGTTTCATTTCATAAAGCTGAGCAGGCTGAGCGCTGTGCTGTGGATTGGGGGAAGTGCCCGAAGCCCTTAGCTGCTTGTAACGCCTGCTAACTTGATCATGTATTAGCTAGCGTACAAGATGGCTAACCAAATTAATCATATTGTACTCCTGTAGGCGAGCCGAATCCAAAAAGAAACTCAGATCCCCACACAGGAGGCGGAATGGGACTGGAGCTGCTAGTTTGCTCGCTTCTTTGCTAATTTGAAGCCGTTTGAAAGGTTAACTGCGTAGCTGGCTTTTCGCTTTTCCTGGCTGTATGTTTGTCTGTGTGTGTTTTTGTAATAAAGCTTGACAGACTCGCTTGCCTTGACTAAGTTTTTTTTTCTCGCTTATCTTTTATCCAGAAGTATTAATTCCTCTATCGCTCACCACGGTTCCCACGACTAATGTGATCTAATGTTGTTGTTGTTTGTGAATGTTTGAGCTTAGTTAGCTAACGTAAATTCTTTGTTTCCATTTGGAAGTCATTTGAATTCTCAGTCACCGCCACGTCCATTTTAATCAATCCCAAAGCGCCAGGACTAAGACTGGGCTTAGCCGGGTATGTTGCTTTTGTTCATGGTTCTTCACTAAAATTTTACGCAGAGACACGAAGCAAGCAAATATTTGTTGCCTTTTCTGTCACCAAGGCTTTAAATATTCCTTTCCGGCCGTGTGCTGATGTGAAACAGTGTAACGCAGATCTACTCATGGCTCGCTACAAATTGAATTGCAGCCATTTTCCAGCAAGCTTGTTTACCATCAATAATCGTTATGGTGCGCTCGCTTTCACTTTGTGTATACTAGAGCGATGCAGATATTTCCCCGAATGAAAAGACGTGCATGACAATAATTTTTAATCCCTGTGCTCTGTTCGCTTCTTACAAATGGATGCACTGTTCACGGGTCATAATGACTTTGAGCAGCTGAGAGAAAATATTTTGTCCTGTAACCTTGAATACATCAGTGTTTTTGAGCGCATGTTCCCAACCCTGATCCTGCACATTTCAGTGTTTTTTACCTGCTCCAACAAACCCACAATAGCTTAAAAAGGGCTGTTGATTAGCTGGTTAGTTGAATTTGGTGTGTTAGAAGGAGGGAAACATTAAAATGTGCAGGACCAGGGTTGGGAACCTGCTCCACCCAGCTGCTGTTGTGTAATCAGGTATAAGTTCAAATAAGACATGGAGGTCCTGTAACCTAGAGTGAATTCATCCATTTGTTTTATATATATATATATATATTGTAAAAAACCTTTTGGTGTCAGGTCACTCATTTTTAGTAGCCTCTATATTCTGGTCATGGTCTATCTGGACCTTGAGCCTATCCCAGCAACACTGTATTATCATCGCAGGGCTTCATGCACACACTCATTGATACCTACGGACATTTTTTTTAGGCCAATCCACTTATTGACATGTTTTTGGTGGGAGAAAACTAATGAAGCTAGAGGAAACCCACATGGACACAGGGAGAACATGTGAAACAGCACAGTACTCCCAAAAACATGTCAGTAAGTGGATTGGCTTTAAAAAAAAAAACGTCAACGAGTGTGTGCATGATGTCCTGTAATGGACTGGTGTTCCATACGCTCCAGGTCTACATGGACACAGGGACATGAAGCTGAAGAAGCTAGAGGAAACCTACATGGACAACATGTGAAACAGCACAGTACTGTGCACAGACAGTAGCCAAGCTCAGGAAGCTCAGTAATGCTAACCACTCTACCACCATGCTGCCCAAATGACCTTTGTAATATTAATATGAATCAGGGGTATAGCAGATGTGCCAAAAGTAAATCTGTCTGTTTTCATTTGAGAAAGTGAGCCAAACATACATTTTAATGTTGGAAAAAAACCCAAAATGTTTTAGTATGGTTATACTTTAAGTAAAGAGTTAAAACAGATCATTTTGATTCAAACAGAACAAAAGGATTAAAGTTTTGGTAGTGATTTGAAAGTGTGTAAAACCTCAAAGTATTTTAAGGAAAGCTTTTAGTGAGCTCTGATACGTAGTGTCCTAATGTCTGAATGTAATTAGTGTATATCTTTTGATCCATGGCTGATGCCATATATATCCCTTAAATGTTAAAGCCACCAAATACAACACAAGGATTTCCTTGGCAAACTAATCTAAATAGATATGGTGATGTATTTCTGTACTGTAGGCTTTATGATATGCACATATAGACTATAAGCCATCGTCAATAACTATTTATCACCTTGAAATATTATAGATTATTTATTTGTGTATACTTGATAGGTCCCTGTAGGACTAATGGTTAGGCCTCTAACTGCCACAGCCTTGGTTCAATTCCCGGCCAGGGAATCATAAAAATGGTGCACTCCCAGTGCCAGTCCCAAGCCTGGATAAAAAATAATAATAAATTGGGGAGGGTTGCATCAGGAAGAGCATTTGGTGTGTTTTAAAAAAAAAAAAAAAAAACTGTGCCAAATCAAATATGCAGACCAGTGATCTGCTGTGGTGGCCCCTAACGGGAGCAGACAAAAGATGAAGAACAACATTTGTATATACTTGTTATACACAGAACTGTAGCTGGTGACTGTGCACAACTAGGACTAGTAAACACATACACGCCTCTCTTCAGGATTAGAATTAACCCTGAAGTCTAGTACCCCCAAGACCTGATTGGTTAGCAACTGTAATTGAGGGTGTGGTTTCCTGATGCGGTGTCTCCTATTGGCCACATGCAGATGAATCCCAGAAGCTGCTTAGGTGGATTTGTGCCCATCTGCAGCCTCCATCAAAGGGATAATCCTCTTTAATACATATCTCAACAGCTGTCCAAAAATACTAGAAAAAGACCACAGGTTAAATATATTGTAAGTTCTGCTACAGTGACTTTATGACTTTGCTCAGGGTATCTCTGGACTCTAGTTAGTTGATATATTTTTCACATTAAAAAAAGCTTTTCCTTAATCCCTTATATTTTTTTATTTACATGATATGTACATACCCATCTTGGTGACAGGTATGTTCCAAGGAGACACTTGAAGAGTAGCTTGAATGTTGTCTAACCTGATTAAGATGCTGAAATCAATGCTATTTGTCTTCACTGACAGAGACCTTTAGATTTTATTTAAAGGACATCTGTGAATAACATACCTCACTGTAGTTTGTATTGCTTGGAATGCAGCTTTATGAAAGTGCTTCTTCTTATTTTATGTAGTATATTGGTTAAAAAAAAATTATTTTTAAAAATCAGAACTATAATTAAAAGCCTGACTGCGATTTTTAAAACCCGTTTGCCATTTGGTGAACTTTCTAACACCCTGCACATGTACATAACCAGTTGTCTGAACATTAATAAGCCACTCCTTTAGGCTTCAACCTCAGTTACATATTTAGCACATGTAAAATGTATAATAGCCATGTTAAATATTTTTTATAAGCAGAGACCAGTTAATGATCAGCTCAAGACGCCTTGTATAGCGCATATTGTCCACAAGGGGGTGTAAAATATTATCATTAGGGTGAAGTGGTGTCCAAAATAAAAACACTTTCAAGATCAAAATAAAAAAAATGTTCTGACACATGTGGCAATCTGGACCGTGTTAATTCTTCTAAAATACAAAATTAACAATGCAGAAGATGATCACAGAGAAATGGAAGAAGACAAAAAAGGAGAAGAATTATACAGATGCTTCAAAATATCCACAAATTAACCAAAATCTAGACTCAAATATCAACCATGAAAAATGCCCATCTCATTTGAATTTTATCTTTCAGCAAGCTATTCTATAACAATTCTTGTTTAAGGCTTTTGTGTTTTAATCTTATATTGTACTAAAATAGAAGAATTGCATAGAGTCTGTCTGTAAAGTAGCATACTGATTTATTTAAAACCCAAATCAGAAATCAGCTGTGCTGTCCAGGGTTAACTATGAATTATTATTGTTATTATTATTGTTGTTATTATTATTATTATTATTATTATTATTATTATTATTATTATAACTGGCCTGCCAGTTACTCCAGGACTCCCAAAGTGAGACGTTTGCAGCAGGACACTAACAAAGGACGGCTAACAAATATAACAAAGCCCTGTTATATTTTTGAAAAAATTGCATCAGCCATTGCAACCCATGGAACATTAGCATAGCCTACAGTTCATCATCAAACACATGATTTCTCAGTCTAAAGGGCAGGTGTAAAAAAAGACATGAAGTCATGAGATTAATTACTATAACTTGAAAATGTTTATATATTATAAATCCAAAAGTATAAAAATAGCCTTTTCTAAGAAATATTCCCTCTTCTGTATAAAAATGTTTGCTCTGAATCTGACATGAACATGTGCCACAGTCAAAAAACAACCGTTATGCTATACAGTGTACTTCAAATCTATGAATGACCACAACAAACTATCGAATTATACACTGAAGGGAATTAATAATACTACATTACATATCAGTTCATTCTAATTTGTATTTGTATTTGGTTTTTTTGGGGGGTAAGTAGCCTTTATTTGGTTAGAATTTTCTGACCCTAACAGAAAGGAGTCACTGGTATCTCTTGTCCTGGATCTTCAGTCACAAAATGAGGTTTCCAGAAAATCTGAGCAATCGTACATAGCAGCCTTGCATACCAGTGAACCCCTACTTGTGTGCCACCCAGACAATCAAAATATAGCTTAGAACGATGTTCTTTTAAACATGTGCTGTTCATTTTGTTCATTGCATTGTGAACTACACCTGAACTGTTATGTATCACATTCGTATGTGCTCTGGAAAGAATTTGGTGAGACGGACAGATTGTGTAAACCTCAGCAGCACCTTGCATCATCAGTGTTAGTGGATTCACTGCCATGAATACTTGTGACAGTCCAACCAGGAAGCGAAGAGGCCCAAATGCCCAGTGTGCCAGCCTCTGATTCTCTATAGATGCATAACTGGATGCCAGCACACCATCCACAAACAGGTTGCCGTGTTCTGTCAATGGAGCATAAACCCCAATTCTTTCTTCCTGTGAGACAGAAACTATTTTGGTTGGATGCACACGACCATCCCTTCCACAAATTAGTACATAGGTTCCCCTTGTGACTTGACTAGCAAAGCTAGCATAGTACTCATGGTAGTATAACTTGAGGTTGGGAGCCATGAAGATGAGGTGATTGGGTGTAATTGTAAGTCTGTGCCCATTTTCTGTGCTGAGAATCAGGAAAGTGGACCTTTGCTCAGAGTCCAAATGTAGAAACAGGAGGACACGGCTGAAGATCATGCCACCGGACTCAGACAAAGCAAGCACTGAGTCTCCAGGCTGCAGATGAGACATAGGCTTTTGCACTCCTTCAGCCACAGTCACGAGTGCTGAAGCTGAGAAACAGCCTCCTTTCTCCACTGCAACAGAGTGATCTGAGAAATGGAGAAACAGAGCGATAGCAGTAATTTCGACTAATTCACAATGTTATGGATATTATGAAATAATATGCAGACATGTGACAAATTAAAGGAAAAACAGGGTTACTGTTATGCTATTGCATGGCTTTTGCTGGCATGGTTTGGGTTCACTTGTACCCTTATCACTGCAAATCAATACAAAGTTCTGCTGACTGACCAACTTCATCCTATGATGAACCATTTATATCTTGATGGGAGTGATATCTTCCAGGATGACCCTGCCCCTATCCACAGGCCACAAGGACTCACTAAATAGTTTGATGAATATGAACATTATATCAATCATATGCTATGGCCTTCACAGTCACCAGATCTCAATCCAGTCGAACAGCTATGGAAGGTTTTGGTGGCTGTCTACCACCAACATCATCCAACAATAGTTAAGGGAATATCTCTTGCCAGAATGCCATTCATCCCTCCAGTTTCAGAGAATCTGGGTCAAGGTGCATTAAAGCTGCTCTGGCTTGTTGGCTTGACACCTTAGTAAGACACTTTATGTTTGTTTTTTCCCTTTAATTTGTCACTCATGTATATAGACACCCCCCCCCCCCAAAAAAATATAAATAAATAAATAAAAGAATAATAATAAATAAAAAATAAAACGCAATCATATAACATGTCATATAAGCACATTCAGACTAAAAGAGATTTACCAGCTTTGACAGAACAGTGCACGTGATACTTGGACTCATAGTATACCCAGTCGAACCCGGCCTCGACGGCCAACTGAGCAAGGAGGCCATACTTTTTAATGTCTCTGTCTGAGGTGGTTATGTCCACAGCACGGCCCTCATAATGCAGAGAGCCAGATGGATGATTATCGTCCTCGTCCCAGGCTTCGGTCACTCGTAGTCGAACACCTGGCCATTGGTTCATAACTGCAATGGCCAGTTTATTTAGGCAATCCTTACAGCGCTGCCAGAGGAAAGGAAAGATGTTATTCAGAGAATCGGGTTAAACAATAATAGAGCTATGAAACCACCATAACACCACACCTAGGCATGATTCTTTATTCTCAGCAGAATACACTTTCACATTGCCTTCAGCAACATGCTCAAGTTGAACAAAGACTAAACACCACAGCGTTGGGTTGTGTTTTGTCTCTCTGCCTTGGATTTGTTCACTGGTTGACATCAGCAGATTTTGTCTGTACATTCAGCTCTGATAAAGGCCATCTACAACCCCTCCAAAAATACCTCTAACAATCAAAACAAAGCTACTGTAACTAATCTCCAACATTCTTTGGCCATCTTCAGCTATGTTAGAGAGTAAACTCAAGGTCGCTTTTTTTTCTCACAAGATAGTAATATTTTCACACAGCCTTTTATGCATGGTTAGTCAAATGGTGGTGTTATTACAGTATCTATTCTGGCTTCCGTCTGTTCTAGAGGATGCACAAATTGTGGTTTGGTTTTTAACATTTCAGGAAAAAAAATGTGGTTTGTCGTGAGAAATCTGATGTTTTACAGTGGAGTATATTGAGACCATTCAAACAGAATGAGAAAGGGCAAGTGAAAGAGACAGGGGGTCAAGAAAAGGCAAGCAGAGAAGAAAAGGCAAGACCCAGTCTGAGTGAGAGGGCAGATTGGTGGAATGTTTGGGCATGCATTTGTGAATATGACAGAGAGAAGTGAGAAATTAAGCCAGGCAAAAAACAAACCAGGCCCATTTTTCTCGCAGTAAGGTTCGACAGAGGCGTTTCATTGTCAGAACTACAATAGAGGCTTTTCCGATGCTGACATTACTTCAGCAGGCGGGAATTCTGTACAGACAACCCCGCAGAACTACCAAAACATACACAAAGGACAGCTTTCAGTGCTGGACAAGGAGAGGGCACATGCATACATACACATACGCCAACTCTCAGCCTTGGCATCAGAAAGGCACCGGTGACTCAGCAGGACACACATAATGTGTAATCAAAATAATTAATTGTCCCAGCTATGACTTGAAGGACCCAAATAATGGTTATCTAATGAGAAGTCCAAATATTATTTTGTGATTGATATCTTGTGTTATTGTGTGAAAGTGTTCAGCAAATTATCCTAAAGTGTGATTCTGCTGCTGAAATGCATCACAGATTTCTTTTACACCCACTAAATCTTTGGGAACCCATTTTACACATTAATGAAAAACCATTTACTGTAACATCAAGACACCTATATGTTTCACTTAGTAATGAGTGTGCACCTTTTTAATCATTAAAGGAATTTGTTTCAGTTGTGGACTTCACAAAGTTCAGTGCCTCATCTACTATTTTAATTACATGAACACAGAAGGGAAACAAGAATTTAATAATTTCTTAGCACCAAAGACCTCGGTTAAAGATTAATGAATGGCTGCATACTGGGCATACACTTGTTAATCCATTTTTTATGTGATCTGACAAAAACCTGGCTTGGTATTTTAAATATATTAGGCATCTAAACATGCAGTTAAGATCCACATTGCCTTGGAAATAAGTGTGTGGAGTGTCATTGTGCTCTCCTTTTTCCTAAATCACTCCAAGGTGAGTGCTCAGTACGCTGGTAAGCACTCCATCTAATACAGATGCGACATTGTACTACACTGAACTTGTAGTTTATAAGAAAACCTAGAAATAAATAATGTGTGGATAAAAACATGCATTCATGAATGAGTAAACGTGCAATGGATGACTTGGAGGAAAACAGCAGGGATCTGCAGAAACATTAGAAAAGTGCATGTAAAATGAAATACACTTTACCAGTGAAAGTTCATTAACCATTACCCAGCTTCCCCATTACCTTGGTCATGAACCGGTCCGCTTTAGTGCGCTCCTCGTCTTTGAAGTCAATGTCAGGGTTGTAGTTGCACACCAGCTCGTTGAAGCGCTCCGAGTGGCGCGTTATCTTTCCTTCGGCCCTGCCGCTCGCGCCCAGGTTGTTTTCGGAGACGTTGGGAACGTGCTGCTTGTAGGCTAGCGGTGTGAGCCTGCGCGGTCTCGAGCGCCCGCCGTATCCCGGCCCGGGCCCGCAGCCATGCACCAGCAGCCACGCGCAGGTGCACGCCGCCGCCAGCAGGCCGAAGCGCGGAGCCGGCGTCATTTGGTGCGCGCGCTCAGGACGGCCCGGGGACTCCGCGGCGCGAGCGCAACAGCACTAAGCACCTGCTGGCATTTCAGCGCGAGGCAGTATTTTCCACGACTGTACCGCGAGCCCAAATTAGCAATGCACGCTCTCCCGGGGATTTGAGGTTGTAAATCAATAACCAGACTGAACTGCTTGACGGAAACTCATTGTTTGCACCCGCACGTAAAAGCAGTTAAAATTGGCCTACAAAATATTACAAGATCAAACAATTTAGTAAACAAGTGTCCTTTTTTCTTATCTTTTGGGGTGGTGGGGGTGCAAGAGCTATAGAGGCGTTCAAGGACGACTCCTAAGTCGCTTCCATTTACACCTCATGCTGACAGCAGGTCAAACACCTTGAGTTACCTGCTTCCTCTTCATCCTCTGAGAGATGTGCACAGTCGCAGGTGTTTCATCCTAAATCCCATCGTTAGTGTTCTCCGCACCTTGGACAGCTCCGCACAAAGAGGTCTCTTCCAGCCGTCCTTAATAATCTGTCTCTGTAAATCACCAAGCTGGCGGTGAACGCGCTTGAAATCACAGTGGAGACTTCCTGCCGGTGCTGGAGTGCCGAGGATTTGCCGGTGTGTCGCGAGCTCTTTTAAACAGCTCCGCTCTGACTGCATGCTTATGTGAGCGGACAGTTCAGGACAGGACAGGACAGGACAGGGCAGGACCGCCCCCCTCCCTTCCTGCGCGCTGTCCGCACACGCGCCTCCACTTCACCGACGCAGTCTATAAAGACCTCAACTTAAGAATATCCTGTAAGATCATTGATTCATTCCTCAGCACTCTCAGAACGTCCGCATTTTGTTATTTTATCTTTTACATCCTTTTTTATAATCTCATGAAAGTTCCACGTTGTACCCCCTTAGAAAACAATAGGTACTGTATTCCTCTATACCCTTTTTTCCCCTTTGTATCTTTTACCTAGAAAGATGCATGTACTGTACCTTTAAAGCTTCACACACAAAAAATATCTTTTTAAAGGTATACTGTAAAAAAAGGCTATAAATTCTACCGTAAACAACTGTAAATATATTTACAGTAAAGTACTTACATAATGTATGTATTTACAAAGTACATATCTTACATAGTATAGAATAACACAGAATTCAGTATATTTGCTCATTTGGCTGATGCTTTTAACAGGAAGAAGAATCTTACAACTGAAGCAGGATACAATTGAGCTGAAGGTTAAGGGTCATACTCAAGGACCCAACCAAGGCAGTTTGGAGGTGCTGCGATTTGAACACATTACTTTCTGATCTGTAACTCAAAGCCTTAACCACTGAGCCACCACACCTAGCTCAACTAGCTTGCATCGATTCAATGCCATCTTTTAGTGTGAGTTAATTCAGTGGTGGAGGTTGAATTAATGCCATCTAGTTGAGCTAGTTGTGGTGGCTCAGTGGTTAAGGCTTTGAGTCACACCGTTCCAGTAAATTACTGTAAAATTTACAACCATTTATACAATGCATCCGTGTTAAAATTCATATTAAAAGAACAAAAAATGAACCACACCAGCAACAACAAAAGGTACAGTTTATTCGTACATACAGTTTATTCATTTAGCTTCAGTATCAACTTTATCCTGGTCAGGGTCCAGTCAGGGTCCAGTCAGGG
>CM074960.1:5597137-5639055 GCA_037577455.1 Pangasius macronema
ATTCTGTAATGGGAATTCTGGCCCTTTTCAGAGAGTCGGATCACAGTCGGAAAGAGTCGGTTCATTCCGGTTCATGACAGTCTTTTTGGATATACCGTAGAAACGCCATGTTTTTGTTTTTGATTCTTCCTTACCAAACTATGGGTGAAATTGTTTAATTGTCTTATTCTGCCTTCTAATTAACAAAATCAATACTCTGTATTTGTATTATCACTCTGCTGAAAAAAAAAGCTGACCATTAAAACCATTACCATTATTGGTATCCACTAGACCTAACATGCCACCATTAGAAGGCAACAAATTACCAGCAGAGTCCAGCAGGGACCTTTACAGTTTCCATTAAAACCAATACGATTCCCATTATACCATTAAAACCATTACAAATTCTATGAGGGTTTCTATTGTTTTTTTTCAGCAGGGTAAGGCACTACGAATATGCAATGACAAATTCGATAAAAAATGACAAATGGCCTGACAAAAAAAGAAAGTGAGTTGACTGTCACCTTAAAGAATCGACTCAAAGAGACGTCTCACTAGTGTTTTCCTCCTGGAGATTTTACAGTTTTTCCAGACAAACCAAACCTGCTAAATAACTGGTGAGTTGTTGAGCGGAAAACACCATACTGCGGGGTAATGATACACAAAATGAAAATGCCAGTGTTATGGATATGACATTTAAAATCATATTGATTACTACAAGGTGCCTCATAGATTGTGAGACAGTGTGTATGTCTGATCCTGTGACCTTTCAGGATGCTCATACAAAAATTCTAAATTAGACAAATACAGCATATTCATGTATATACCGTGGTTACATAGCTTTCAAACCTGCTTAATTCTCGAGTCTGATTAGTCAGATTGGTGTTGATTAATTTTCTATAACAGCAGCTATGACAGTGGTTCCAGCTACAAGGACAAATCACTGGTTTATATCAATGTGCTTGTTCTAATAGGTTACCATTTCTATAGCAACAACTGAATCTCAGGCACTTGTATGGCAGACATGCCACATAAACAAATTTAGAAAATGTGTGTAATTTCTGATATGGTGACGTTTTCTGTAAGAAGATGTTTATTTAACATTTTTGGAAGGAGTCTCCAGTGTCAGCACTTTGTAACAGTCAGAAGTAAAACTGTAACTTTGTGTTTTCCGACATGGAAAAAACTTCAGGACAAAGGATTTAGTGCTTTGTGGTTTCTCTGTAATATGACAAGTTTAATAACATCAAGAGAGAAGAAAAGAGAGGCTGGTGAGTGAATGATGGTTTATAGCTGTTATAGCATAAGGGACACTTAAATTAATTTGTCTTGTGGACATTCCACAGCGTTAAATGTATACTTTAAATGGTTAAAAAGTACAACTTTGCTGTGGTGTGAGTGGAATAAAACACTTCGGCTCAACAATAATAATCAACAGTGAAGTGGTATGACATTACACCTCCCTCTTGTTGATTATTTTATTTCAACAAGACAATGTCTAGTGTTTTATTTCTTACATAATGGCAAGACAGATTTGACATGACCTAGACAGTATGGTTGCACAATATGGACAAAATTTAACTATGAAATTATATTGCTGTATCAATTTAATTAATGATCTTTTCTTTCATTACCAAAAATTTGTCACTCACTTGTGTGACTGAAACAGTGGTGCCGGTTCTTCCAGAGCAATAATGTAGAAGAACCATCACAATTTTATTTAGTTTTATGTATGTCCAGTAAAAATGGTTAAAGAATCATGGACCTGGAGGTTCTTCTATGGCATCTCTCTATTAGATTGCATGGTGGGAAAGTTAACTGTTGTATGAAAAATTTGAAATAGGAATTAAAAATAAACTAAAATGAACATAGTTAAGTATAGACGAAGTCCTGCACTTGCAGTTTTTCCAGAGTAAGGCTGACATTTGCATGGAATTGCCCAGGACAATCAGGTCAGGCAAATCAGGTCTAAAAGAGGCATGGAAATGATGTGCTGTGTGAAACGAGCACAACGTTGCCTCTGGAAGTTGTTACACTGTGTGATGAGCAAGCGGGTGACCAGGACAAGTTGACAGAAGTCTGTCTTGTGTTGTATTGCTTGTAAGTTGAATATGAAACTCCTGTGGTTGGTTGTTAGCATGCAGGTGCCTGAGGAAACTTTTCCTTGACTGGGTTGGTTCGGCTTCCAGAATTGTTCGTGGTTGGGACAACATGTGTTGAAAAGATACTTGCAATCAAATTCTCATCCACTCATGTACTACTCATGCAGAGTTAATGTGTAGCTGTGGTACCAGTCCTTCCACCCCCTGCAGTAGTCAGCTCATTCTCATCGAGGTTAGTCACTTCACCAGGGATGAAACCTGTAATTGCTTCAAGCCGCATGATTATGATGTCAGTGTCATTTCAGCTAATGTGTCAGGCAGTAGCACTGCAGTGAAAGATGTGGCCTGAGAGACGCACACGCATGCATACAGAGAAAGAGAAAGAGAGCGATGGTGACATGGGAATGTGTCAGTGTTCCTGTAAACCACTCTGCTCCTAAACTGCAGCAAATAAACATTCTTCTGGTCGTATGTCACAGTTGAGAACTCGCCCAATGTGCTGTAAAAACCGGCAATAATTAAAACCAAAACACACAGCACTGTTTTCCCTTGTGTTCAGCTTTTTTTGTTGCATGAATTGCATTTAGTCAAAAGCGACGTATTCTGATCCTCATCTCATGACTGTGCACAGAAAATCAGTCGTCCAGGGTCAGAGTCCAGCACAATTTGTTGTGTTTCCTGCAAAAAGATTTCTCATACAACAACCATGTTTAGTAAAGTCAGCAAACTGTGAACTGGGAATAATATCGTGTCCCTTGATTTAGATCACGGTGCCCAGTCCTATCCGGAAAGTGCAGGTTTGGGTGCTGGTTTTCATTCCAACTAAGCAGGAGCCACACCTGAGTCTACTGAAAGCTAAGATAAACTGATTAAACAGGTGGAATCAGGTGTGGCTCCTGCTTGGTTGATATGAAAACCTGCACCCACACTGGGCCTTTTTGGATAAGATTGGCCACCCCTGATCTAGATGATCTAGATAAATCACTTAATGGCCAAGATATCAGACATGGGCTCTCCTGAGTGGTGAAACAGAAATGCATTTACTCTATTATCGGGAAATCACAAGTTTCAATTGATGCCACAGCCATCCGTGAGTATAAGAGAGCAAAATTGGCCATGCTCTTTGGACTGGCATACTCTCTCTCCTGTCAATCACAGAGACATCTCGAGCATCTGTGAGAGCATGTATGTGGAAGAGAGCAGATATCGCTTTCCTCTGAGTGTGTTACGCAACAGGAGGTTAGGTTCATGTGTCTAAGCAGTTCAAGTTGATAGGTTAGAGCTGGCTAGTGGATTTAAGTTAAAGTTAAAACTCTAATGATGCTAATACTAAACCTCTGGCTTTATCAATAGGGATACATTTAAATAAAAATTTAATATATTGATCTGTAAAGCTGCTTTGTGACAATTCTCATTGTTAAAAGTGGTATATAAATAAAAATAGAATTTAATTAATGGGTGGGACTTTGTAAGACAAAAATGGGCAGGGGGAAAAGGTAGGAAACTTGTGCATTTCTTTGTCTAAATGACATCATATGAAGATCATTTGCTAATTGTGAAGGTTTCAGCATTTACATTTACAGAATTTGACAGGTGTCCTTTTAAGAGAAGTGCTTTGTGGTCTTCAAAACAGAACCTCATGAAAATACAAATAGTCAGAGTCAAGTTATAGCCTGTTAGAAATAGGGAAATACTATGAGTTAAAACGTGTCAAAAAAAAGTACACATCAATGTTCTTTTAATGAAATTAGTGGAGAGGTCAGTCTTCAGCTGACTCAGCTAACAGCCAAGGGAATTTCATTCCTCAATCTGGGTGCCAGGACAGAGAAGAGCCTTGATGCGTGTCTTCCTTGTATCTTGATGGATAGATTTAGATGTAGATTGAGATTTATTGTCACATCACAGTTTACACTATAAAAGGCGAATGACAAAAAAGCAGTTAGATAAATAAGAATATAGTAGAGGCAAGAGAAAAGTAAAATACAAAAAAAGTTAGTAGTAGTGAGTAATGTGGAGATTAATAATAATATATGCATAGCAGGATACATATACAGTTAGGTGGGTAAGTAAAGTATAAAGTGCAGACTATACACTACACTATATGAGATTTTGGCTCAAGTCAAACTGTGCTAAAGATTCGAAGGGAATGTGGTGCAGAACACAATTTAATAAGTACATAAGCTCATTTTTTTAATCATCTGTTCTGATTTAAAGATGTCAGCGTTGTAAGACATTGCCCTCTCTTGGTGATGATTTAGCGTATTCAATCTGCCTGCCCTCATCATGTGATAAGTAGATTGAGCTCAAATTGCCTTCATGCAACTTTTCTCCTGTGATTAATAATGACATAACCTACTTTTTGGGCTTTGTTTAGCCGCTAAAATGACTGAACACAATCAGCAACTGAATAAATATTTAAACTTGCTATAAGCTATAAAAGATCAAAGACAACTGTTGCTAAGATTTGTGTGTGTGTGTGTGTGTGTGTGTGTGTGTGTGTGNAGAGAGGGCGAAAACCATTTTTAAACTAACAAGCACCATTCATAACCAAGTTCACTTTTTCAAAAAAAAAAAAATCACACATCACTCTGCGGAAGCCCAGCATTCATGACAGTTTATTTCATGCTCAACATGCAATACAACTACCATACAGCATGAGCACATCTCAAAATAAACTCATACCATCCAAACACCAGTGCCGGATTTATTCAAACAAGAACAGTAAAAAGAGAACAAAAGAAAACCCATGATTGACTGGTTACATTATGTAAACCTTTCCTAACAAGAATACTTTATCAATCAGAGCACAAAACAATAGCTGGTTATGTTCTAGTAGATAGCATATGAAGTGTTGATTTTTCTTTTCTCTGTAGTTTTGTAGTGTTTAGTTATTTGTGTATTGTTCTTTACGTTGATTGTGGAAGCAATGTATAGATTTTGTTTATTCTTTCCAATACAGTGTAACATTTTTACTGTATAGAACAGGCCACTGTATATGCAACAGAAATCATGTGATTACAAAATAAAACTCCAGTGCTCTATAATACAGAAGAAGTTATGCAGTTTATTCTAAACCTAATCTACTTAGTCTGCTTGGTTTGCCTCTTCTGTGAACATCATTCTGTGTATTGTGTCCTTTCTGGCTGTACACCACAGAACAAAAAAATTACCAGCATGTCCTTCTTCATCTGATCACATGGATGTGTGGAAAGCTGATTTGCTGTCCATTCACCCTTTTCTTAACCCCACAGAAGATGTGGAAAGTGTATCAGCTGATGTTTGCCACAAATGTATTAAGCATGCAAGACGTTTTTGTACCAAAGGGGAAAAAAGATCTTTGAAATAGTGGAGCTTTTGGTTAAGACCTGATGTAATATTATGTATTACATAATATTTATGGAAGGAGTCTCCACTGTCAGTGCTTTGTAAACAGTTGCAGGAAGTTCTTGAGGATAGAGGATATTATACTTTCCGTAGTTTCTCTGTAACATCAGAAACAGAGGCTGTTTATAGCTGCTATAATGTAAGTAATAATAGGAACTAAATTGTCTCATGGATGTTACATAAACATAATGTAAAATGTAACGCAGAAGAAATGAATAATGTATAATCCTTGGCATAAAGCTGTGGTGTAAGAGAAATAATACACTTACAAATGGAAAATAATTCACTTCAGGGTGGTAACGGCACTCCACTTTGTGTCATATGGTACTACACCACCCTAGCCTGGAGTATGGCACATGGTGTGTTATTTCTTAGCCAAATCATACCAAGTCCACAGACACCTTCACACACACTCACACAAGAAGGCTAAGCTCTTTACACTGGGTTTATCCAGGGAAGTTGTGCTGCAGTTTGAGCAGCGTTTATGGAGTGGTCCTCAGAGTGTTGAGGCTAAACCACAGACGTCAGCATGGTCGCTCGGTGTGGTCCAGCGGTCTGTCCACATCCCCCACTCATTCCCTAAGCACAGCAAGCACATCCACGGGAAAACAACAGTTTGAAAGTTTCTGGACTCGTATACTGAATGAGAAATTTCTTTTTCTGCCTCTCTCACACTGATTTTAAACCTCTTTTAGTATCATTAATCAGAGACATGCAGCTTAACAGTAAAATGTTTTATTTGTGAGCTTGATCTCTGAAGTCTTATGAATGTGGAAAATGTTTTATGACTTTTAATAGTTTCAAATTCTCCAATGGTCACCATGAACAGTAAAACAACACTCTTTCGCCACAGTTATGCCTGGGATTTTTTCATCTGCTCATTCTCATAATTATCAACATAAATCAGTAGTGTTATTTCAAGTATAAGGGGCCAATAATATGGAAATCAATACGCTAAATTGTTTTCTCTGTTGATTTATTAATTTGGTTTAAAAACAACCCAAAAAAGATGATGTGCATTTATCACTATAGTTATTATTGAATGGCATTTTAAATACATTGTCATGCCTGCTATGGGTGCTGGGTGTTACTCGGCGGAGAGTCTGAGAGAATGATGGAGATGTTACAAGGGCAAAGCCATTGTGCTGTGTGGTGGCAGTTTCTTTGGAGCCACCATCTGCTGAGAGGGTCAGGCAGTCTGTAGAGTTCAGCTCTCCTGGACCCGGCCTATTGCCCAGCTGCTGTGCCTGGGCACTCCCCAACCCACGCACCACAGCACTTCCACACCTCCCAATTATCACTGCCTCACAAATTATACATAACATAATCCAGAGTGCACTGTGCCACCAAAACCCCTCTCATCAGAGGGGTGAAACCACAGAGCGTCAGGATTTTGCGTCTCACTGCCTCCAGGCTTTTCCTTTCCCTCAGGCCTTGGGAGGAAACACCAGCTCTTCTAAAACCGCCACACTTCTGATCGGCCCTCTCCGACCGCTGCACAGCGTGTGTTATTCAGTATGGTGACACAAAATGTGGTCACATTCCACACACCCTGTTTGGCCCATTTCTACCCAGCAGCCCCTCAGCTCCTGCGATGACCCAGTGCCTCACCAGGGAAAACAACCTTTCAGGGTTTTAAAGGAATTTTAATGAGTCTTGGTCTGGTCATCATGATTGCTTTTTAGAAAGATCAATATGATTAACTCATGTCTGCAAACATACCTAGTATAATCCATGTGTTTTTTTCCCCTGGGACCACTCCTGAAAAATCTCTGCTAATTGAGGCACCAGTGGAAACTCTGAAGAAAAGTAGTCTTCTGAAATATGTTCAGTCAACATCTACTCAGTCCAGAGTAATGTGGTTTTTTCTTTTGGCAAATATGGATTGATTTCATTTATGCAATTATTCAATTAGCACCAAACCACTGCTGGCTCTTTTTGGTTAAGTTGCTTCTCAAATTAAAGGCTCCTTTGAGACACATATTAAATTGGGGTTTTATTGTTTTTTTGAAGTCAAAAAAGAAATTGAGTTTGTACTTAACAGACTGCTACTTAATAAATCTTCTCCTTCACTCCAACATATATATGAACAAGTACCATTTTTGACCTCTTCTATCTTTGCATCGCTGGTGTCTTAATCTGAACTTCATTTTTCTTCACTTGTCTCATCACTCACCTTGCACCGATAGAAATTATGAATTTATGCTTTTTTCGAAGGCTTGTTTTTTGTGCTTCGGTTCAGCACATCTCTCTTTCCCAGCCTCCCTCCCTGCTTGCCGCCTGGCAGGCCTACGTGTCAAAGGTGGCTGCAGGAGAGCAGACTGTGGGAACAGCCGGTCAGCCTCGCTCGCTCCCCTGCTCCCCAAGCAGAGGGGCAGCCATCAATCCCAGCCTACGTGAACCCCCTCGTCTCCCCTCCCTTTCCCTGCAACCCACACACTTGCTCCCCAATAATCCGCGGAAGCAATTTCATCTCGACTCGGGTGGCGGCCCATTGTCGCCAGCCCCTTCAATCTTTCCTAATTAACTCTCGCTTTGTCCCGTATCCGAGCTTCTGGACTCATCTCTCTGACATTCCGATCGGGGCCGATCTCCACACTCCCAGGCAACCCTCGGACCCTAATCCCACCAAGAACCCAACCCCTCCCTCCTTCCAAGAAACTCTTTCCATTTTTTTTCTTCCCAACCTGCCGATCACCTACTTACGGAGTTAGGTAGGGGCATTAACTCCTTGGGTTTTTGTGAAAGGAGAGAACGAAGGAGGGGGTAAGGAGAAGAGAGCCAGAAAGCGACTCCAACCCAGACAATTAGAACAATGGCCGAAGCCAGTAGGGGGCTAACTCGCAGCGTCACGCCTGGACGGTGGGGTATTTTGTCGGTTTAATGAATTGTCCATCAGTCCCTGGCTGCATCACAAACCGTGCAGCGAGAGGACAGCAGGGACCCAGACACTAAGTCGGTATTTATTACACTGCCTTTGTCACTAATTGAGCTAATTATCACTGACTCCTCAGCACTCCCACAATGACAGTACCACTCCACTGCCTCCCTCATCCCTCCAGTGCCTGGGAATGCTGCCTTATTTAGTCTCTTTATCCCTTTTCCCAATCATCTCTTTTCCTCACACTCATGGTTAATGCTCTATATTTGTGCCCTTTCAGCCTTCCAAAGCATATCTCTGTACCCATCAACCTCTTGGGCTAAGGCACTTGGGNTTCTTGCTAGCTCACAATTCATTTTTTCCCCTTTCAAGCGAGGCTATTAGGATTTACTTAACGGCACATCTTTGGTTAACTGAATAATAAATTTCAGCCTTGGAACTCTTTTAAAAAAATATATAAATAAAATTATAGAGCCAGAGGATATGTCTGTCATTAGTCTCATATCTCCTAGGCTTTTCGTCTCTCCATCACTCCAGCCCTCAGTCATTTGACCGCTGTTTTATGCTTTGTGCAGTCTGACTTGAGATACTTCTTGCTCTCTGAACTATCTCTGTATCAATCTACCGCTGACGTCTGGCTTCCTTTTCCTAATTCAAACCTGCAGAGGCATACCTGCATCTTAGATGCTCTGTGCCACTTGTTTTTTTCTCTACATCTTTCTGACATGTCCCTCTGTCACTTCACTTCTCCCCTCTGTCACTCTCCCTCTGTTTGTTTCTGCTTTTTGGGTGTGTGAGTTGTTGGATAAGCATGGGTGTGTGGTTCTCTGGCTGGCCGACCCTCGCCGGTCTGAGAGAGGACTGGCTCCCTGCATCCAAACTCTTGTGGTCACACTCGCCTGCCAGTCGGATGGGGGAAAAATGTCCTGTCATTATTTCTTTATTTTCACCGACATTAAGTAAATGAAGCAAAAGCTTCGGTGTTGTAAAAACATATAGAATTGACGCTGTATTTTGGCACCACTCACTTTCTCTCTGCGGTTCACGTGGATTTGGGGTGGAGCAGCCTGCTCATGTGCTTTCAGCATTGACTTTGGGTTTAAGGGAGCTAATCGACTTGTGCACTTGCAGTGTGGATTTATCTAAATTTGCTGTATTTTTATAACATGATATGAGTGACAGCTAAGTAAGTGAATGTTCTCTATATTAAACTGAGAAACTGATTCTAATATTCAGAACGAAGGACACTTTTTTACTTGAAAATATAAACTTTATTTAACTATTACACTATTTCACAACAACATGAACATTTTTCTAAATCTTAAACTGAGAAGCTCTAATACTAAAATACTTTGTTTCTTACTGCCCTTCTCTATCATTTCCATCATACAACAATAAATATTTTTATTCAAACACACACAAAAAAAAAAAAGCAAAGTTCAGTGCATGTACAACATTTTGTTTTCAGCGAAAGGAAAATCTAGGGCAGTTACTTTATATATATATATATATATATATATATATATATATATATATATATGTGTGTGTGTGTGTGTGTGTGTGTGTGTGTGTGTGTGTGTGTATGTATTTGTGGTCTAGCACACAATTTAAAAAAAAACAGTGAATGAAAATGCACATGAAAATACTGATAGCTTTTTCACTCTGCTTTTGGATTATATCATTTTCATAATTTCTAGGTTTTATCCGCATAAATATATATTCATCTATGTTTAGTATTTACAACATTTTGGTTTTGCCAGCTGATATACAAAACAGTTGTTGTGGTTTCACACCCCACGCTTCACTGTAAACTAGGTAGCAGGTAATTTACAAGATTATTTTTTTATCTTATCATTTTATTTTACATAGTGGTACAGGTGCCCTTTTTCTTGTGCGTGGTCTGTTCCAAGTTCTCAAGATAACTTTCTCTTGTTATACAGCTACTAAAGTTTTAGCGCTACTCCATACGCCCACAAGAAGCGGATCGATTCAGAAGTGTCATTCAGTGTTTGGTCACTACATTCATTCATTTTACGAGAAACTTCTGGTCTCTTTGTTAATGTTTGTTTGCAGTCATTCTTTATCAGTACCAGAGTGTGGTATACCACACAGCAGTAAGTACGAATACAAAATGACAGGACATTGTTAGCCTGGCCGGGAAGTATGCTGAGTTTGAGTGGGAAATCTTAAGAATTTGGATGAAATCCAGCATTCCTGCACTATACAGAAATCGGGAAACAGCACATGCTTGAGATGTACTTCACATAATTTTTTTTGTAAGATAAGTTGAGCTGCAGCTAAAGAAAACAACACACTGGTATTTTAAAGTACTATCCTGCAGTAGGAGTTTTTCACCGTTTATGAGAGAACATGCTTGTGGTTCCCTGGCCACAGAAACATCTGTCAGAGTTTGTGTCCAGTTCCTGCTTTCCAGTTTCTTGCTCCCTGGAGAATCAGAGAGCAAGAGAGGGAGGAGATGGCAGAAGCCCGAGACTGGTGGTTCTGGCCTCAAAATCCGTACGTATTTTTGGACTGTATCCTTCTCAGTGGCTAGCTTCTCTGTGTGCCATAGTGGATAGCAGTGCATAGTAGTCTCCATTGCATTTCATTCATTTAATTCAATGCGCTCACTCTAAATCTACTATTATAAAGTTTAGAGTAAACGCTTAAATGTAGGGTTTATGCCCAAGCACTTTAGAAATGCACAGCTTTTAGGATTTCTCTCACAGTTCAATTTCAATGACAGCTCTTTTCGACGTAGAAAAATAATATCGAGGAAATGCCTGATTATCATATGTCTTGCCATAGTCATGTCATTTGCTTTTTGTTTTAATCCCCATTAAAACAAAATCTCTGTCAGTTTCTCTATTTTTGCACCTGTTATAAGCACTGGTGCAATGTCTGCGTACTGGTGCAGTTGAGGCAGCTCACATGGCAGCACCAGTGGAAAGTGCAGTGACATCTCTCAGTGATCTTCTCAGTCCGGGTCTTATACCCTCTCCCACAGCACAGCAACTCACAGCCATCCAACGCTGGTGAGGAACTGTTGCAGGTGCGCCCAGATGTGCCAAGCGTACCCATTTTGGTGTTGTAGGAGCAGAAGTTGGGTGATTTTTCAAAGTAGACGAGGTCTTGTACAGAAGGGAGTTTGTGAGCAGGGTTCTCTGGCTGGAGGTGGCGGGGATCAGCTCGATGAGATGCCCGGTTGCTGCCTTTATTGCCGTATACCACTCTGGAAGCACCATCAAAGCGGTCTTTTAATAAGTCTCCAACTGTCCTGAAACTGGGCAGACGCATCCAGCAGGTGCGTATAGTGCAAGAGCCCGACATCCCATGACACTTACACTCCTGACGCATCTCTGATGAAACCGTCTGGAGGAAAAGAAAAAGGAAGGAAAAAAAACGTTAGAATCCTAGCAGATTTATATCAAAATAATTTGCCATTTTTAATAACTGATTAATGGTGTCTTACAATTCTCCCTGCCTCATTATTGTGTACATTAATGAGGTATCGCAGGTCTCGGCCCCTCTCGCTGGAGTCCACAAACTCCCGTGTAAACACCCTGCCAAAGTCGACATTGTCGCTACAGCCTCCCCAGTGCCAATCTGGACCCCCAGGCCCTCGTCTCCGGTAGTCACAGGTGCACGACTCGATAGAGCCTTCAGAACAGGACCGTGCCACTGCATGGGTAACACCAGCACTTGTGATGGCAAACACAAATGCTGTCTCTCTGCAGCCTGACAAAACAAGAACCACAGCATTCTTTAGGAATTCCCTGTGTATATTTGTAAATAGCTAAGTCATTTATTCAAAGCAGTTCTTGCAGTTAAATTCCACAGTACAGTAGCCTTATAATACAAAATCTTAAGAGTGTGGAGGAAAGGATCCTTTACGTAAGAGTGCAGAATGAAATATAAGGTAAGCTTACCTCTGTTGATGATTTTCCCAAACACTGTAGGGGTGTGGGACGTCGGACAGTTCCAACGTCGGTTGCGAAATTGCCACTTGCACTCCTTGATGGCTGTGTGAAGACCGTCCGCGATGGCATGGAGGATGCCGGGGTTTTGCCGAATCAGCTTTCTCTGCCGACGGCTTAGCAAGGCAAGGCTAGGATCCAGGGCTAATTGCACATTCTTGCTATTGGTGAGGAGGTTGGTGGATGATGCTACATTCACAATCCCCCTGGCAGAGGAGAGACAGTGGTAAGCCTGACAAGGGTATGCTCTCAGTGTCACAAGCATTGTTTATTTCTGTCATTGTGATTATGCAGAATAAGAAGGAAATGTGTAATCAATTGTCAGTGTTCCTTCTTTCACATTTTCACTCCCTGAAGTAGCATGCTCTACTCAGTGTGTACAAGTAAACGTGTAGAAAAAGTACAGTGAATTATTTGTGGTGATGTTCAAATTACAGAGCATCGTTACAACCAAGAAGGCCAGAAGTAAGGTTTCTAAGATCCTCCACATAAAACAGGAAATATTTTCTTAACCTTGACCTAATAAATAAATGTTGCTATAACAGTAGGCTATAATTATAGAGAACACAGACTATTAAGTTAGACTTGACTGGAGATGGGCCAGTGCTATACCCAGTCTATAAATAATGTCAAGTGACACTAAATATTAATCACAAATTAGCCTATTAAAGGCTTTTGACCACCAAAGCTGCTTTTAGTTCTGAGCATCTCACTTTCTTTGCACGATATTTAAAGCAAATTCACATTGGCTGTCTGTGCTTTTAAATGTGACTATGGTACAGGGTTATTAGTAAAACAGCCATAAGGATTATTACTAAAACTTTTTAATCATGTATTTAATAATGTCTATTAAACCAATTTTCCATTATACTTATCTTCATGAGTGTGAAAGGCTTAACTTTTGCACTTCCATTTTCTTAAACCAGGGTTTTCTGGTACCTAAACTGGGAACCTCCTAGAGACTATCCACTTTTTCTCTCCTTCCCATCTCTAGCACACCTTCCAGCTCCAGCGCTCCCACAGAGTAAAAAAGATTAACTGTATAGGGGCCTACTGTTCTTAAACTCTTTAGGGATGAACTGTAGATTGCCATGAAATACTCTTCCTACTTAGTGAGGCATGATGTGTAAGAAGCAAGCAGCTCACTTTCAGCTTCTGCCCATGTGCCAAATAAGTAAGCAATAAAAAAAAAGTGTGCTGTTATAGGAAAATAATCCACAATGGGGTGGTATTATAAGTGATGTATTTTCTTCCTCTTATGATGCAGTGATTTGCAAACTATTACAATTTATATTTTTTAATAAATAATACATCGTGCTTTTTAACCAGTTATAGTTACATTTAATATTGTGGAATGTCCACAATACAAGTTATTTCCCTCTCCAGACTCTTTTTCTCTTTCTTGGAATTAATAAGAGAAAATAATGCAACTTTTCATGTTACCTAGAAACCAAAGTCCTTATGAGATTCCCAAAACATTACAGAGTGCTGATACTGGAGACTCCTTCCATAAATGTTAAATAAACGTCTCCTTACAGAAAGCTTCACCATATCAATGATTTTTTTTTCTTAAAAAAAACAGCAGGTTATTAGTCTGTTTTATTAGTAGTGGTTTATGTAGATCTTCTGGCAGACAAACCTCTGTGAATGACTTATTACTATAGAAACCCCTGCGCATTAATCTCACACTGTGATTTGCCTGGCAGCGGGCACTATTGTCAAAGCTGCTGTTCTAGAAAATTAATCAACACCTTCTGACCAATCAGACTCGAGATTTCAACAGCGCTGTGCAATTACAACCTATTATTAAACACCTAGTTTATAACAATATGTGCAAAGGCGCACCGTTTTATCCTGTGTAGGAATGTCCAGCACCTTATAAGAATACGGGCATGAGTCGGATCTGGAAGGGAACTGATTCATCACTCATGATATAAATCCACATTTAATTTAGCCCATATTGGAGAGAGATTGTTGTCACGCTTTCAAGCCGCACTGTCAAAATGACAAGGAGAGATACTGAGAGAAGAGAGAGAGAGATACTGAGAGAGAGAGAGAGAGAGAGAGAGAGAGAGAGCGCAATGGCCTCTGCTCTGTGTAAATACACTTTATTTGGCTGAACTCCTTTACTCCTATAGTCTCTAGAAAAAGGCCGACAACAAATCCAGAGCACGAACAGAAAACGAGTAAAATTTCAGGGCCTAGAATAAAGTTTTTTAATGTCTTGGCGTTTCAAATGTCAAATGTTTAGAAGTGTAGTGCTGAATTAACTCCCTTCAGTGTATATAGCCTAGTTAGAAATCCACTTTACACAACAGACTAAGGAAAGTGAGTTCAATCCTGGAGCACTGTATTAAAAGTTCATTAAAGAGAGAAAAATCCGCGCCAGCCCATCTCAGGAATCTTCCTCCTCCTCCCCATCACCACCACCATCATCATAAACATAATCATCATAAGAAACGGTTATGTACAGAGAGAGAGAGAGAGAGAGAGAGAGAGAGAGAGAGCTCACCACCACCGGCCGCTGCTGTTGGCCGCCGCTGAGCTGGAGATGCGTGAGGAGAGCAGCAGCACGCACGCGGCTTTCAGTGCGGTGAACAGCGCGAGGAACTGCATGGCACCTTCACGAGGGATGAAGAGTGTGTTAAACTACATATGTCCCAGTGTTGAGTAACCTTTGAACTCGTATATATATGTGTGTGTGTGTGTGTGTGTGTGTGTGTGTGTGTGTGTGTGTGTGTGTGTGTGTTTGTGTGTGTGTGTAAGACTTAAATATGTATATTGTATAAAATGTGTGTATGCATATATACACACACACAATAATTTTAAATGCATGCACTTACCACTCCACATTCCACAGAGAGACACGTGTTGAAAAAAAACTCTTCTTCGCTGACACCGTTTTCGTCCGTTTCTGTGATTAAATGATGCAGGACACCGTTAGAAGCTGATGATGATGATGATGAGGATGATGAGGATGATGAGGATGATAAGTGATGCTGCTCCGCTCGGCTCCTCTCAGTGTGCTGCTCTCAGTCCTGCACACTTGATCCCCTCGGTGAGTGATAGACGACACATTCTTCACTTATTGAGCGCTATGAGATGAACAAAAAAAGGGGGATTTGCTGCACTCATCTCCCTCAGTTTTCCTCCTCCTCCTCCTCCCACCCTCCTTTGAAAAAAAGACTGAAAAGATGGATCTCTTCATAGGCACCAATGAATGAAGCAAAAAAAAAAAAAAAAACACACACATACTCACACGGAGTATCAGGAGAGGAAGACGAATAAAAAAAACATGCACGTGCAGCAAACAGCATACCAGACAGAAAGAAAAAGAGAAATCATCCGTTAGATCCAATTAAGGGTCAGCTGATGGGTGCAGTCGCGAAATTGTTATTTTCCTGCTTTGTCTTTGCCTTTTCCATTTGTAATTTAGCAGGATTTATTCCCTGAGCAGAGTAAAAAGATGTGTGTGCAGAGTGCAGTGGGTGTGCAGCATCTCTCTCTCTCTCTCTCTCTCTCTCTCTCATGTACAGACAGAGCGCAATATGAACCATCTAATCTGGCCCGTTTTTGCCCAGTGTTTGGATTACTCCCTTTAACCGCGTCTCCTCCCTCTCTCACACCCAGAAAATAAAGTTTTCATGAAGTCTTCATGAACTCCAGCTAATGCTCATCAGCCTTTATTTTATTATTGCACGTGAGTTATGGATAGGGCTACTCCGGTTATAATTCCAAAGTCAGTCCCTTGTGGAAATTCCTATTTTGTTTTTGGTAACAAATTTTAGGTGAGTGAGAGGTAAATTATGCAGGATCTGGGAGAAATACCTATTACAGATACAGTTTATCAGCCTAACAGTATTTTTCTAAACATTTATCGAAAGTTTCTGGGAACATTTTTATGGGTTGTTTCGAGGGGTACGGATGAAAGGGCAGTTGTTTTAGGAGGATTAATAACTCTTTGGATGAAAAAAAAAAGTTTTAGGGGTGACACGAGCTAGAGAAGGGAACTAAGTGGAGATATGGCTTCCAACATCTGGACGGCAGACGTTCCTTCATGCAGCATGGCCACTGAAGCCGTGGCAGCAGTCAGACAGCGCTGGATATATCAAAAATCTTTTGCACTGAGAACAACCCCTGGGGAAATTTTGTGCCGTCTTGCTTTTGTTTAACTTTTTTTTTTTTAGGGTGTTGACGAAAAAAAAGGGTGGTGTCCTCCTACATTCTTCGGAGTTCACATGCACCCTCATCCACGGGTGCGCAGTTTTATCGTTTGTTCATTTTATCGCGATTCTGATATTGCATGAGGTCATGATATGCAAATGTTCTCTATAATTAAAAAAAAAAAAAAACTAAATGTTTTATTGTGTGCTGTGATCAGTGTGGCCAACCTCAGACGCTCCACATTTGAATCTACTTAAATCACAGCATGCACATGGAAATCATTTCGCTCCAAATAAAAACAATATTTAGCCATGGTCAGATCAATGCGCTTTTATTGCAGGCAAACTTCAGCACCATCGCCAGTATAGTGCGCTGGGAATCTGGCATTTCATTCAAATGGTACAGTGCTATAGGCTCAGTGGTTTCTTCTCAGTGGTGAGGGCTTGCACCAAATGGCCAGCTGAAGGAAATGCTCTTTTTGTTTGCGGGTGTTTCATTCTGCTCTTCACTCTTAGCTCTTGAAGGCGCTTAGACTGGTTTCCTGGTGCACTCATGCGACTCGGAGCAGATTAGCGGCAATCCGGTTAAAGGGATATGTGCCTTTTATACACAAATCAACTTCAAATCACTTTTTAAGCCACTTAGAATTTACACGCCATAGCAACAAAAATGCTAATGCACTTTTTATTGCTTAAGATTAAGGAATGAAACAGAGGAGATTAGACGAGGAATTGTCAGTGTCTCTTGTTACTAGTAGTTATAGATGGCTTTAACTTAATTTTATTAAATTAATCCGACTAGTTTGGGGCTTAGGTTTCACATTAAGAAAATAAGCCGATTCTCAGATATGTCGTGAGCTCAACGCGCAGAAAGCGTATAGGGTCGTTATTAGACGTTATAGAGTATTATGAAGGGTATAACAATATAACACAGCGTATATTCTTGAATACTCTTTATTTGTTTTGTAGTATGTATCTTTTAGGAAGGTGCAAATGATGTACCTTTAGGTCCAAGTAGCCAGTGTGCCTTAAATTTATTCCAGGTAAAATATATGCAGAAATGGTACAAAGCATGCACTTTTGCGACACAGAAAGTCCCTTTATTTCTGAGAGTGTATATACTACTTTGGTTTATCAGAACCTGGGTTAGTACCTTTATTGCTGAGTTTTATTTATTTTATTTTTATTTATTCTTTATTTAGCCTGGAAAGTCTTATTGAGATACAAGATCTCTTCTTTCAGGGAGTCCTGATTTCTGTTTGTGTATAATGTTTTAGATTTGTGTATAAGCAAAATCATACAATACAAAATATGACCTCTGTGAGATGATTTCTCGTTCTTATTCGTTTTAAAAGCAAAACATAATATCCACTAAACATGTCGAGTGATTGTGAAGAGAATTTAATATCTTCATCTTCATTGTTTTGTAGGTAAACTTGATTATCTCATTACCTGCAATGTCCTTTTCTGGCACTTTCTGTAGCTTGGTTTACACACACACACACACACACACACACACACACACACACACACACACACACACACACACACACACACACACACAATGGCACCAATAACAATCATTTATATCCCTGGTACAAAATAGACTAATGAGTGGAAGAGTGTCAGTCGGCTGCGCGAGCGCGAGCGCGTGCAGGCAGAGAGTGTCTGTGGGTGGGTGCCTGGTGCATCAGCCGCTTATTGTTAGCAGAAGTGCACGCCTGCCTGCTGCTGCATGCTATTCGGGTTAATGCACACATTTCCACCCTCAGCATCTATCATTGCACAAAAAAGTGTTGAACTAAATGCATGTAATTTTGAACTTGTACTACTCCCTTACAGAACAGCCGCATGAATTTAAATGTACGCATGTGTTCTTTACTACACAAGCCAGCGTTTCACACTTTACTCCCATGTCGTGCGTGTTTTTATTTTCAGATGTATGGCATATGGCTTTATTTTCATTAGGATGGAATTGTAATTTCATTATTATTTATTATTCTGACGTTTAAATTTTTTTATATGTTTGTAGTGTATGTGTTTTTGGTTTCACTTGTAGGGCATGTGCTTTTATGGTTTTATTTTTTCCCCATGTGATATCTCCATTCATTTATTTTCACATGTTGGGCTTTTTTTTTTTTTTTTTTGGAATTAATATTTTTTTCCGCATATGATCACACGTGGTTCACATGTGTGATCACGTGAACCACGTGTGATGATATGTGGTTCACATGATGCCACATGTGTTTACATTTACATTTACATTTATGGCATTTGGCAGACGCCCTTATCCAGAGCGGCTTACAATAGTGCTTTGAAGTCTATCAGAAATACATTCTGATATTTGCTCACTAGGTCACAAACTAGGAATACCTAGTTTTCCTAGGTTTACATGTCCACATGTTTACATGTGCAATGTCAGGGTGTAACATGTTAAATTGCACCTTCACATGTTTTCCACACGTGATCGCATGTCTTATTCACGTGGAAAAACTTTATGAGCAAATGTAAATGTATTGTAATTATCCATGCTTATTTGTGGCTGGTGTTAATTCAAAAACGCATTTTATTTTTTTTGCTGTGCGGTTCCATTATATTTTCATTCCCCAATTATTTATTGGTTATTTACTCGGATAGGATATACATTGGGTCAATTAAGCGGAAAATCACCATACTATAGCTTTTAATTTTGGCTTTGTGTAGTAAATGCTGTTAGATAAATAAAACATGCGTCACAACTCTTCTTGCTTTAAGCATGTTACGCAGTATATCCAGCTTATATTTAACAAAAAAAAGTAAAGACTAGTTTCTAAAGCCATTAATGCATTTAAATTCCTTGCTTAATAGTGTAACCGGATCCTTTCAATAGGTCAGTGTAAATCTGTGGAACTAGCCGCCCACCCGTGCATGGCCCCCTCCTCCTGCTTCTCCTCCTCCTCCTCAGTGCAACGCGCTCGTTGAGCTCACCACTCAACTCCGCACTGTAGCATTGAGCTCTGCTTCTCTCCTATAATTCCCCGTTAATTGCTAATTATCGCCCAGGCGTTTTAATGTCCCGTCCGGAAAAGCGCTTCCTGCGATGGCCGTGTCCCATAAAGCTGCTCTGGGCCGAACGCTGATGCTGGCGCTCGCGCTCCTCTCACCTGCCTTCACGTAAGTGCTAAAGGATGCAACTCCCTGTCTTCATCTGGAAGATTCCCTTGAACGCGCGCGCGCGTGTCTGTGTGTGTGTGTGTGTGTGTGTGTGTGTGCTTTGATATCTGACAGTTTTGACCTTATGGGGACATCTGGCTCTACATTTTAAGAATTGCAGCGTTTATTTACAAAAAAAAAAGACTTAACAAGCCAAAAGGTTACTTTTGGTTACTGAGGATAAGGTCAGTGTTACATTTAGGTGAATGATAGCTTCTGTTATCTGTGTGTGAAATTCTTAATCCGTCCTTTAGTCTTGTTTGACGATTGATAGGAAGCTCAGATATTCACTTCCTGTTTAACCTGCATGACATATAAAGCTATATGCAAGTAACCTACGTAGCCTATGTATATTTATAAAGTGTGTAAAGTTGTATTAGTTTCACCAGTGTAATATCCAATGTGAGTACTGTTTGAGCCATACTCATTGCCAATCAGACACACACACATACACACACACACGCGTTCATGCTAATCAAAACCAGTAATGCACATGCTAGGGAAAACTGCACTAAAATATCCTTTGTAATGCCATAGCCTTGGCTCTATCTGGGGGGCTGGAGCGAAAGGAAGCACAAGTTAAAGGTCATTAATAATTGCTTTTGAATGGTTTCAATTTCGTGCAGAATTTATGTCAATGAGTAAAATGGAAAGTCCATGTCCATATAGGATTCCCATGTGCCGTGTACACTCTGAAAGCATTTTGTAAAGATTTCTATGTTTAAAAAGCATTTTTTGATTTAAAAATGGAAATTAAAACTAAGCTACTCATGACTGGCTCAAAAACTTTGAGAGTTTGCACAGACATCCTCATTATCATATAGATAATAAACTTTATTATGATAATGAGGATGTTTGAGCAAACTCTCAAAGCATTTGAGCCAATCATAAGTAGCTTAGTTTTAATTTTTAAATAAACAAAATGCTTTTAGAGTGTACACAGCACATGGGAATCCTATATGGGAACCCTATATACTTTTTATATAAATTTCAGCAGATATATTTCTTTATTTCTGTGCATACTGTTGTTGAAATTTGGCCATTGCTTGCTATACTTAGAAGAATGCTATAGAGCTTCAACACTGATTAGCAGCATCACAGTTTTCCATTCACTGAACATCTGTAGAATACTGTAGTCTTTTCTGCAGCTTCATAAATAAAATAAAAAATACCTTTGGTGGGTCATATAATCAGAACTCTTTGTATTAAGTTTAAGTATATACGAAGCATGTGGGTTTTAAGCAGTTATTTGAGCCTTTCCATCCATTAACCAGACAAAGCGGTAATCATTTCTGAAACAGAAAATATGGAGCTTTTCATCAATGCCATACATCACAGTCAGAAATTATAGTGATCTACCCCTGGAAGCGCTCCCATGTTGCTCTATTGGCTAGTGTGATTAATTGCTTGCCCTCTTTCCCAGTGTGTTGTGCAACGACATCCTCGGCCTGAAGGTGGCAGGAGATCCGGTTCTGACCCCCAATGCAGTGTGTTTACGACTGGCAGGCTTGAGTAAGCGGCAGATGAGGTTGTGCGTCCGCAATCCCGATGTGACAGCCTCGGCCCTGCAGGGCATACAGGTGGCCATTCACGAATGCCAACACCAGCTCAAAAACCAACGCTGGAACTGCTCTACACTGGAGAACCACGGCAAAGTACCACACCAGAGCACCATCCTTAACAGGGGTAAGGTCAATACTACAAACCTGAATGATCGCTGGTTGAAATTAGTGAACTTGTCACCTTCCAGGGCAGAAATGTTTCAGAAATCAGATTTTCTTTTTCATGAAAATCCAGGTAGAGTGTTTCCTACAGAACTTGCACAAACAGGTTCATTGTGTTGTTCAGGTAGATTCTACAATAATTGTCCTCTCTCTGTCTCCACAATAGGTTTCAGAGAGAGTGCCTTCTCCCTGGCTCTGCTGGCAGCTGGTGTGGCACACTCGGTGGCTTCAGCCTGCAGCATGGGCAAGCTGCGTGGCTGTGGCTGTGACACTAAGCGTCGGATGGACGATGACAAAATCCGCCTCAAGCTAACTCAGCTGCAGCTGCAGACCTTGCAGAGGAATGGGTTGAGGCACACACCTGAGTTTAAAGCAAACCACAGCAAGCTACCATCTTACCTGCGCTCGTCCCATCCCAGCACACTCCTCAAACCAGAGGAACTCACATCACTGCAGGAGACCTGGGAGTGGGGAGGCTGCAGCCATGACCTTCGCTTTGGTGTCCGCTTTTCCCGGGACTGGCTGGATTCTAGGGGCTCGTCTCGTGATATACATGCCCGAATGAAGATGCACAACAATCGAGTTGGCAGGCAGGTATGATGACAGGAAGGAAACATGCTAAAACAGTATACACTGTTTTAGTACAGTGTAATTAGAGCATAATTGTCCGACAGCAAACATAGTCTCACTCTTGTAAGAAGGTTAACCCTTTAAAAAACTTGTGCTCTTTACTTTCATTACTACTAACCTTTCTGTTTAGTTTCTCTTAAGTAATAATTAATAGGAGTTACTGAATAATGTGCTTTAAGGTGAATAACTAACTTGCAAGAATAACCATCTATGTACTGTTAATAACATGATGTTAAATCTTTACATCATAAGGTTCATTAGATTTTAACTGATCAATCAATAAATTCAGGTTTGCAATTTTCATTTCATTATGGAATTTTCCTGTAACCAACTTTCAAACATCCACCTTTAGATTTTTATTACAAGAACTATACTTATTTTTTTCTTGATATTTGTAACAAGAATCAATAGAATGCAACAACTGCCATATTCTTTTAGAAAGTACTTTAAGGGCACAATTGCTTAATACTGATGCAGATATCACTTTTTCTAAACAGATAGTGACAGACAACATGAAAAGGAAGTGCAAATGTCATGGCACCTCAGGAAGCTGCCAATTCAAGACTTGCTGGCATGTGTCTCCTGAGTTCCGGCTGGTGGGCTCCCTGCTGCGACAAAAGTACCAATCTGCTGTCTTCATCAACTCCCAGAACAAGAACAGTGGTGTGTTTAACCCACGTGTAGCAGCAGGAGCGGCCGGGTCGGAGCATGGCAGGCCTCAGCGGCGCAGCCTCTCCAGGGAGCTGGTTTACTTTGAGAAATCCCCTGACTTCTGTGAGCGTGATGCGTCCGTGGACTCACCTGGCACTCAGGGCCGCATCTGCAACAAGAGTAGCCCAGGGATGGATGCGTGCGACTCGCTGTGCTGTGGCCGCGGACACAACATCCTGAGACAGACACGCAGTGAACGCTGCCACTGCCGCTTCCACTGGTGCTGCTATGTGCTGTGTGATGAGTGTAGGGTCACAGAGTGGGTCAACGTGTGCAAGTGAACGACCATCTCCCTTGACCTAATCATCGACTGGAAACATTGGACAAGTGGGGGCGAAAGGCATACGCCTACGTCTCTCACACCAAGTGTGTGTTCAACAGTATCAATTTAGCCACTTCTCCTTTCAGCCCTCTCATCTGGGTTCCATTTGCTTTGTGTGGCTGTTGTTATTCTCCAAATGCCAAGTCCAAAGGCTGAGGAGAGGAGTGACTCATGTCATTTGTCTTTGTTTCCCCTGTTTGGGCTCTTCAGCCATGAAAATGCCCCGAACGCCATCTGTGTTCTTCACAATAACGAGGCACAACAGCAGGAATGCATTACTGCTGAAAAAGGAAAGGCAATGCCACCATATACAGTTATGTGTATATTTGGAAATGTGTGCTTAATGAAATGATCTCGCCATGACAAATCATTGCAAGTTGTGCTTATGTTCTTTTAGATGACAAACCTGGTCCTATAAGCCAGGCAGTTTCAGAGAGAACAAAAAACATGCCTTTTTGCCCACTTGGTTGAATTTAATGTAAACTAGGACAGCTGTGTTGTGAATATAACCTGTACCGATGGAGGTCGGACAGTGATGACTTGAATGCTTGTGCTTCCCATAGGTTTGCCCTCAATCTGATTAGAAACAGTAATGTTTAATCTCTTTCGGGATCTGCTTTACTGTATTTGAAACCAAAATCAAGATACTGCAGTGAATAAATACATTGCGGTAGGCTGTCTTTAGAAAACTGCAGAAATTATAATCATTTTACAATGACACTGAGACACCAAGGCATTTTTTTTAATTTTTAACTTTTATATAAATGATGTTTAGTAAGAGTAATTATAATAGGACATGAATTGTCCCTTTATGCCCCTTTAGAAAACTGTCCTGTGTTCAAATTTACTTCAGAAAGCTATTGTTTTTGGCAGGAGATTTCATGCTGGAAGTTTTGTTCTTGTACAGTGGCTTCAGAACCAAGAATGTGTCTAGAGAACTGAGATGAATGATAAATTCAGCGATTAATCAGTATCTTGCAGAGCGTGTCTCAAAGCGGGCAGCCTGGTTTCCTTCGAGACTGACGATTCTAAGAGTGAACAAGATTGAGGAGGGGAACAACACCAGATCAGCTGTATGAACTTAACAGCTAGTTGATACTGTACCATGTGACTCTGAGGACAGTTGGTGCTTGTTTTGCATCTGTCACTAAAAAAGACTGGAAGGAACACTGTGCTTTAACTCAACACAGACCCAGCTAATGTCAAAGCAGTACTGAGACTTTGGACAGTGCATGCTTCAAATGATGTAAAAAATGTGAATAAACTATATGTTATTTTATAACATTTATCACTTATATTGTGGTTTATGCCACTGCGGGGTTGGTTGATCAAAGTGGACTGTTTCGACGTGTCCATGACTCTGTCAGGCTGAACTTGTGTGGTAGTTAGCATCACAGTCAAGGAGACAGAGTGGTGTAGAATGATAAAGTGCTGGATCTCTGGTTTGCATTTCTTCATTCCTTTATCATTTCACCCTGGAGCTGCTGCAAAAGGGAATTTCCTGTCGCTGTTTCTCCCATGTGTGAGACAGAGAGGCTCAATATCTTTGGACCCCCCCTCCCAACCTGGCAGCGCTGTGCAGCCACTTACACACAAAGCAGCATACTGACAGCATCTAGAATAATGACAACCAGATACTCTGAAATCAGAACGAGAAAGGAGAAAACACAGGGCACATATCTGATGCTGGGTAAGAATGTTGTTCAGTTTGCCACCAGGGAAGATCTATGTAAGGGCAGATAGAGACACAGATAGGTAGATATATTGATATGTACATTCACGTTGCCTATACGGTACATCAAAAGGGAGGGACACGGCTGCAAACATCTGCTTCTGGGCTCTGTGTCCAGCCTACCCTTATGCTTTTTTTGATGTGGGACAAGGATAAAGAGAGAAAGGCAGAGAAAAAAACAAGGAGCCAGCTACCCAGAACATCAAAGCGATCGCCTCAACGTGCAAGTCCTCATTAGTTCTGCAAGCCTAACCAACCCGACTTGTGATTGTGTTTGCCGGGGTTCACTTTGGCAAACACTTCAGAGGAAAGGTTTCTTTAAATTATAACTCCCACCCCCACCACAAACCGTATGCACTGTAAGTCCCCTGCCATAACCCCCACAAACTCCCAGCGCCCAGAATCACCACGCGCTCCCCCACTCACCACTCCACCCCATAATCTGGTGTGCAGCTGCAAACATCTGCTCCGGGCTCTCTCTCCTCTCTGAAACCACCGAACTGATAAACACATCTATCACAGAGCCTCTGACAGACGGTGCGGCATGTGAAACAACACTGGAAAAGACACTTTTGATTACATCAGAGCAATGTTTATGCAGGCACTGATGATTCTCATTCAGTAATGTGCCACTGTGAGATCATGTATGGGCTACTAGTTTACAGTAGCCTACAAATACACATGTTAAAAAAAAAAATGGGTTAAATGTATTAAATTATAGAATGACCAAAAATTATATCTATATTTTTAGTGCATCTATATATTATTGCATGGAATGTCCTGCATATAATACTTTCCCATATTATATTTCAAAATATAAATTGAATGTATGGTAAAAATTTATTCAGTATATTACAGTTACCATAATCAGGTTCTATAAAGTTTCACAACAAATCCTTAAAAAAAAAAAAAAAAAAATCCACACAAAGAGGCTCTTTTGCTCTCCTTCTAATGACTGAACACACTTCAGCCTGCCAAGTCCTGTCATTATTTATTTATTCAGTTCAGTCTTGGCTGAATAATTAAACACAGTGGATTTGTCTGAGTCTGTTTGCCTCAGTAATGACCTACTGCATAGATTTTACTCTATAAAATATACTGTAGACTACCCTAACAGGCTAAAAAATACAACCTTCACAAAAATGCACCGAGATGAAATGTTGTATAACGTTGCTTTTACTTTTTGATTAAAAACACATTGCCACAAACCATTTCTTGTCCTCATTGATATTAAACGCGTCCCGGGTACCATCCTGTGCGTGCAATTACCAACATGGATGCAGAAGCATCACTTGAACGGTACACGATGCCTTTGATAATCTCGCGAGATCATAAGACTACGAAGCTCTAATGCTGAATTGTGCGTTAGTCTGTTATCGCGAGACTTGCGCGAGGCGATTGGACTTGTCCGGCGTCGCTTGTCAGAGGTGAGTAGCTTCAAGGATATGCTGAATTTAAACAAAATGGATGCGAATTGAAACGCTGCTCATTAATATGCGCTTATGTTTTATACAGTAGGATAATAAATAGCAGAAAAAAGAGACAGAGGGTCTTTTTTGCACCTTACCGGTAGGCTGTTTAGGCCACTAGAGCTGTCACAGCAGTGTGTGGGAAAGGTGGGAAATGTTTGGCGATTTCTGATTTTAAAAACGGCTTGTGTACTGGGTGTAAATATGTTAATGTATTCAAATATCGACCAAAAATAAACAATTTTCTCTTCTATAGACTAAATAACAATGTCCTGGCAAGTTTGTCAGCTTATTTTTTAATCTTTCTGAGTGCATGGTGTTAAAGGAATAGCTTCAGATAGCTGTTAAATGATAATAGATACAGTCTCAGAAAAAAATAGTCCCAAACTGTATCTTTGCTTTCACTGTTGTGGTGCCCTCAAGGATACATCTTTTGTACCTTTTAATATGTATCTATTACCTAGAAACGTGGATATACACTGATCAGCACACTGAGGCAGTGTGAGGCTCTGGGCAGTGTTCTGCTGAGAGACCTTGGGTCCTGACATTCATGTGGATGTTACTTTGACATGTACCACCTACCTAAACATTGTTGCTGACCAAGTACACCCCTTCATGGCACTGGTGTTCCCTAATGGCAGTGGCATCATTCAGCAGGATAATGTGCCCTGCCACACTACAAAAATTGTTCGAAACAAGTCCGATCCATGGAGGCCCTATCTCGCATCTTACAGATCTGCTGCTAAGGTCTTGGGGCCAGATACCACAGCACACCTTCAGAGGTCTTGTGGAGTCCATGCCTCGACGGGTCGGAGCTGTTTTGGCGGCAGAGTATTAGGCAGGTGGTTTTAATGTTATGGCTGATCGGTGCAGTTTCCCTTTAAAACGCTTTAAGGTACATAAATGAGTTTTTAGAGTAAAGTTTTAAGGGTAAAGTACATCAGTGGTTCTCAACGTGGAGTCCGAGGATCCCCGGGGATCTGAAATTATTTTACATTTTATTACAGTAGAGGCAATCACAACCCACCATCATCAAAGATGTGTTTATTATCGAGATCTCCTAGTTATTGTTTGGCTGGTCACTTGAATTGAATGAGTTTAGTCCAAAGCTCAGTAACTAACAAATTAATCAGCTTGGACCTAATGAGTCCTGTAGGCTTTATGTCACCAACTAATAGCCAAAATATTACTGTAGACAATAATGAGCCTAATATTCCTAGTTGTATTACATTCAGTGGAGTTATGTGAAATTAATTTTATTGTTAAAGGCATGCCTGACTGCACAATCTTTAGGAGCCCTGCACTACATGCACATTTCTAGGTAAAAGATACATACTAAGGCTACCACACCAGCAATAAGGAAACGTACAGGAAAAAGGTCCCCCTTTTTCTGAGAGTGTATAGGCTATAATGTAGAGGTCAGATTCTGTTCTTATTTTCTCTTTATCCACATGCATTATAATTTAAGGCCCCCTGTTCATATAAACATCCACCATATTTTCCATTCTAGTAACACAGCTAGCCTATCTAGTTACTGTCCGTCCTGTTAGATGAAAATTTGGAGTAAAACCACAGCAGTTCTGTTTTGTCAGCGTATAATTCAACGCAAGCGAATGGACCTCAGTGTTCTTTAGTTGAAAGAAATAGCCTCAGAGCTCAGGCTCATCGTGGTGACACTCTTATGAGTCATATGAGGCTCACATTTTGGGTCATTTCTTACTGTAAAGATTAAGACAGCGAGTAATAATGTTACACTAAATCATTCCAGATGAGCTCACTGCTCGTTTCGTGCTCTTCTGTTGCTATGGCGATCAGTAATGCTGCTCGAAAGGGCCGAGACTTGAAATGATTTGTGGCCTTACTTTATTGTTTTAGCATATTTACCCAGCCATATACTATCATCGGATATATGTGCAATCCTTCTGTCTCATCATACTTGCTACACTTTTGTTGAAACGTTATCAAGCAGGGCTGCCTTTTTTTTTTTTTAAGAAAAAGTACTGAAGCATATTTCCAGTTCTAGTCCTTAGATATATAAACATACTTTACACCAGGTTTTTGGTTTCCATAGTACTTTTGGTTGCATTAGATCAGTTGTATACAGAATGTAAAGTGTGCCATCTTAGCTTTTTCTCCTGTAGCAGGTTGTTAATGGCAACAAATGTCCTGCTTGCACTCCTGGCTAACCTTGCCATTAAAGCTCTCTAACTGCAAACCAAGCTGTAGAGCTGACATCAGGAAAATTGATGCCCAGTACACCGCATTATAAAGTGTGGTCATCCCAGTTGAAGAAATAAAAGGTCTAACAAATATAACTTTCTGTACGTTCTTTATTCTGTCTTGTCATTTTTATGTTATGTGCAGTAAAATGATTTATCAACCAGTTTCTTTTGGTTTTGAGTTTGAAATTCCTGCATAATGAGAAACAACTTTCAGTTTAAAATATCAGGACTGTTAAGCAGTTTGCATAGTTTCATGATTTGCTCATTTTCAAAATCCATGTGGGGGAAAAATGTTTTGCCTGGGGCTTTGTGGTGTGAAGATCCACAGCAGTGTAAGATAATGGGCACTTGAAGTTCTGAGCTAGTTCATGGACATTTGTGAGTTCCAATCCCAGGACTGACATATTGTCAGGAAAAAAAAAACATGTTCTCTGTCTCACACATGGGAAGAATTGCAACAGCAATGCTTTTTTTATTTTAGTTCTCCAAGGTCCAATCTAGTAATTGTGCCATTACGATAAAAATGCAGCTTGTCATGTTACCCCAAAACTCGGAGTATACTGTCCTAAAAACCTCCATGTGTCTAAAAAGTTACAGCTTCACATCCAGTGCTGACACTGGAGACTCTTTCCATTAATCCTAAATAAACATCTCCCAGAAAACCTCACCATATCAACAATCACACATGCTTTTAAATCAGTTTGTGTGGAGTGTCTGCCATACAGGTCCCTGTGGAAACTCTTACTACAGAAATGATAACGAATTAGAATGAGCACATTATTATAAATATCATAGTGTCAGAGTTGCCGTTATAGAAAATCAACACCTTTTGAGTCATATTCAGGCATTCAACAGTGCTGTGGATATGGGAATGAAGATACAGTATGTAAATGTCAGAATGTTTGTGTTTTACTCATTCGTCCAAAATGCATTTATATCAATAAGAGTGATTCTCTAGAAATTTAGTGATGTACTGAAAACAAAAATCTATTATGAATGTCATCACACTAAATACAGTGCTTTCATTATATTTTCTATTAAAAAAGATTTCATGTGTCTGAAAGATTTCATGTGTCTGAAAGAAGATCTTGTAAAAGTAAGGACCACATGGTAGGTCTCTCTGTAATAAGGACAGTATTTGACATCTTATTTTAGCAAGACTGTGGCTCTACAAATGAATATTTGACATAAGCTCATGATTGCTATTTAGTAACTCTTCATCTGATATCTTTTTTTTAAGGAAAGGCCAGCCAGCTACCATGGGGAACATTTTTGGCAATCTCTTAAAGAGTCTTATAGGGAAAAAAGAGATGCGGATTTTGATGGTCGGCCTGGATGCAGCTGGGAAAACCACAATCCTGTACAAACTGAAGCTCGGAGAGATAGTCACAACGATTCCCACCATCGGTGCATTCACTTCTCAGACAACATGATTATGATCAATATTAGCTACATATATCTGATTAATTAGAAATCTTTCAGGAATGAGATTTTTTAAACCTTGCTGTCTGATAGCAGAGTTCCTGTTTGACTTTTTTCAGGGTTTAACGTGGAGACAGTGGAGTACAAGAACATCAGTTTCACAGTGTGGGATGTCGGAGGTCAGGACAAAATCAGGCCTTTGTGGCGACATTACTTTCAGAACACACAGGGTGAGTTCACTGTACCCGCATACCTCACATCATCTCTACATCTCATATAATCCCAAGAATAATTGCCAAGAATAATTTAAGTCTTCTTCCCTCCAATCCACACTGCTTCCCAATCATATTATATAACCACTACTTGTGTGTAATAGAGCAACAGTGTGCTTCCTTTTTTAATTAATTTTAATTCAAATGCGCATACGACATATGTAATGCTCGTGTGTGTAACAGTATTAATAGAGCATGCTGAAAATGTAAAACAGTGACACAGGGACCCAACAGCATTGTATTACACTCATTGTCTTGTTATCCATGTTGGTGTAATGTATCACTACTGTACAAACACTTTGCATCTACAGGTTAATTGTAAATTATTGTTTCAAATAACATTGACAATGTAATTTCAGTGGTATGTTGACAGTTTGCCTCTCTATATTTGGTCAGGCCTGATATTCGTAGTGGACAGTAATGACCGAGAGAGGGTGAATGAGGCCAGAGAAGAGCTGATGAGGATGCTCGCTGAAGATGAACTGAGAGATGCAGTGCTGCTGGTGTTTGCTAACAAGCAGGCAAGAGACATTTTCCCCTCACCTCGAGATTGTGGTGGCGATGTCGGCAATGTCCGGGTCCCAGACAAGATTTTTTTTTTAGGGCTGTCGAGTTCTTTCAGACTTGATCATCCTGTACATTAGGGCTGTGTTCTATACAAATATGGATGCAAACAGGAACAAGCAGGAGGTTTTTACTTTCATGTGAGCATGAGCAAGCAGTCACATATATTATTCGCAAGACAAAGAAACACCACATTCAGTGGCATGAGCGTTTGGTGCTGCACAATGTATTTACAGCATTCATTCCTGCAATCTTAGTGACTGCCTGGTCAGGGTCACAAGGGTTTAATTTAGGCTTTTATTTTGTTTATATTTTGGGAAATGGAAAAAAAACTAAATTTGCTAGAAAATATTGCAGGCAGGAACAAACAAAAAGATTAACTGTGCAAGCAAGATTCTAAATGAGACCAGTTATGAACTCAAGCGATGTAGCTGAGGTTGAGGAATTGCCAGAATTCAAACACCATGATGACAGCGCTGGTATTTGTACCTCTGGGTTTTCTTTTCATTGTGTTCCTAAGGTCATAGTGGTAGGGTTCAGATTTAATTTTTAAAAAACAACAACAATAACAACAACAAAAAAGCCAAAAAAAACACTTTTTTACTTTAGGCAATGTCCACTTTGGTTTTAAATCCAAATCCAGACAAAGATATTTGGAGCACAAGCCAGATATAGATATTGCACTGGGATACATATTTTATCATTATCCGTATTTGTTCATGAACTGACACTGATCAAAATTATATGAAATGACAGCAGTAACTCTAACGTGATATTCATATTAGCCATATTAGTATTGATTAAGTACTTATCTATTTTCAGTGTCCTTGATTTTCAGTTTATAGAAAATATATTTCTGCAAACAGTTCCATCACGTTCATCCATGTCAGTGCTACCCATCCACTATAATTCAGAAAACCTCTAATATCTTTTTTTGGTTTAAACATCAACTATCCTCGACATTTGAGACACTTAGTCTTGTCTCAACCCACTTTTCTCTTCACCCTGGTATGTAGGATCTGCCGAACGCCATGAATGCAGCAGAGATCACTGATAAGCTGGGCCTTCACTCACTCCGCCACCGAAACTGGTACATCCAGGCCACTTGTGCCACCAGCGGTGACGGCCTGTACGAAGGCCTCGACTGGCTGGCCAACCAGCTCAAGAACAAGAAGTGAGGCGAATCTGTGGACAGCTGAGCTGCAGCTCATCAGGGAGCACCAGTGGGTTTCTTTTATTGTGTTTACAAGATGAGAGTGGAGAGAGCAGGCCGGCTCAGAGTCCAGCTGCGTAGCCTGTACTTTTCACACTTTGTAAAAATGTCACTTTAAACCCCCACTCCCATTTTGAAGAATCTACTATGATATATAATGATAGAATATAAGTAGCACATCTCCATATCATGTTTTTCTGTTTTGTTAGTGGCAGGAACAGTGGTAGAAGGGTGTGAATTGAAGTGATTCAGCAAACAATAATGAGGGATGGTGCTGATTTTTGTTGTTACTGTGGTATAGAGGCTGTAGTGTTAAATGCAGGTCATTTAAACTATCTATTATAATGTGCTGCCCTAATGGCTCAGAGATCTTAGCTATAGGAAGCAAACTGAACTGAATGAAGCACAGAACGATCCAAGGGTGCTAGACGTGTTTCTATTTTCTATGTTTTTGCTAGAGTAATGCTATTGAGGTTTTACAGTAACACTATGTTTAATTAGCATTTAGATTTGTGGTGAAACAGTATTACATTTTGACTGCTTGCATATATTGCCCTGTTTTGAGTGGGCCTCTGGGAGTTTGTGCACAGATAGATGACNTTTTTTTTTTTGCATGTAGACATTGACCATGATGACCAAAATGATACAGTGGCTGCACATTTCTTGGCTCATCAGTTACACATCAGTCCAAACGACTGACTGTTTTTGCATGTTGCCTCCCTGGCATGGTAGTGTGTGCTCTGCTTTTTCATTCAATCTGTTGCATGTGTTTATTAGATGCTGTGCATTAGACAAGAGTAGCTCTCTGTAGCTCCAGGAGTGGTCTAGCTGTTCTTTGAGTTCTTTAGAGGGTTAGAAGCCACTGTATTCATATCACTCATCATATATTGGTGAATGAGAACAATGATTTGTAATATTTGAAAAGAAATTTGTATTAAGTCATGTGCTGCTGATCAAAGCATGTTTTTTTTTAATTTAAAAAACATCAATAATTTCTGTAGTGATGCTGAGATTTTAATGGTTAAATCAAACAATTCCTTCAACAGTGCTGTGTTATAACAGAGCATCTCACGGGACCTCAGCTTGTCTCTCTGCTCGACTGTTTACTTCCTCAATGAACTGCCCATAAAACCATGTGCTTCTTAACTTATCGTACTGCTGCCCCATGAACAATCTTTATATAGCATGGTTTAAACACATTTTTCCACTAAAACATAATTATCAGCCATTCCACTCATGACACCATAAAAAGTGATTTTTTTTTTTCCATTCGTTTATTTATTATATGCATTTATATTAGTGGAAGACTAAACATAATGAGAAGCTGAATCACTATTTATTTGTACCAATTGTACAAATCAAGTAAGAACCACTTACTTAACATGTTGATAAGATGATTGACTGCCATTAATACAATGTATCTACCTATGTGTATATACCCAATAAGTTACTGAACAAAACTATCCAATAAACTCTCTGTGACAAAAAGGAGCCCTTGATTTAATCCTCAGAAAAGATTTGCATGAAATGCCATATAGATTACAATATTTAAAAAAAAATACTGTAACCAAATACTTTAGGTTTTGCTGACAGGGCAGCAACGAAAAGGGAAATGTTGCATTTTATAAACCTACCTTTAAAAATTGGAGTGTAAACTATATTTTCATTTATTGTCCACAAAAACGTACAAAAGCATGATACCAGCTTTATCAGAAATGCTTATTGATTTCATTTCTCAGTATAATATCATCATATTGCTCAGCCATATGTTTTAGTGTTGCTGTGTTTATTATTGATCAGGTTATTTGCAGCATTCAGTTTGTGGGATGTGGAGCTGTGTTACTACGCATTTCATCCTTCTCATGGTTTTCATAAATTAATATTTTCCACGGAGAAATAAATTATTGTAACACACTGTGGTATCTTTCGGTATTTAGAAAAGAATTAGTATGCTGCCATGGATACAGAAAGAGTAGCTATATACCTGCACTTCTCATCTCTTTTTAAACCTTTTTTAAGTACTCTCTGCCAACATTAATCACTAACTTGGAAATTTCTAGCAGTGGGAATTGTGAAAATCCTCTCACCAAGGTGCCCAGTGTCTCGCCTTCTCTGTTTTCCCTGGCTTATCCCACACACACACGCACACACACACACACCTCCCTGATTGCCCTCACAGTGTGTCTCCAGGGGTGTGACAGCAGTATGTGGGTCAGGGCAGCTCTCTCCGGGCTGCCAGCCCCCGATGCCCCCTGCAGGCGGTGCACAATAGCGGCACCGCGGCGGGTGCCATTGCTGGGATTCCCTTTCGTAACCGGGGCGCTCTCGCCCAGGGCACAGACACACTGGCAGCAGTGCAGCAATCAATTCATCAATGTGTGATGGGAGCGCAGGGTGCTGAAGCTCAGCCAGCCCACCCCCATAGACAGACCCTGGCCACCAGCGCTGAGCCTGCAATAAGGACCTGGAGTGGTGTGTTAGTAGTGCATGGAAAATGTGGATCATTTAGAGGGCAAGGGGGGCCAGCATGGAGCTGATTGCTCTAATAGTACTGCAATATTCCACTTTAACGATCATTTGAGGGTTAAAGAAGCAGGCGGAATTACCAGACCTGGGAGTAAATGTGGTGAAAAGCACAAACTGAACTGATTCTAAAGGGTTGACAATATTTCAAAAGTGGTCCATGTATATTTTGTTAACAAGCTTAATTTATACCACTACATGGTAATTCTGATAATGTACAATTTATAGATTGCAGAGAAGGGTGACACGAAACTTATTAGACTGAGTGTTAAGAAGTTTGCCTTATCAACAGCAATGTCAGATTTAAACAAAATTCCCCATCTTTCATTTGTATTTAAAAAAATAAGATTTATAATATAAGATAGAATATAAGAATTAAAATGTAAGATTTTTAAGATATAAAAATATTTTTGATTTATTGTCACATTCAAAGTTTACATAGTGTACACAACAAAAAGTGTAAAATATGAGTGAATTTCTTAAGTTGCACAGAGCTCCAACAACAAAGGTAAATAAGAATAAGAGATAACACAGGGTAAGAGGAAAATAAAACACATTGGTAAAATTTAAAAAAATAAATAAAATAGAGAGTTGCAATGCATGCTGTAAGCATAATAATAAAAAAAAACATACTAGGTATCAGAATTTATATGATTATTTATTATAGTTGATGAGTGGAAGTGGGAAAAGGGATTTAAGAGGTCTTCAGGTAAAGCTACAGAAGCTGAACATCAACAGCTCAAAAGCTAAATGTGATTAAATTCTACACAGTGGTTGAACTACAATGAACTTAAGGATTATGCATTTCGTGTGTATTCCATATAATATAATGGACGATGTACAACATGCAACAAGTTAAAATTCTAAGTTTTATTATGACATACTGCCATACTGATGGATAGCTCTTTACTTTCAGCTCATAGTATGTGCTCAGTGGGATGCTTTATCTTACTTCACTTCATCTCCTAGTGACAGTACTACAGAGCCCCCTAGTGGACAGATTGGGACATGACATGTTCTTAACTAAGATAGATAGATAGATAGATAGATAGATAGATAGATAGATAGATAGATAGATAGATAGACAGACTTTTTCCATACTGAATACGACATATTATAAATTTTTTTATAATATGATATAAAAAAAATTTAACAGTCAAAGAAGAATTTTGAAGAGGAACAAGTGCAGTAGCTACATTTCTCATAATTACAACATGACTTCAAGAAATATTTATTATGTTCATGATATGATAATACATAATTAAAAAATTAAATAAAATAACGACTAAAAAAACTACTGAAAATGTTTAAAGTCTTCTTGTTGTTTAAATGTAAAACTAATTACGGATTATATTACAGAAGTAGGCCTGACACTTTTTTAAAAAAAAAATAAATAATAACGTTGCTACATTAAATATAGAAAAAATGACAGATTTTATTTTAGAAGAACAATTTCATAACATGTAGTTTGGTTGCAGTAAAATAGAAGAATAGGTGAGTTAAATTAGTGATATTTTTCGAAATGTTCATTTAGGAGTGACTTCGGCTAAAATATCGCATCGCACTCTGAAAAGTGTGACTTTATAATATAACTGAATGTACAACTGAGACATTTTCTGTGAAGGATACTGCTAAAGAAAGCTGTATTATTAATGCAGTCAGGGATGGTGAACAAACTGGGCCCGTTAATCCGAAATGAAGCTAAACCGATATTGTTCCTTCTACTACAGACAGCGGTCGCTGCACGGACAGAGTTGACATGGATAACTCTCTACCGCCAATGTTTATGTAGTAAATTGGATATAACCGTTGTTTTTGCACTTCGTGTGTCACATTTTTGTGCATTTTTGATTCAATTATTCACAAACCTCCATTTTTTAACTAGCCAAAAATGCAAATATTACGAATGGAAAGCATTGTAATATTTGTAAACTAGGCCTTGCGGCGCCTCGGTTTTTCCCACGGACTCTAACCGGCATGACGCTCCCGGGCCTCGGCCACCAGCGACACTCCACACTCGGTAAGACCCGACAGCGACTGCGCCTTCTACGCGCTTTGTCTTTTGCAAGACCCTGCTGCTACACGACACGTTTTCTCACTTATTTTCAGCCAAAATATAGCAATAGCGCCCAGTCTGAAATTAAGTAGCTTTATTTCAAAAGTTGCACAGTTAACTTCAATGTGAAACATAAAGTTAGCCAGCGCGGCTAATAAATAGCTTAGCTTACGTCAATGCGCAGTATTAGCCTGCTGGCTAGCTATCTCCGTTCCTTCGCCGTAAGTAGTTAGCTAACTAGAAAAGTGTTTTAACTATTAAACTATGCATTTAAATCATACTGTTATAACATTCAAGTATGAATGAATAGATATATATCACATAGGTAGCATATACCACTAGCGAGTGGCCAAAATGGTAGCTGTTTGCTAGCTAGCTGGTTCCCCGTATTTATTGTTTACAGTTTGGTAAGGCTCCAGATAAAGTAAGCGGGTTAGCTACTTAGATCTATTTGTAGGTTAGATAAACAAGCATCTGTTTTTAATATAAATGCGTATCGACTTAGTGCACTACTTGTTTGCTTTTAATTATATTTGTCCTTGCATATTTTAATTGTTCCATCGATAGTTACCATCACACGCGTGGTCCTGTTATCATTCAGTTATCAATGAACACAAAGTAGACTGCTAGCTAGCACATGGACGGGAGTTAAAGCTTTGTACAACTTACTCACTGAAATGAAATATACAAACTACAAATGCTTCAAACGCGCAAAACGACGTCTATAATAAGTTCTTAACATTTCTGTTGTATTCAGAGGCTCCTGTGTGATTCAGCGAGTCTTGTAAGGGAAGCAGACAAACAGCTGATCAGCTCAGTGTTTAGGTTCCTGTTGCAGACTGTGCTTGTGGGTGTAGGATAAATGTAAATGATTTAATCACATGCAGTTGAGGTTAAGGGAGAACTGTGTGTACATGATCTTAATGATGTTTCATTACTGTCTCAACAGGTGCTAAATAGTGGCATGTACCGGGTGCTGAGTTTATCTAAAGTGGTGACGGAAGCTCAGCTTTGTGATCTGCCTTCATCTGTATAACACATTGCAGTGTAGCTGACTCATTCAGGAATACAGACTGATTGAGTGAATTGGGATATTGAACTGGAACTGGGTACGTCGAAGCGCTACCCCGAAAACATCAAGTTTAAGGCCGCTGGTGCTAAAATAGTCTGTCCACACCTTCAGCATGGCCTCCGTTCCAGTGTATTGCTTGTGCCGACTTCCTTACGATGTCACACGCTTCATGATTGAGTGTGATGTTTGTCAGGACTGGTTTCATGGAAGGTAGGTTGACATCTTGTATTTAACACTTTAAACCTCATCAGACATGTTAATAGTCTGACGACTAAGTAGTGTTGTTTTGGTTATAGCTGTGTTGGAGTGGAAGAAGATAAAGCAGCAGACATTGACCTATACCATTGCCCCAACTGTCAAGTGACACATGGACCCTCTGTCAGTAAGTATCTCGATCCCCCACCACCCCATTTGCTCTGTTTAAATCATAATCTATTCACCATTTTCCTAATAGCAACTTCAAATGAAACCACTGGCTATAAGAAGGAAGCGTGCACTAAGTCATCCCTGTTTTTGTTTCTCTTGTAGTGCGTAAGCGGCGTGGGGGTTCTAAGCAGACTGATAGTTCAGGAGCCAGGAGAGAGTCAGGGCGACCTGTGAAGACCGGGAGTGCTCAGTTTGTTCGTGAGTTACGCAGCCGCACTTTTCCCAGGTAATTTATGTTCGTTTGTTGTCCCTGTCATCAATCCCGAGAAAGCAAACTAGGGATGTGCCAAAGTACATATTTTCAAAATCAAGTAATTTCTGTATAATCAGGCTGGCTTACAGCTACCTCACTTTGGTCTAATGTCATATCGGTGTAGATGTCAACACATTATATGTAACACATAACACATCGGGGCATGGTGCGTATAACGTGAACATATCGACTAGTCAGCAGAAAATGGAGGGGAAAAAAGTCTCATATTTCTTCACAGAGTGAATGGAAGAACTGAAGTGATCACTTATTTCTGGGTTCTAAATTTAGAATTACAGATATTATACTATTAAAATATTAAACTGTACCAGGCTGAGGACAGTTGAGGGATTTTTCAGATATATACGGAATATATATATACGGAATAACTCCGCCCACTGCATACCACTTCTGAAATTCAGTTTAGTTTTTACTATCAAACTTTCACCGGATGTTCATATAGTTATATAACTCTAGAACAATAAAATATATTAAATATAGTGTAATTAAATATAGTTTTCAATTTGCCAATTGGCTTTTGTACATAGAATGTTTAGTTACTGAGATATTATATTGAGCAGAAATGGATCATGATACTTTGTGCTTTGAGAACACCTCTTAATAAATACAATTTTGTACAGAGCATCGAGGAATAAAACAAGAAATTGGTGGTAAAGAGTAGATTTGCATATGACATGATGATTCATATTTAATATCATATTTAAATGTATTAATTTTAATTGTTACATAAACTGAGGTTCACATTTACAATTTTAGTATAGTCCTCCGATAGGTTTATTTTCAGTGTGTTTTATTCTGGTTTTAAACACGCTTTTATGTTGTGTGTTTTAGTGCTGATGAAGTCCTGCTGAAGCCGACAGGAGCCCAGCTTACAGTGGACTTTCTGGAGGAGCGCTCCTTCAGTGTTCCAGTCCTGGTCTTGAGGAGGGATGGGTTAGGCATGAGTCTGCCTCCTGCGTCTTTCTCTGTGTCCGATGTTGAACACTACATCGGTAATTAGCCTTATCCAGTCCAGAGCTGTTTACTGATGTCAGACTTGTTATATGGTCATTTTATGGAATGTTGCTGATGTGATTTATTTTGTTGTAGGAAGCGATAAAGAAATCGATGTGATTGACGTGATACGTCAGGCGGACCTGAAGATGAAACTCGGGGATTTTGTAGAGTACTATAATAGCCCCAACCGAGACAGAGTGCTCAATGTGATAAGCCTGGAGTTTTCAGACACCAGGTATACAGATTCATTTGGTACCTCATGAAATTCTTGATATATAGTATAATAAAAAAAATTTACTTGTCCTCAGAGCAGTGCAATTCCCGACGGCTTGGCAACAAATCCCAATACAGAACTGTGTGTCTGTGTGTGGCTTTTCAATAACTGCCCATGAAAGTAGAAGTTCTCTACAGGTTATTGTTTGGTGATTTGATAGGCACAATTAGTGAAAATACTACTCATAATTCAAAAAAATAAATTTGAAATGAATCTGCGGATCTCTCGCTTGACGTTAACATGCTTTGTTTCTCTCTCAATTGATCTTTCAAGTACAAGACACTATGAGTTGGATTTAATGGAAGTGCACACACTCAAAAGCAAATGTGCCAATACTTTAAACTTTTGTGAAAATGACATTTGGCGACATCTGTGAGCAAACATTACCAGACAATGTTTAAAAAAAAAAAAAAAAAAAAGTCAACAACACACAAAGTCATGCATGTGTCACTGAATCTCACATGTCTTTCTATGCTGTTAGGGCATTAAGCAGTGTGTTTAGTGCCATTATTTTGTATCCTGTGTAGCAAGCAAAAAAGGGCATAAGAATCCATTTTAAATCTAGGTATTTCTCCTACAAAATGGCAGATTTTACTTGGGTTACAGGGATTAAATCTAAATAGCACTAAGAAACCTTATTGTGAAATGAATCCACAGTAAAATGAATCATAAACATTAAGTTGCAATTTAAAATAGTGATGTTGCTAGAAACCTCATATTTTTGTGTGTACTAGGTTGTCTAACCTTGTAGAGACCCCAAAGATTGTGAGGAAACTATCATGGGTGGAAAACCTCTGGCCAGAAGAGTCTGTGTTTGAGAGGCCAAATGTGCAGAAGTACTGCCTGATGGGGGTGAAGGACAGCTACACCGACTTCCACATTGATTTTGGAGGAACGTCTGTGTGGTACCATGTGCTACGGGTGAGGCACATTTATTTTTGTTATAGTAAAGGAGCTGTTCAAACCTTAAACCATTTCATGTGTCCATAAAATAGTTTTAAAGCATTTTAATGAGAATTGGTGTGTGTTTTTGACTCAGGGTGAGAAGATTTTCTACCTGATCCGTCCGACTCCTGCTAACCTGGCACTGTTTGAGCGCTGGAGCTCCTCCTCTAATCAGAATGAGCTCTTCTTTGGGGACCAAGTGGACATGTGCTACAAGTGCTCACTCAAGCAAGGAAACACTCTGTTTATTCCAACTGGTATAAAGCATTTCTGTGATTTTTGTGATTCTTGAATTAATCAAAAGTAATTTGACTTAAACCATGCTTCAGCTAAAGTTCCAGTTTTTCCATAGGAAATGTCGGCTTGTATAGTAGTGCTGTACACATTGCCTAATTAATGCAGTTGTTCAAGTAAACACATAAGTAGGCTCCAAACTACATATTCACATGTTAAGAGTTTACATTTTAATCAACACAATAAATAGACCAAGAGATTTCAGTAACATGTTTTTGTGACAGTGTGCTGGCATTTTCACCTCAGTGTTCAATAGGAAAGTCAGTTGTTTTATTTTTTTAGGTTTTATATGACGTGTCCTGTGGTATTTTGTCTTCCATCAGGATGGATCCATGCAGTTCTTACTCCTGTTGACTGCCTGGCATTTGGTGGAAATTTTCTTCACAGCCTTAACATTGACATGCAGCTTCGGTAAAGTGTTAATCTACTTATTCAAACATTTAGTTGTGTATTTTATTGTTATTAACATGAAATAATTTGTTGCTGTTTTTTCATTTCTTTCTCAGAGCATATGAAATAGAGAAGAGACTCAGCACAGCAGACCTGTTTAAGTTTCCTAACTTTGAGACCATGTGCTGGTATGTTGGCAAGCACCTCCTTGACACTTTCAGAGGTAAGACATTCCAGAAATTTGTTAAATATCTGTTAAAAAGATATAGCGCATGGCCTTTCCCTGCTTGTTATATTGCAACAAAAATAACCGAGCAAAACCAACCTAAAGAAGGTTATAAAATAGAGTTTAAATTTATGATTTCTAGTATTGTCAAGTAAACAAGCTGAAGCTGACCCTGTTCCACTGAATAGTTGTTCTTATGTTGCTGTTTGTTCTTATGTACCAGACTCCCTTTTAGCTGCCGTAGGACGGAGAATAGACCAGTTACCTCGGTTCCGAGAGTTATTACGGAAGGCTTCCTGGACACGCAAAGAGGTTATCTGTCACAATCACATAGAATTGAAAGTTTCAGTTTTTATTACTAGGCTTATATAGTGCAGAACATTCGGACACCACACACGCACACTATAAATACACTAAATATTGGTATTTGCTCAGTGCCTGTGGCAGCACTGTGTAAGCGCCATTTTGTGACACAGTTCCCCAAAT
>CM074960.1:5640954-5653782 GCA_037577455.1 Pangasius macronema
AAAAAAAAAAAGTTAATTTTTCACAATACAGGTATCTGTTATATAATACATGATTCATTTTGTATTTTTAATGTGAATAGTAGTGAAACAAATGAGAGAACAAATGTACAAAAGAAAACTTTGCAGTTAACAATAGGACTGGACGATATCTAACAATACATAGACCCTTAACTTGTTTTGTAAAATAAAATTGGTGATAATAGATTATATCTCCCTGTCCCAGCAGGGTCATGACGGTAGCGCGTTTCTCATTGATAAGGCTGGTTTCCTATTTTTTCCCGTTCCACTTTCCTTTTCATCTCCAAAACATCTCAGAAGCTGTGCCTGAATACTTCTACTGGTTGAATAATTATTTCCAGGCTGATAAACCACCCACCACCAAGTCTTGCTTGGTTAATAAAAATGCATCTCAGCATAGTTTGTTGTGCCAGAAGCATTTGTTTAAGCATCCACTGAGGATTGCGAAGTACATTAAGAAAAATTGGAACAAAGGCAAACTGCTTAAATTATATCACTGCTTGTTTCTTTTTGTGTTTTGTAGCGAGGAAGCGCCAGCCTCTCCCAGTACGCGTGATGCCATCCAGGGCATGCTATCCATGGCCAACCCTCCTTCTTCTTCTTCCTCATCCTCTTCCTCTTCTTCTGCCTCCTCCTCTCCTTTGTCTTTGTCTGGAGGGGGTGAGAGGTTGGGCGCAATGAAGGACAAAGCCAGGAGGGCCATATGGGTGGGTGGTGCAGAGAAGAAGAGTGAGAAGAAGACCATCATCCAAAGGCCAGGCAAGCGGCCCATTAAACGGCCTGCCAGGCACCTCAGTGATGACGACAGTCCCGATGAGCAGGAGACGCTGGGAACCTGTTTTAAAGACTCTGATTATGGTGGGTACAAACTACCCCAGATGTGGTAACCACACTGCTTTAGCAGCATTGTGGCCAAGCTTGCAATATACCTAGGAATGTATTGCAAGGTCTTGTTTTGCTTGGATTCTCACTGTTAATTTCTAGCAAAAAACACTACAAAAATACAATACTCGTACTTGGCTGTCTAGTCACGTAATCACTGTGGAAATTTGGATTGAAGAATTTAATACTCCGTGCTGCTCCTGCGTAAGGCTAATGAGTCCTGCACAGTGGTAACTGAGGTGGTGTGGTTATAGCATTTCTGGTGTTAAATGGGCTTTACAGCTTTGTCTTGTATGGACACTCATTCACTTTAGTGCTCACACAAATAACAGCCCTTTTGATTCCTGTTAGAATTGTTTCATATAACTTCTTCTTCTGTAAATACTTTATACTTTATTGTATTATATTTTTCCCCTTTCTTTAGTGTACCCTTCCTTAGAGTCAGATGAGGAAGAACACACACTGAAGTCCAAAATGAAGAGAAAGAGAAACTGGGATGATACACCATGGAGTCCTAAAGGTACTAGCCTGCAATAAGTGCAGTAATATTGTAGTCAATGATTTCATTAAGATTCTCCACCCAAGCATATACATAATTGACAGAATTTCTGTTGCTGCTTCTTCGATATCAGCTCGTGTGACTCCCACCCTGCCTAAGCAGGAGCGGCCAGTGAGGGAGGGTGCCCGAGTTGCATCTGTCGAGACCGGGCTTGCTGCCGCTGCTGCCAAACTGGCTCAACAGGTGAGCATGAAGCAGCCAAGCAGGCACTGGATTTACAAATAAAGTGATGTCTGCTGATATTTTCTTTCTTTGTTTATTAGGAGCAACAGAAGACTACAACAAAGAGAAAATACACAAAAAAGAAGATCCCTCAAGAGAAAGGGCATTCAGCAGCATCCCATCTCCAGATACAGCCAGACTCAATGTCACCACCGCTGCCTCCAGAGCCTCTGGTGGACTGTATCACAGAGGAGAGGAGAGTAGAGACGTACTCGGCCAGCCTGCTGGACCATGAATACACCGCAGGCCCATTCGGCCCAGGTGGCCCCAGAGGGAGCGCTGCAATGGCTCCAGGCGTTTTCCTCACCTCCAGACGACCCTCTCTCTCACCGCAGAACAGCAGCAGCTACTCCCCCTCTGCACCCTCACCTGCTGGGATGGCAAGTCCTGGGGCTGCTGGGGTAGGACAAGGTAAACGCAAGAGGCTGTTAGCAATGGGCCGTATAGCACTAAATCCATATCACTGCACATTTGGAGTGTAGATTAGCATATTAAATTTGTAGCATTTGTGTATATGTATTTTCTTGAAATTGAAAGCATGCATAATTTTTCTTTATTTTTATTTTTTAAAATTAAACCCCAAGCTGGGTTAAATTGTTTCACCTGTTTATTGTAGTTCATAGGTGTGTTGGTGTAACTCATAACCAGTAACAGCACATCAGGTTTTAAGAAACCAAAATATCCCAAAACCTCATGTAGTTACCAAGTGGTGTAGTGGTCACTCAGTGGTTAAGTCATTGGACTACTGATCGGAAGGTCATAAGTTCAAGTCCCGGCACTGCCACTGCTGGGCCCTTGAGCAAGGCCCTTAACCCTCAGCTGTTCAGTTATGTAAATGAGAAGTCTCTCTGGATAAGGGCATCTGCCAAGTGCCATAAACGTAATCAGGGCTCATTTTAATTTCTTTTTGGATAAGTGTCTGAAATGCAAATTGCTGGGAAAAAAATGCAAATAATTATTTCACTCCTTACAGGGAAACGCCCAAAGAAAGGACTTGCCACAGCTAAACAGAGACTGGGAAAGATTTTGAAAATACACCGCAATGGCAAACTTCTTCTGTAGAGATCATTGGGAAAGGTGAGATGTGGTGATGTTCTCAGGAGATGCAGGAGAAGGAAGGGACAAACATGGAAGAAAAGGGGAAAGACAAATGGTTGAAGGATATTGTTGTTGGAGAACAAAGGACAGACTGATTTTTGTTTTTTATTATTATTATTATAATTGTGACCTGTTTCATGTAAAATATTCTCATCAATTGTAAGTTCAATACCTCCTTTTAGCGTGCATTTTTATTACTCTTTTATTTAACATATTAGCCTTTTTATGTCTTCATTTAAAGAGTTATTACTTGTATGCATTCTGTAAGAGAAGTTGAAGCTCTTAAGCACTTGGGGAGTTAGTGCGGATATGGCTTCAGTCTTCATTGCTGTAATATGATTTTTGGGTTACATAATTGCTTTGTATATTAATTGAAACGATTGAAACGAGATCTCTGCACTTAGTTAATTGTGCAGCGCAGCAAGGTTCCATTTTACAGGTGACTATACAACTATGAGTCCCAGTATAGTGAAATTTGGGGAAGGGGGACGGTTTTTTCAAAAGAAAGTACAGCATTTTCATGTAATGTGTCAAGTCATTAAAATATTATGAGGCAGGATTTACTACCACTTTTACATGTGATAGAACTAACCATTCCATATTTCTCAATTCAGTCACTCAGTACCACGATGAAACTCTATTGTAACTGGGTTCATTAAAACCTCTACAGTAGTAACGAGTCCTAAAGCTGCATCAGGACTGTGGTATGTTGTAACTCTTTATCTGCAAAAGCCAGTGAGACTGCAGGTTTTTAATTCCAGCCAAATAAATAACACATTAATAGTCTTTTGAAGTCCACAGTTGATTAAATAAGTACCATAAGCTCCTTGCAAATAAGATTGGAGTGGGACCTCTGGTGTAATGTTTTCCCTTAAAGCGTAAAACAGAAAATAGTTTATCTCTTTAAATGCCGTTCAGTTCTGTCCGTGTAGGGTGAATTCACCAAAAAAATATGTGAATTTCTTGGGTAGAAACGACCATTACTGGTAAACTAATACATTAAATAACTCCTATATGACTCTTATTTTGCCTTGAGAAAAGGTGTGTTTTTTTTTTGTTTGTTTTTTTTTTGTTTTGTTTTGTTTTTTTTAATATTTTGTTAATATGTTGTGGCTGGCTGACTGTGAGATTACAGTTGTTCTTGGATAGCTTTAAAACCACAAGCAGAAATGTCAGAGTTAGTTATCACTTTAGAGAAAGCTTACCAGTGGCTTTTTCTCTTTTTACTGTTTGTCATCCTTCTGGCCTCATTAATGAATGTGTGTAATGATTGGACATCTTAGTGGTGTTTTTTTGTAACGCTCTATAATGACTTATACAGACACCTTCACAAAGCCTTCATTGTGGCATTGAGACATAAGGCTAAAATAAGTTTTCAATTGTGTTGACTTAGACACAGTTATTGTCCAAGTGTACCCTACATCATCTCTCCACAACACCAAGCATTTTTAGCTTTTTGTTTACAATTCTGGTTCAAAATTTGTTGTCTTTTTGCTCATGTAGACAGGATGGTAATTGAGGGATAAGTGATCGTGTCACGTCTGACATCTTGATTATCCAAACAAAATATTTCACTGTGAATGTTTGTCTGCAGCACGCGAATCCTTCACGGAGTTGTCAGTGCACATAACATGTATAGATAAGGCGAAAGTAAGTATTAAGTAGTGTCACTTGTTAGCAGCTGATTTCCCATGATCTTAGAATGAGCAGGAAGTCATTCTACCCTCAGCACCTTGTATGCTTTAGTTCAAGTGAAAGCTCATTTCTCACTGCTTGCTTCCATGTATTGTTTTTAACATAGTCATGTAATGCATTTCTACTGATTAATGTTTGTCAGCTTTGTGAATATATATATATTATATATATTTTTTAGTCACCCAGCACAGACAGTAGGATGTCTTGATGTTGTCTTGTTCTTAGTTTCACCTGTTTGCATTCATGTATTTAAGTGTAGCGTCTACTGGCTGATTTCAGCAGGAGTGGTGGGGTACATTCTAGTAAAATGGTAATGCATCTAAAACTGAATTAGGCTAGTGTGATGAAGGTTTCAGGCTTAGTGTACATAATTGGTGTAATTTTGTTGCATTTAAATCTTTCTTAACATATCTTGTACAAAGATATCTAAATGTTGAGGGGGGGGGGGTGAGATAGTTTAACTACAAGCTGTTTAGTCATTTTTATCTGTATAGGGTAAATATGTTATTAGTTTTGGTTTGTTTTATGACATTGGAAGGTGATAATGAAGTTAATGTATTCATAATTTTGGCAGTTTGTTCCTTTTTCATTTCCTGCTTTCTCCATTACAAACATAAACTGTAAAGTCAGTATGTCTTGGTTTTTCATTTTCATTCTAGGTGGTTTAAATAGAAATGTTTCTTGCTAAATCGGAATGAATTGAGTAATTTGAGCTAATTGGCGAGTATGACTAGAAACACCAAAAATACATATAACGAGAGAAGGACCTTGAAATAATTGCCCTCTACTATGTCCAAATTTAATCATGTGATGAATGTTATCAATGTGATGAAAAGCTGATTATTCAAATGTTCATGACTGTACTTAGAAAGGAATGAAAAGAAAATGGGTGAACAGCCCAGTGAATCTCAGAAGTATTCTTTGTTGCTTTTTTTTTTTTTGTTCTTTTTTAAATGTCACGTTTCCATTTGAATTTTAGTACATTGCTTTCCTTTTAATCTGTCAGTAACCTTTCCCCAGTTTATTTTTTCTATGTCTGTTTGGAGGAAAAAAGTTTCTCTCAGGGTTCATTTTCTAACATTACTTGGAATACATTAAAAAAAACAACTGTTAAAAAAAACACAGTCTGTCACATGTTCACAGTCACCACTTTAAAAGCAGACGCAAGTTGAATCCACTGCATATTACTGATAATTAGACTCATTGACCTTGTCGTTGCCAGCTGTTGTATATTATGATCTGGGTTTTTTGGAAGGCTGAATTTTTTTTTTTCCAGATGAGCTCAATTAAAGAATATTTTTTAAAGTTGTATGCTTTCGCTTGCCACTTATTTACTTTTACATGTTCATTATATGGGTAGGACACTTGTACGCAGGTTCGATCCTGAGCTCAGGTCTTCATGGAATTTCACATGCTCTTCCTGTGTGTGTGTGTGTGTGTGTGTGTGTGTGTGTGTGTGTGTGTGTTTCCTCTGGGTTGTCTGGTTTTCTTCAACTTCACAAAACTTGCTGGTAGGTGGATTGGCTACTCTAAATTGCCCCAAGGTGTGAATGAGTGTGTGAATTTGTGTGCATGGGGCCTTGCAATGGACTGGTGTCCCATTTGGGGTGTGTCTCTGCCTCACACCCGGTGTTCCCATATCCATCACGACCTGAGGATAAAGCCTTTTGTGAAGGTGAAGGAATCAGAATTCTTTATATCAATGTATAAAATCTCACTGAAGGGCATATTGCAATTTTTTTGTTATTATTAGTATTATTATTATCGTTGCTGCTGTTGCTGGCAGACGTTTCAGTAAGTTATATTTGTGTTTTGTTGGATGTGGAAAATGGAATTGTATAGCATGTCTTTGTATGCTGTAGCATTACAGTTTCCCTTCACTTGAACTAAGAGGCCCAAACCTGTTTCAGCATGACAATGCCCCTGTGTACAGCGCGAGCTCCATCGATTGCCAAGGTTGGAGTGGAAGAACTCGAGTGTTCTGCAGCAGAGCCCTAACCTCAACCCTACTGAACACCTTCGGAATGAACCGGAACGCTGAACTGGAATGCCCCAGACCTCCTTATCTGTCATCAGTGCCTGACCTCACTAATTAATGCTCTTGTAGTTGAATGATCACAAATTCCCACAACCACGCTCTAACATCTAGTGGAAACCTTCCTGAGGAGTGAAGGTTATTATAACAGCAAATGCAGTTGTTCAGCAAGCAAATATGGGTGTGAAGGTGATGTGTCCACAAACTTTTGGCCACATATTGTCCATTTATCCTTCAGGGTTCAAAAGCCCCATAACACCTCCCATAAATGAGTTTAGTGTGAATCAACACTTTATGGGAGTAATTTGAAATACAATAAAGTTTTTAGTCATTAGGACTATATTTCACTTTCTTATTTTTGACTTTGGGTTTTTTTGTTTTTGTTTTTGTTTGTCACTATAAACGTACTTATAAATTAACCCAAACTTAGTAAGTAATCGCAAGCACATTTGACGAAAGACGAAAAACGAAACGTAGCGCTTAAAAAGTCACGTGGTTTAAAACCGCATCTTGGTTTCCATAGCAGTGCTGATGGAGCTCCGTGATTGGTTAAAGGCAGGTACGGTTTAGCCAATGGAAATGTGTGCTTTTTACAAATCGCTGTATACCCCGGAAATCAACAAGCTGGTGTGGCGTGTGGGAGAAGAAGTATTTTGCGCATTTCATATTTGTTAACAAAACGGAAAAACAAGGATTTTGAGTTAAAATTAACTGGTATGTATGAGTGGATTTGGAAAATGAATAGTTTACTGATATTGCGCGCTAGTTACAGAGCTATAACAGCTAGCCGTTAGGCTAGGTTTCAGTTAGGGGTTGTTCCACTTAGAGCTGTAACTGGAGTCAAAAAGTGTGTATAATTTGATCTAGAATTGGGTGTTCATATAGATACCAAAACTGTAATTTAATAACTACTTGCATCATATTATCTAGCTGTTTTTTATTATTATTAGTCTTTTTGTAGTTTGCTAACTATGTATTTCTGTGATATTTTTTGTTATGTTTGTGCATGTTGTTGTTATTATAATATATTTTTTACTGACCTGTAATGTGAAATAGAATAGTGAAAAATATATGTTAAATATGATGTTTTTTTTTCTTTTTAAACTGCAGTGGTAAACTCATCATCACTCGCCAGATGGCCTCCTCTCCAGCAGCACTGCTTCCCCAAAACCACAGGCAGAAGGAGCATGTGGGGTAAATGAGCTAATTACACATCTTAGAGCACAACATTTGCTAGGCCACATTTACCTTGTTATGTGATTTGTTGTCATACAAACTGCAAAAGATCATGTATCTCTTTCGATCTCTTAACCACATAGGATTTTGAAGCATAAGGAATTAAATAAAGTTCCTGAGAATTCAAGGGTCAAACTATGCACTGCTCAGTCATCCAAAAGAGGAGCTGAAAACAAAGACCCGAATGAAACTGCCAAACCCGCAAAGGGAGTAAATAAACTGACAGGGGTCAGTAGACTTCCTGTACTTGCAAAATCGCTGCAGTCGTCTGTAACAGACATCTCTCCAAATCCGGCTCATAAGAGATGGGAAGAAAGGCCTCTGCTGGTAGGTTCTGATTTTGTTGAATAAATTGTGGAAAGTAATGGGGAAATATATCATATATATATAATCACAGATATTTATACGATTTAATACCATTTCCCAGTGATGTTCAGTGTTAGCAGTTAGTGATGTACAAGTTGACAAGCACAGTGGCGCTGATGGTATTAGCATGAAAGTTGAAGCTTTTGATGGTGATCTGTTTGAGAAGAGTGTACAGATGAGGAGGTCAGAGAGCTGGACAGACTAAAGGAATAAAGCTCTAATGCATCGCTTTCTTTAGATAGAGATGAAATGACAGTTAAATCCCACTGGCACCACGATCAGCAGATAGTTGACTGGCATTGTGGGTACTGTAGGAAACTGTTAACCAATAAATACACCTGATAAATAAATAGACTTGTTGATCAAAGACAATTTAGCTAAAAAACGTCACCCAATCATAAAATTAATCTTTTATTGATCATATATTGATTATAAATATTGATATGTATTTTCTGGTGGATTTTCTTTAAGCACTTGAAGATGATCTTTTTCTTTGGAAGATTAAGACTATAAATCTTCAAGTATTTATCAATAAGATTTCATGACTAGGTACTTGAAGTTCTTTGGAGCAAGATGAAGTGAACTTCCATATTCCAACCTCAGGAAAGAAACCAAGTCCTTTTGTTGTATGTCCTAAGTTCTGTGAAGTTTCTCTAAACATTAATTGACTGGTGACCTGATATCAGTATAGATGACATAGATAAGTCTGTATGACCTATATCGTTCTGTACAGATGACCCAGTTCATCGATGATTGTATAGATGTCATAAATTATTTATAGATGACTGTACTGTTTATTTCATAACCATGCTGAGGATTCATTGTAGAAGTGTTACTGTCAGGTTCAAATTTTCTTTTGACTCCTGTAGGGTAAAGCTCAAAAGAGGAAGGCCTGCACCAAGCCTGTCCCTTTCAGTTTGTCACAGTCTCGGACTCGCAACCAGAAGGGTAATGAGGCTTCCCCTGAACCAGTAGCCAAGCCTGGAAATCCCACGACCCATCTGACACAACATACGCCAGCAAAGACACTGAGTGTCTCTCAACATAGAACTAAAACTGGAGCTGTTACTCAGAATACAGGAGTAAAATGTACAGAACATGCAAACAATGCATTTACTAATAGTGTCTCTTTAAGCACAGAGATTCACACAAGTACAGCCTTTAAACTGAAAAACCCCGAGACAGGTAACGACATAATATCGGCCATTCAGAAGGACTTGAGCACAAAACTGGGAAATATCACACTTGCACACTCAGAGCTTACCAAAGATGGAAGATTTTCTTTTAAAGCTGGTGGGTTTGAAGACCAAGCAGACTGTCGTCCCAGCACTAAAGGCTGTGTACAGACACTTTTAGCTGCTGATTGTAAAACAGGTGAGTGCTCGGATAGTCCACAGCAGAGAGGGGCAATTCTCTCCTCTTTGTTCATTGTAAATGTAATCAAAAGGTTTTCTGACATGGTTAAGTCTTCAGGACAGAGGGCTTTGTAGTTTCTTGGTAACAACAAGAAAAGAAAGGCTGGTGATGGAATGATTATTTATAGCTGCTGTAAGTGATAACAGGAACTAACTTGCTTTGCAGACGACATTAAATGTAACTGTAAATGGTTAAATACTATGTTGTGTTGTTTTTTAATGAATAGAAAATTCATAACACTTTAGGACATGCTGTTATAGGAAAATAATCAACTTTGGGGTGGAACAGTAACTCTTCATGTCGGGCCACATCAAAGCTCACTGTCAATGATTCTTTTCCTATAAAAACATGGCCCATCGTGTTTTATTCCTTTTATAACCCAGAAGTCCATTTAGATCATGTCATCCCCTTACCCACATGGGGTGTGCAATCCCTCGTTATTGGTGGAGACAGAAAAGCAGAGACGTAGCTGACATGAAAGTACACGACTAAAGTATTTTCATTTTGTCTTATTTTAGTCTTAAACAAGTTCAAATTAAAACTGTTTTGACTTTTGAGTGATTTAGTTCTATATTTTATAATAACCCATAATGGGGTTTCCATAATGGGGTTACTGTAATGGGGGGCATTCGTGGCCTAATCGAGTCAGACTTGTAACCCGAAGGAGAACCTGAAGGTCGTGGGTTGGAGTCTCGGGTCCGGCAGGGATTGTAGGTGGGGGGAGTGAATGACCAGCGCTCTCTGCCACCCTCAATACCACAACTGAGGTGAGACCCTTGAGCAAGGCACTGAACCCCAACTGCTCCCTGAGTGCCGCACAAAAAAGGTTGCCCACTGCTCCGTGAGTGTGTGTGTGTGTGTGTGTGTGTGTGTGTGTGTGCGTGCTTGCACTTGGATGGGTTAAATGCAGAGCACAAATTCCGAGTATGGGTCACCGTACTTGGCTACACGTCACTTCACTGACTTAATGCATCATTGAATAAATGCTTTTATGATTTAGCCTGCACCTACTAGCCTACTATTGCTTAGTGAGGAATCTATTTAAACTGCATTTGTTTGTAGCCCACATTATTCACTAAATACATAATTCAAAGTATTTTTAGTTTTATACTGTTATTTATAGGATAAGTAAATGTAAGTAAAACATAACTTATTGGGTGATATTATAATGTTTGAGAAGCTGTTAAATTGTGCCTCTCTTCTTTTCTATCCTTTTCCAAAATGGGCGAGCATCGTTTGTCATGGATTAGTGCCGATTATGTTAGTCACTGCTGATATCAACCCTTATCCCCAACATTAATTAGTCAGTACTGAATGTATGACTATGATGATTACATTTGAAATATCGACCTTACAGAATGCTCTAGCCACTGTTTAGTAATAATTGATGCTTTCTTGAATCCACAGGCATGTCTGAAGGAGTGGGTAATCCAGTAGCTAGTAGCCGGACTCCACGTGTTTCCACGTGTCCATCTGGACCAGGCTCCAATGTTTACCTGGTTAGTATTTAACTGAATGCTCATCATGGATGTACAAGCTCAACTGAAAGCATAACTATAGCTGCTGCTGTATCACTACAGTGTATAATCAACTTGAATAAAAATAACTCGCATCAATATCAGTTGGTTACGTAGCACAAAGCTATGAGCTGATGGCAAGACTTTCAGTCTGCCTCTTGTGCTTCATGTCCAAAAAGAACACAGCGCTGATGCTCCCGTAACCTTACAGGAAGCATCTCAAGACACTGCTGTCACAGGAATCTTGCCTGATGTGATTGGTGCTGTTATAAATGTAAGGGGAGGCTTACCTAAGCATTAGCAAAGAAATGACATGTCACAATTTTTTTTTTTGTCTGTGGCGCTCATGCCGGGATGTCGAGTATAAACTATAAGTAGCACTTGTGTATTTTTGACTCTGGCTAGATAGCTCCATTGTAGATATTTTTATTCAGTCGAGGGAGCGTTTTATAACATGAGCACCATTTGTAGTGCTCCAATACATATGCTTTGTCGCTGGACAGACAAAATGGTCTTGATACAGATGTTTTCTGGACAGAGCCTTTTTTATTGTAATAGGTGTTAGAATTGAACTTGCTAAGAGGGGTTGGTTTAATGTAAGGCTAACAAAAATTACGTTTTAGCCTCAGAGAGTCTCTGTGAAGAAGAAGAAGGGCTGTCGTGGTGCTGAGGCCGTATCAGGTTAGTGTGGCTCATATCATTTGTGATTCTAAGAACAGTTACTAGAATTCAGTTCTCTCTCTCTCATCATGCCCCATTTAAAACCCTTTGCATTATATAATGCTTAATTTGAAGTCATTTCTTGCTCAGATAAATCAGGAATTATTCACAACATGGTAACATGGTGATCATCTGTTGTGTTTTTAGAAAATAGCATGCCATTCTCCCCTGACCCATCAGCCCTCCGCAGTATTCTGCTGAATGAGGGGATTAAAGTCGGAGATCTTGATGGCGCAACATCACGAGTGTCTACCTGCCCCTCGGGCAGAGGCACCTCCATTTACTCTGTGAGTCTACTTCGTCAGTTTTGTTTTATTTGTGTCTTGCTTTGTTTTAGATTTTTCAGAGATAATTTTTCATTTCTGCTTTGCTTTTAAGGCTCAGAGAGTACCCATTAGAAAGCCTCAGACACACACAGCAGCATCAGCAGAATCTGCAGGTAAATCGCTCTTTCACTTCTGATTTTCTAGACACACCGATTTTAGTTGGTCTTAGTTTTAATGGTTAGTAATAGCAATTTAAATTCCTGCAGTCTGCAGGTGTTTTTGCAGCAGCGTTTGCCAGAGAGACTTGGCAGCTATCAGGTAATTTATAGAGTTAAGTCCAACAGAGTGGATATTACTAAATGTGGACATAATTAGATGGATTTCAATCATGTACTTGCAGGAGCCACTGTTTCTGATGGACATTTCAGTCGCAGATTCTCGTTTGATCATTAAGGATCTCTTGTGTTCACTATGCGTGTGCTTGTGGCATCTCATTACATCTATTATTGCAATGGGTTAAGAGTTCTTTAGCATTCTTTATGCAGACTCTTTTTATTTGGCACTGAAATAGTTAACTATTATGGACTTTTTTAAAAGTAGATTTCCATTTTTAAATAATTATGTTAATATAATTTTTTGCAAGGTTAGATATTTGGTGAGGGATTCTGCAATCAGTTTCACTGCAAGCACATGCACTTCTGTGAGCGCTTATTAATGCCTATCAGTGCTGTGTTGTTAGAGTGTTGTATTTTAGTCCATGTAAAGTGTTTTGAAACTCTGCTGATTTGTCTTATCTAG
>CM074960.1:5653882-5769157 GCA_037577455.1 Pangasius macronema
CTGACTGTTACGGCTTTACCCCTGACTGTTACGGCTTTACCTCTGACTGTTCCAAAAAAAACTGTGATAATGTATATCAATTTGCGCATTAATATAAACCTTACAGCCAGATCTACTGTCCAAGCTGCTGTTTCTGAATTTGAATCAAGCATTGGTATGGAGCTTTGGTATAAATAGATTTGCTTAAATAGATAGAGCTTACTCTACAAATGCCTTTGACTGAAGGATCCAAAACATTTCACAAACATTTATTGATGGAATTTAGCATCTTCCATTATAAGTGAGTTTAAGGGAACGGGTTCTTTTCTCAGTGTCGTAAATCATGTCACAATCTCACTTTCTCTACAGATGAAAAAGCTGGAGTGTTCCTTTAATGTGTTTATACTTTATAGAGGAAGTTTCACCTTGTGTGTTTCGTGTCTATCAGGCTCAGAGAGTACCCGTTAAGAAAGCTCCATCAGAAGCCTCTACAGCCGGTGTGTGTTCTTTGCTCTGAGAGCAGTCTCTATTCTTACCACAGTATTACTGATTGAGCATTCTCTTCACAGCGTAGATGAAAAAGAAATGAAAGTCTTATCTGAATGCATGAAAATGCCAAAGAATACCGTATAGACAAAATGTTCCAGTTTTGAATATTTATTTAAAGACGACGCAGGCATAGACTGATCTCTCTGTTTTAGCAGGCATCGTGTCATTCTCCCCTGACCCATCAGCACTTCGTAGTATTCTGCACAATGAGGGTGTTAAAGCAGGCAGTTCTGGTGTAACGACGCCTAGAGTGTCTGCATGCCCCTCGATAAGAGCCACCTCCATTTACACAGTGAGTCCAACATTCAAGTATGTTCTTGAAATGTTATCAGTGGAGCAGCATTTCTGAATTAATTATATCAATTTAAAACAAGTCACCGTGTCTGCTCTAGGCTCAAAGAGTACCAGTGAAGAAAGCTAGAGCAGAAGAGGCAGCACACACTGGTAAGGGTTTTCTTCCCCTGTCCAGATGTACCTGCAGTGTGTTAGTCACATTTCCTCTCATGTTCAGCCTGTTTGCTGCTTAATATTTGATCCAAGAAAGAATGTTTCATTTGGTAGTTTGAAGCCTGGCATTGATAATAAACTCAAAGTGATATAGCTTGAGGTGTGTCTCTGATTATGTTATATGAAGCTCCTCCTCCTCCTGTAATACAGGTATCAGCCGAAGAGGGTACTCCTTCACCTGCGGTGTCGCCCAAGGACGGAGGGTCAGGGTCAGACACCAGTCAAGTGTAGTACTGAACGTCCATTTTGTTGTTTTTTTTTTTCAGATAAGTATACAATTCTTAATGTGTGTGCGTGAACGTGTGTGTTTTAGAGAAGGCTAAACTCTACACATAAGGCACGCCTCCTCACCATCTCCCCTGGATTTGCTGAAACACAAGCCCCCAGCACGGCCAGTTCCTCCCAGCAGGAAGTAAGAAATTAACAAACTTGTTTAACATTCTGAAAGACATAACTAAGGAATAAAACGTGGGGTGGTGCTGTTACAGGAAAATAATCAATTACAGTAGTGTTTTGCAATTCAATATGAAGCGGATTTAGTGTCATCACCCCAAAGTTGATTATTTTCCATTAATGGCATGTCACAAAGTGTTTTATTCTTCTTATACCACAGCATTTTCCCAACAATTATACATTTTATCATGACAAAACAAGTTTCTGCTATCACATACCTTATAGCAGCTATAAACAGTTGGTCCCTCACCAGCCTCTCTTTTTTTTTTTTTCCCCTCTCTCTTGAAGTTAAACAGACAAAAAAATTGCAGCTTGTCATGTTAGAGAGAAACGACAAAGTTCTCCATCCTGAAGACCTTCCAGTGGTAGAAAACTTAAAGGAACAGCTTTTCTGACACTGGAGACTCCTTCTGTAAATCGATTTATTTGTAAAGGAAAGTCTTTCAACAGGTACAATTATTTCATGTTGGTAGGTAGGTAGGTAGGTAGTTAGGTGAGGAGAATCCAGGAAGTAACTGCGGTGTACTTCAGTAATAGTGGTAGAGGTGAAAAGTTCAGTATGGTAAACAAAGTATCCAGTGAAACAGACTTGCTTAAGGTAACAGCTGTAGTCAGAACATAATATTCAGTCCTTGTTGCTCTATTGTCAATCCCATTTGTTGTTTTGGGAGCAACGTAGTGAGGAAACATAAGGAGAAAGAATTATTACAGCTATTGCATCATCAAGAATATCCACAGGGTTCACTACGAAGCACTCTATCTTCACAAACGCACGTTTTTTCAAAAACTGTTTACGTGGAACGTCTGCCAATCAAGTCCTTCTGTAACTATAGAATATAAACCTGTTGTTTGTTTTGCAGCCATCAGAGCTGCTGTTATAGAAAATGAATCAAATCCTTCTTACCAGTCAGTTTGAAGATTTCAACAGTGCTGTGTTATAAAGGGGAATTAAACTTGTTAACACAGAAATGTGAATCTGTGGCAGGAGGAAGTGGTTCAGAGGTTATTTCAGGAAGAACCAGAGCATGAAGGGAACGAGCAGATGGAGGACGGTGGAGACGAGGTTACTCCGGGTCAATCGCTGCAGCATCACCAGTCTGTAAGCCACAAAACATTTTTGTTCTTGCTGTGTTGCCAGGTGATGATAGTGAGTAGTGATCTACCTTCTTTAATCTTTCTGCCAATTGATGTCTTTGTTTCTCATAGGCTGAACATAAATTAAAGCATGAAGGTGCTACAGATGCAGGAACAAACCGCTGCCATTCAGAAAAAGAGAAGATCCCAGCAGCGCAGCCATTCATCCAGGCACCAAACAGGCAGTCAGTCATCGTGTTTTCATCTGGTCAGAAGCTGTTGGCTCAGAGTGGTGCTCAGACTGCCTCGATTCAGACGTCTCAGCATGCAGCACAGCTCCAGCCATGCACAGACCAAACCAGCAGATCACAGAGTGAACTGAACTCAGAAACAGATAGACCTGTGACTCCCGGCAAGCTATGCAAGACAAAAGGTAACGTTACATTGGCTGAATTGAGAATGATCCAATTTGTTTTGCTTTGTGTGTGCTTGTGTGAGTGTTTATGGGTTTTGCTGCAGCTTCCAGCCTCAGCTTGGCTGTGTGTGCTCTGAGACGGCGTCTGCCACCCCTGGAGGAGATGTTTCTGGATGAAGAATGTGCTATGTACACGTCCCGCCAGCAGTCATGGCCAACTCATTCCCGCTGCTATAACCCCGTGGCCTCGACACTCCTCTTTCAGGACTCCATAGTGAGTTGTTTTCATTCTTACACAATAAAGTGTTTATTGTGTAGGCACCTGAGCATGTGGTATAACCTTAAAGATGTTTTCACTGTTCATCATTAATTCACCGGATATCACCGTTTAATAAAAGTTTCAATAGGGTGTCAAATCAGCGGACCTAAATTACGACTATGAGTACCATCCACCAGAGTCAGTGTAAACGAGACACCGATAGAAATTTGCCAACCAGTGGGGATTTTTAAATACCTTTTATAGCACAGTTGAGTGAAATGATTAAAATGTTACATTATAAAACCCCTCCATATTTGAGTATTGGGTTACAGAGAGTGGATGCTCTGACTGTTATTAAAAAATAAAAATGAAAAACTGCATGGATCAGGGGTCGTCAAATTGTGAGCTGCTGTCTGGATACAGACCCATCAAAATGCTTCAGTGGATCGAACCAAACACTTGAAAAAATCAGTAGCAGTCAATGAAATTAAACCTGAACTATCGTGGTTCTCTAGCAGATCCTCATCTTCTCACGGCCAGTCACATGCATTGCTGTAAATTATTTAGCTTGAAGGTAGCTCATTGAGAAAGGGAAATGGTTCTCACCCTTCATACATTTTTTTCCTCTCTGTTGTCTGATTAGTGAAGGGACAACATTGCTTGCTGAAAAAAGTTACCATGTAAACAGAACATTTAAAGATATTTGGCCAGAGTATGGGTTTATTCTATGCTTCAGAGTCTATGAACGATCAGTTTTCACCATTACACTTGACGGTGATACTTTGTTTTACTTTGTATTGGTGAAGTTTAAACACAGAATAATATGAGCCATGAATTAATCACTGATGGTTTAACACTAAAAGGGAATTGGTGAGTAGTGTAAGTTGCTGATCTGTACCTTATGTAATTGGACCTTCACAATTTTTAGTTTAATACCTCTAGCGTAGAGCATCACATGTATAACAGTGACTATTAGACTAATTACTTTGCTTTTGCTTCTCTGTCTCCCTGTCCACAGCACTTTGTGCCCATTGTCGTGACATGTCCGAGCCCGAGTCCTCTTCCACACTTCTCCTCACAGATCAAAACATGAAGACTGAATACAAGAATCTGATTATTTGTGTAGATTTCCTACGTCATTGAAAGATTCTCACTCTAAGTTTCACAGCTACGACCTTGATGGCATTCCTCCAACCTGAACAGTATGACTGCTGATCTCGACTGTTGACAAGAGACGTCAGAACATCCTAAACACAACAAGAGAAGTGAATCTGAGTCAGGGTCACTACACTCTTGGGCAAAAAAAAAAAATTAAGCTTTTAATGGTATTAACAACAAATTTTTGGCTTGGAAATTAGCAAGAATTAAACAACTACTGTAGCATTGCATCAGGTGTGGCAGATAACCAAATAATGACTGATCTTTTAAGGGAAAAAAAAAAAATCCCAAAAGCTATTTTTGGAAATTTTTTCATACACCCAGACATGTGGTAGTGTTAGAATTTTGCAGCAAACATTTGAATTATTATCATGATTTTAAATTTGTGTACAAGAAGACTATGTACATGAATTTCCCTGCTTCTAGCTTTCCCCGAACAGTTCACTGGAGCAAAACTAATAGAGCAAATGATGGCACAGGAGCTCTCATGAGGGCATTTGTTTCATTCTTGCTTGCTAATTTTCTGACCAATGATTTGTTGTTAAGACCATTAACCCGCCCGGGACTGTACAGACATGAAGCAAAACAAAGTGAACCCCAATGTAATTGCCAGACCATGTTTACTGTTAGTGCTTGCCAGACAGTATTATTATTATTATTTTTTTTTTTACTTTTTGCCCTATGCTTTCATATTCTCAGTTATAATACCCAGACACAGTAATTATAGATTCCTAACATTATACACACTGATGATTAACTAATTGGTCTTCTATGCTTTAACTGCATTTTTTTAAATGATGCTTGCAAGATGGCTTTGTATTATGTGTGAAACACTAAAACTGCCAAGCTTTCAGCGCTTGTTTGCTCACTGTGTGACTCGGGCCGTCAAGTATCGTCGAGGAAATCATCACATTGTTACATATGGAAGCAAGTCTGCCTGTTTTAGAGCTCATTTCTTGCTCAGGCAATTATCTTTGTAATTATGTTGTCTATATTTAATAATAAACATATATCAAGGACTTCAAGATGTTTTTTTTTAACCAGTCCCCTAGAAAAGGATTTTAGAAAAGTATACAATGCTAATTGATCTTGACTCATTAAGCATCAATTACTCATTTAAGAAACTTAATGTTTTCCAAAGACTTATGGAAATTAATGAAATTTGAATTAAAGTAGCAGTTTGCAATTTCAGCAGAAACATTGACATGTTTGAAGTTGTTGCACTTCTGGCTAGGAGTAAAGCTAATATCCAGGCAGAAAAAAATAAATAAAAGATTTTTTTGGTTTTAAACCAGGTGAGTAAAAGCTCCCATATGCTGCAGAGTCCCATGTTTTGGTTATCCAGAAACCTAACTATATAGACAAAATAGTAACTAACATAATGTAATTGTGTTAGTTACTATTTTGCATGGTGAGCTAGTTAGTTAGTTAAGTGCATTAATACAGTCTAAGGGAAATGAACAAGTATATAAATTCCCATGGAGTAGACACTCGTGTAGCCGTAGTAATGATCCTCTCCTGATAAAGTTCTTGATGTAGCACATCGTGTTGTCAACACTAATAAAAATCTGTGTGTTCCAGATTCTGAAAAGGTTGTCCATCATCCATACATGCTAATTAATCCATCTACTAAAAAACGTTCTGTCGTCAGCCAGATCACTGTTCAGCCGATGTGTGTAGTGCAGCAGGCAGTGGGATTTGAAATCTTGCACTACTACAGCATCAGTGCGAAATGTGTTATGTTTAAATATACACACCAAATTGGTGGGTTTTTTATTTCTCTGGTTGTTGAATCTACTCGTCAGTCACGCAACTGCAAATAAAAACTATAACAGTCTGGGCATGAAATCTGCTTATCTTGAGTTTCCAGGTTACTAATATTTCAACTCCAATATAAACTTACATTTTTAAATACAAACTGCACCTTTAAAATTTACTATAAATAAAAGAATAGACAAGTATATAGTGGTGGACATTAGTGATGCATAATAATGAGGTAGAAATTATGGGCTTAAGTGCATTTTACAAATATTTCTACTTGATTTGTGCATAAACACTTCTGATAACTTTAACTGATACCTCACGACATGTTTAAAAGCAAATGGCTACTTTTACTTAAGTACCTTTTTCTCAAGTCTGACTATTTAGTATTTAATACAATATTAGTGGAGTATACAGAGAAAATCTTGTGTCAAACTGAGGTCTTAAAGCTACTCTTCTTAAAAAAAAGGGGGGGGGGTGCTTTTTAAAATAGTATACACCTTTAAGCTGTGTGATTGACCTTTATTCATGTGACATGATGTAGATCATATGTCAAGCTTTCATTTTGATCATAAGTCTGCTGATTTATTCAGCAATGGATATTAAGAGTGAAGGCAGCAATGGCTCACTTATATTTAGTTATGCAGGGGTGTGTGTGTGTGTGTGTTTGTGTGTGGATGGGGAGGGGGTAAGGGGCAGAAAGCTGTACTATAAAAACTTCCCTCCACAAGAATCTTCTCCTGGGAAAGTAGCATAATCATCAGGTTCGCTCTGTCTTTCCCAGGCCGCTCAGCTCTCTTTCAATTTTCATCATGTCCCAGGAAAAGGCATCAGGAGCAGACCCAACCAAGATGGGTGTCGGACGGGCAATTGCTGTCCTGACATCAGGAGGTGATGCTCAAGGTAGGTAAAGACACAAGAATGGACTGTTGTAGCAGTAAACACAGGGGGTTTAGTAGTTCCTTTGTGCTCAGTTCCAGCAAAAGTGCAGCTGTCATTAAGGACAGCTAAAGAAAGATCTGAGGTTAGTCATGTTTTATGCTTTCTAAGGAAATAATATGAACAGTTAATATGCAAAGGTTTTGAGAACTCACTGTTTTGAAAAGTAAAAAGGATTTTTATGCAGATTTAAAAGGGAATTCTCTAAAAACTACTAATCCAATATATTGTTGCATGGAGTGTATTAGCTATCTTATTAGGAATTTTCTTCCAAAGCATTCCCAGAAGTGACAGCCACATTCCTTTCCATTTTTTTGTACTTGATTCAGTTTATTGAGACAGTCTTGAACAAACTACTTCTGTCCTATGATTATAAGCAATCTTATGATCAGTTACGGCTTGTCGCCATTACTTTCAGTGCTCTTTAACCTTTAAATTTAGCCTGTAGATTCTCTTGTCCTGTGCCTTAGACTCTCTGTGATACGATGCTTAATTTAGCTTCCGTGACCTTTTTCTGGAATGACACAAAGTTGTAATGGGAACACTGGATCAGCAGCTGTTCACTTCTGAAATTGGAGAAGCTGCGTCACCTTTAACACAACAGGGCCCATGCTTCCTGGCCTTTGCTGACATTGAAGGAGATATAGAAGAAGGATTAAGTGATCCCAAAGCTCGACCGTCTGCCCCCTCCTTAAGTGTGTCATGTTCATGTCTCCACAGATTCATCATATAACAATTTTCAGAATGCTTTAGATAATTACACTCCTTGCACAAAGTGGAATGAGTGTAATGCTGCAAAATATGCATATATACTCTCACAGTCTACCTTATTAAGAACACCTGTACACCAGTACATTAATCCCATCAGCCTCGTCAGTTTTGCTGAGCCTGTGCCCACTATGGCCTCAGATTCCCTTGCTTTTGGCTGACCAGAGTGGAACCTGATGTGGGCTTGACCTCTGTGGTGGCCTATCCATCTCAAGATTCAGCAAGTGCATTCTGAGATGCTTTTTTGCTCACCGTGGTTGTAAACAGTGTTATTGGAGTTAACTGCAGCCTTCCTGTCAACTCCAACCATTCTCCTCTGACTTCTAATGGCATGCACTGCTGTAGGTCTGTTATATAAATGCATTAAAATCATGTGTGATCATATAGCTAACTTACACTTCCTGTTTCATCAAACATATGATACATGGACAAGGTATTTATCCATAAACATAATACAGCTGAGTGCAAAGTATACTTTAAAACTAAGTAAAGAAGACATTTTTTTCTGACATACCTGCTTGGTCAAACTTGCCAGTTACAACTGATATATGTTGTAGACTTCTTTTGTTAAATCAATTCTGGAGAATGTATTTATGTTGATTTTGTCCAATGTTTTTTTTTTTTTTTTTTTCTTTTTGCAGGATACACTCCTGTCTGCCATTCTATCTTTTGCTAATCAATCATAAAATGGTGACACTTTGTCTTATTTCACCCAGTAACCATGGGAGATGCAAACCTTTGCACTTGTGTATACAGTTGTGCAACTGTATATAAAATAGATGAATCTATGAAAAACAGCAATAATCTATCTATTGTAAATTATAGTTATAATATTTCGTTTTTTTATTTTATATTTTGCATTTATTTTATGCATTAGCATTTCCAGTAGAAGAACAACTGAATAATTGTGGTTGTACAAGACGCATTACAAAAAAAAACACATTGCCAACATGGGAGATTAAAAAAATGCACAATATTGTATGAATTGTCATATTTGTAAGAATTACTGAACAATGGTGTGGTGTCAGATATTTGTTATACATAATGGAGATGGTCATGGTTTTATTTACATCATGAGATTTTTTTTTCTTTATTTCTAATAGTAGAAGGTAATGGGATCTGGAATCATGAAGAAGATTCATCTGAAGATGAATATTCTCTGTAAATCTCACACCTTCTGTCTGTTTTCAGGAATGAATGCTGCAGTGAGGGCTACAGTCAGAGTTGGCCTGTACACGGGAGCTAAAGTCTTCTTCGTTCATGAGGTCAGGAATACATGCAGAACTGTAAACATCATATAACATGGACTGCACCTGGATCTGTATGTTAAGTGTTTATGAGATAATATGATGGATTATTTAAATGATTGAGGCAACCTCAAAATGCTTCTAATGTTGTTATGTATGACTATTTGATCTCAGTTTGGTCTCAACTGTGGTGCAGGGCTACCAGGGGCTGGTTGATGGGGGTGATAATATTCAGCCAGCTACATGGGAGAGTGTGTCCATGATGCTCCAGCTGGTAAGTCACTATCGTTATATAACAATATTTTTATCATTCAATTTGTAAAAATTAAACCATCTACATACACGGATACTTTTTAGGGGGGCACAGTCATCGGCAGTGCTCGCTGTAAAGACTTCCAGACGAAGGAGGGCCGCATAAAGGCTGCGTACAACCTGGTCAAAAGGGGCATCACTAACCTGTGTGTTATTGGTGGAGATGGGAGTTTGACTGGAGCCAATCAGTTCCGCACAGAGTGGAGCGAATTGCTGGGTCACCTGGTTAGTACAGGTGAGTCTCCAAAGCCCTTCTGCTCCAAGCTTGGGTGTAGGTTTACAGGACCATGCATAAGTACCATACAGTACCTTGTGTATTCACCTCCCTTGAACTTTTCCACATATTGTAATGTTACATCCTGAACATGACAGGTACTATATTGGAATTATACTGTATGTCATGAATCTATACAACCCAGCCCATAATATTGAGGTCATTGCATAAATATTCGGCCCCACTGGTGTGAAACCCACCTGTCTGCGTTGAAAGTGGCACATGATTTCCCCAGAGTTTGTTAGAGCACTGCAGAGTCATGGTTGTGCCTATTTCTTTCCTTTTTCCTTTCTTTTAACAATGGATTTAATGGTGCTCCACAGGTCCACAAAGTCTGGAACATTTTATAACCAAACCCTGAATTATACTTTACCAAATGTTTGTTCCAGACTTTTTATAAATTATTTATTTATTTGTTTTTTTTTAATATACCATTTTCTCCCTAATTGGTCATTTCCCAATTCCCAACAAATTTGTTCCATAACAAATTCTGGGTTCTTCATGGAATAGCTGTACATATATTGAGATCTTGTCTTTGATTTGATCACTTTAAATGCACACAGACGGACTCCATTTAACTAATTATGTGACTTTCGATGATCATCGGTTACACCAGAACTAACTTAGGGGGGTTTCACAGCAATGGGGCAAATGCTTATGCAATAATAACATTTTAAAATACATATATATTTATACTGTAAATAATTTTGCAAACTATATAGATTTTTTTTTACCCCCACTTCAGTATTATGGTCTATTCATGATTATGGTTCATATGGTTATGATTATTATTATTATTATTTATGACTATTGGTAGATTCATGGCATTTAATCCCAGTAAATTCCATTCTGGTTCCAGGTTGTAACGCTACAAAACATGGAAAAGTTAAAGGGGTTGAATACTTATGCAAGCTATTGTATTCTATAGCAAGTAATATGGTGGTATTCTCCTTTAGGTAAGATCACTAAACTGGAGGCCCAGTCAGCGTCTCATCTTAACATCGTCGGCATGGTTGGATCCATCGATAATGACTTCTGCGGGACAGACATGACCATCGGCACAGACTCCGCTCTTCATCGCATCATGGAGGTGGTGGACAGCATCACTACTACAGCTCAGAGGTAGGCTATGTGTGGCTATACGGAAAAGCTATGACCATCTCCACCATCCTTATCCTGGTTTTAATTTACCTTGATGTATTTATTTTGCATCTGAGGGTTTTTTTTTGTAAATGTAATTGTTTCTTTGATTTTGGTCTCATTCATAGTCACCAGCGTGCCTTCATTCTGGAGGTCATGGGAAGGCATTGTGGGTAAGAACACAGAAAGAAATGAATGAGCGATATTCACTGTGATATGGCAAGAAGACAATGAACTCTAAATAATGTATGTTGTGTATGTGTGTATATCTCAGTTACCTAGCCCTGGTTACTGCGTTGGCATGTGGTGCTGATTGGGTGTTTATTCCAGAGATGCCCCCAGATGATGGCTGGGAAGAACACTTGTGCAGGAGGCTGATAGATGTAACCACCCAACACACACACACGTTTTGGTTATAGAATAAGCAATCAAGGCTAGCCATAGCTAACCTTTGATCATAATTATTGCCATTTTAGTACACTTTTGGATTATGTAGATTAGATGCAACTTTTGATAAATATACCATAAGTAATAGTTGTTTGATTTTGTTCCAAGAGTTTAGGTAGATATAAACTAGAAACTCTTTCAAGCAACTCTCATTATCTCAGCTGTCCATGGTTAGCTCCATATAGCACCCTAAAGTGTGGATTTTTTTTGTATGTTCTTCATAGAAAATCCAAGGTTCTTTGTGAATTCCTACAACGGAGGGCTTTCTGTTCAAAAAGAGGTTACAATTCAAACTCCTTTAGCAAGGTCAAACCAAAAACCATCCAAAGAATCCTTAAGGAGCACTTCTCTAAGAGTATAGTCAAGGGTGTTTGTTAGGTCATGTATACAGACAAGGACAGTTAGCACGCTCCTGAATGTGAGTTCAGCTGGCGTGTGACATTAGAGGTTAAAAAAATGTCGTGGTGGCTTTTACACGTGTCAGAGCAAACACTTTGCCTTCCTACAGTAGAATGGTAGTAGGCGGGAAACTAGGAAAACTGGACATAAAGCATAGCTTTGGACAGAAACTAAAAAGAAATAAAACTAGAAACATAATGCAACATAATTCATTTGAATATTTTCTATATTATCTACTTATTTGTGGTAGTCTGGGAAAACCCATCAGATGTTGCTGTATTTGAATTCTGCCAAACAGGCAACAAAGATAAGAAAATCAGGATTTTACCAGAACTGAACTTCTCTGTCTATAACATTGATACCTCTACATTGAAAAACATAAAATTATTTCCTTTAAAAAAATGTAAAATGTTTTCAAACTTTCTAAACGTGCCAAGACTTTCAGCAAAGATCATGGTACATAGATAAGGAGCCAGTTTAACAAACATGGCTGCAAAAATGGCTTTAAGCTATAAATAATGATGCATATAAAGATAGACAGTTTTCATGGTCATAGTTATGGCAAATTAAATGCAAATTTAATCAATACATAGCATTTGTTTTATAATCAATGCATCAATGTGTTGGTGTGGAGTCTTTAAATGTGATTTTCTCCCTGTTGACTTTCGTGGGTAACCAGGCTTTTCTACAACTTTATTTGTGATTGATATAAGTGCTTTAAGTGATATAAGAGACATATTTCCACTCAGGAAGGTCTTTAGTTTTTGTTACAATAGTATATATGTAGTATATATAGTAGAATATGTTTTATGAAGTAGAAAATGTCAAAATTTCACCATGTGAAGGGTTTCCCAGGTCACCACATACACATTATGTAACTTATTATGATAGTATGCTTTTTTTTCACAGCATATGTTTTAAACAAAACCTTCCCATACCTACCTAAAGTACCTATCAGTATTTGCTGCTATTTCCTGAATGTTGCCTGATTCCTTTTAGACCAGAAACAGAGGATCTCGTCTGAATGTGATCATTGTGGCTGAGGGAGCCATGGATCGGACTGGCAAGCCCATTACTTGTGATCAGATCAAAGAGGTAAATAGCCAATCATCAGATTCATACCTGATTTGAACCCACGCTGGAAAGAACCATAACCACTAAATCTGTGAATATATACATTAAATATACACTACTACAGGATCTTTACTCCTCATTAGAGAGCCTGTGTTTGATCTGACTGTGTGTGATACACTGGAATTCCCTCTTTCATATTGTCTTGTCTGTATGTGTAGTTAGTATCTAAGAAGCTGGGCTATGACACTCGTGCCACTATCCTAGGCCATGTACAGCGAGGAGGCACTCCTTCAGCCTTCGACAGGATCCTGGTGGGTTTTCTTTATATTCTTCAGGTCTCACACATGTTATTTATTGTCTTGGATTGTACTTGCATTATTTTTTTTTAACTTAAGGGTCCCTTTTGTTCCATATTTGTACTCTCTCTCTCTCTCTCTCTCTCTCTCTCTCTGTGTGTGTGTGTGTGTGTGTGTGTGTGTGTGTGTGTGTGTGTGTGTGTGTGTGGCCAAATGTAACAGGGCAGCAGGATGGGTGTGGAGGCTGTCATGGCCCTGCTGGAGGCCACTCCTGAAACCCCAGCCTGTGTGGTCTCACTCTCTGGGAATCAAGCAGTCAGATTGCCCCTGATGGAGTGTGTACAAGTGGTACGTAGCTCCAGTGATTAAGTTGTAAATAAATGGCAGATTCAGATGATGGGACATGAAAGAGTCTTACTCTGGCAGACTCCAAAAAATCTGACAATGCAGGAAAATCCATAGTAATGTTATAGACTAATTAATATGGCAGCATGATTACATGGGTTAAATATTAGGTTGATCTCTTATATTATATTATAAAATAACTATCATTAATCATTAAGTAAAATAATTAATATTAAATTATCATTAATTCTGTTTTTAGTTTTTTTTTTCAAAGAACATATCACTATAGACCTTGTAGTTCCTGCTATGCCATTTATGATGTTTAAGACTATGGCACTCTACACCAAACACCCCTAACATTACTGCAACTAACATTACTGCCTTATTCAATATTAACACAGCATAAACTTCAGTAATAAGAAACCATACATTCAATCCATGATTAAAAATTCATATAAATGAGCTAAAATGTATTTACAGCATTTTCCTAAATGTTGATAACTTACTGAATTCTGGTCTCTGGTCTGAATTAGGTCTGAATTTTGCCAGTTAACAAGCACAGATGTGATTAAGGTGTTGGTTACTCTCTCCAACAGACCAAGGATGTTACCGTGGCTATGAAAGAGGGCAGATATGACGATGCTTTAAAACTCAGAGGAAGGTGTGTGTTTGACTTTAGTTCCTTGGCTCCAGGCATTTATTTGTGGGTTGGTACTGTTTGTTGCTCTTGTTTGTTGTGTAATAATTTCACGTTTATTAAGTATATCCTTTTTTATTATCTTTTTTTTGGCTTTATGCAGTGACACAATAATATTTCTGTGTTTAGGAGCTTTGAGAATAACTGGAACACGTACAAGCTGCTGGCCCATGTGCATATCCCCGAAGTCAAAGTAAGAAGAATCAGAGCTCTGGTTTTGACATGTATACTGTTTATTTCTACACCATACCAGTTCAGTCACCTCCCAAACTGTGCTACGAGTACTTCTGATGGAATGCACACACAGTAGCTCTCTTTCTTTCCATCTCCCATTCATATCGCCTCTTTTTTTTTTCAGAGTAACATTAATGTGGCCATTCTGAATGTGGGTGCGCCCTGTTCAGGCATGAATGCGGCTGTGCGAGCTGCAGTCAGGATTGGCATCCTGCAAGGCCACAGCATGCTGGCAGTGCAGGATGGCTTCGAGGGCTTGGCCCAAGGAAAGGTGAGGAACTGCTCTAAATCATCATCACATATCCTTGTAGCGAATACTACAGTCTTGTTGGATAAGAAAACTCATGCACCATCAGGGGTGCTGTTTATTACATATGTTCCAATACCAATGGACTCTATCCATTCCTTAGATTGAGCCTATCACTTGGAACAGTGTTGGCGGCTGGACAGGAAAAGGAGGCTCTGTTTTGGGAACCAAAAGGTACTCATGACTAATTACACACTGCTCTTTGCCATATGCCAACTATCATCACCTTCTTTCATCACCTTCAGTTTGAGGAGTTCTCTCATGTCTTTCCATACTTTGGCAGAACTCTTCCAGCAAAGTACATAGAAGACATAAGCCTGAACATTGCCAAGTACAACATTCACAGTCTGGTCATTATAGGAGGTTTTGAGGTGCGTAACATGAAGACTCACCATCCACCAGCCAAGCACAATATTTTCAAGATATAATTCTCTTCTTATCCAGGCAACATATCTATCAGTCTATTGATTTATGGATTTTCTTCCCACACAGGCATTCTCAGGTGGTCTGGAGCTGGTCCAAGCCAGAGAGAAGTATGAGGAGTTGTGTATTCCCATGGTAGTTATTCCAGCTACCGTCTCAAACAACGTTCCTGGATCAGACTTCAGCATTGGAGCCGACACTGCCCTGAACACCATCACCACGGTGCGAGCTGAAGCGAAAACCCAAATACACACTTGTTAATGCTTATGCTTTTGTCTGCACAAAAGACTGAAATTTTGGAGTTAATTAGTTAAAAGTCCCGAAGGAGAAACCACTGATTATTGGAAAAAGCAACCCTATCTTTCCCTATTTTTTTATTATTTATGCCTAATTATTGCCTTATAGATAGACAGAACTACTGTTTAAAAGTTGGCAGCAAGCCTTGTGAAGTAAATGTTATTAAATGCTGAGTATTCTCCAGCATTTTTCATCTAAATTAGTGTATGCGCTAATTTACACACAATAATTTTAAAATGTGGCACTATAAAAAAACAGAAAACCTCTTGACTTCAATATTTGAAATACCAAATAATATCAAACGTTTATGGACACCTGACCATCACACCCATAAGTGCATCTTCTCCAAACTGTTGCACCAAAGTTGGAAGCACAGAGTTGTCCAAAATGTTTTTGTATGGTGTAGCATTACAGTTTCCCTTCACTGGAACTAAGGCTGAAACTAAAATGTTCCAGCATAACAATGCCATATTGTGAGGGGTTATGTGGGGGGTTGTTGGAGGATGGTACACATACTTTTGACAAAATAATTCTTGCTAAACTCCCAGAAAAAAATCATAGAATTATTTAGTGTTTTTTTTTTCTCATTATGGGGAAATGTATAATAATGTATTTTTAATAATGTATTTTTCCCCGGAGAGAATGATTAATCTTTTATGTGTGTGTTTGGTTATGTAGACCTGTGACAGGATCAAGCAGTCAGCCGCTGGCACTAAGCGCCGTGTGTTCATCATTGAGACTATGGGGGGTTACTGTGGTTACCTGGCCACCATGTCAGGCCTTGCTGCAGGTGCTGATGCTGCCTACATCTACGAAGAGAAATTCAGCATTCGTGATTTGGAGGTAAATATATGAAACACAGATTTCAAGTGGGTTAAAGTCTCTTTTATGGACTGTTTTCTTTTTTCATTTGTGCTTTCAGACCAATGTAGAGCATCTTGTAGAGAAAATGAAGACAACAGTTAAGAGAGGCCTGATTCTCAGGTTGGTGTCAGTCGAAATTACTCAAGAAATGATTTCATAATGATAAAATGTTTGAGTGAATATGTGCATTCATTTTATTTTTATTGATTTTAACTGCAGCTGAAGCTATTGTCAGATCTGCTGTTATAGAAAATTAATCAATAGCTTCTGACCAATCAGATTTAAGAATTCAGCCCTGTGGTATAATTATAATAAGGTACTTTTGGGATTAATCCTTTTTTAATTGTCTTTTTGTTTTTTAGAAATGAGAACTCTAACGCCAACTACACAACTGACTTTATCTTCAATCTGTACTCAGAGGAGGGAAAGGGGGTCTTTGACTGCCGTAAGAATGTCCTTGGACACATGCAGCAGGTAAGTGATCAACAACCTTTCATGACCAGCATTCTCTCATATGCTATTTATATGTTTACTTGAAATTGATTTGTCTCTAGGGTGGTACTCCAACTCCATTTGACAGAAACTTTGCCACTAAGATGGGTGCTAAGGCTGTTCTCTGGCTAACTGAGAAGTTGAAGGAGTGTTACAGACATGGTGAGAGTCCAATCCAAGATCTAACAGTCCAGTGTTTTTATATAGTTTTTATTTTTATATTCTTTTATATTTTTCAAATATTAAGTTTAGCTTTAGACCCTATGGAGCACTTATGTTTATCTCTAAATTGGCATCATTATATACAAGGTATACAGTTTTACTTTGCAGTATTCCATTATTTATTTTAGTATTAGATCTCTTTATAGAGCAGCCTTTGAAAAACTTGGGAGTGAACTGAAATGAATATTAGTGCAAACAACGGCATGCCCACAGGCTTTTCCTTTAAAACCCACTCCAATTTCTATCTGGTGCAATTTTAGCATCTAGAGAAGTCTCAGAACATAGTCTCGAGTTTTATCTGAACTATTTTTGCATGTAATCTGTTCTCCAAACATGTGACACACATATACATGCTTAATTGATGCCTTCTTTGGAGACTTTTTAGCTGTCCTGTCTTACATCCATAGTACTGTATGCTTGTTGTAAGTCACTGCTCCTACTTTCACGAGGTTCCACCTTCACGTGTAGAATCGGTTTAGAAATGTAAAAATTAAACTTTTAAATGTTTAGACTCATTACATTCCCACCCACACTTACTGCATATGTTGACGAATGCCAGATAGAAATGCATTTGCTCCAGGGGAAAACTGTGAAATGCAATACACAGACATTATTGCTTTTCATTTGTGACATGAGGACAACGTGCCACACTGAAAAGCAAATCCTTCGTTGCATAGCTTTTATGTTGCTTGAACTCTTCATTAAAAATCAGCAGGTTTTTTTTTTTTTTTGTAAGAATTTAAGAAGTGAATGTGATTCCTGTTGCATTGCATTTGACTTTCGTCAGTGTGTTGCAGTCATGCTACACTGAAACACAATCACTGTCCAATCACAGACCTAAGCCATACACGGGCATGTTTATTATCAGAGAAGGGACCTGAAAGTGTCACTGTGGTGTTACTGATCAAATTAAGGAACGACCTTTATAGTTTCTTATTGGCTGTTTGTTTTTAATTTTTACTGCAATTAAACCTTTAATGATCAAGCTTTTCAGAACCACTACTAATAAACAATTACTGAATGATAAAAGTATTAAAATGAGTGAAAATACAGGACCTAGGGGTTAGGCTGGGTGTGATTGCTGGCATTGAATGGTCCCAGTCTAATGTACAATGATGAATAAGCTTTATACCTGTGTGCAGATGTGCATAGACGCCTAATATGTTCATAGGAATGTGTTCTTTGTCCTTCCTTGGTTTTGACCACAACATCACTCCATCTGTGCAGGGCGCATCTTTGCCAACACCCCAGACTCAGCGTGTGTGTTAGGCATGAGAAAGAGAGGACTGATGCTCCAGGCCTTGGGTGAGCTCAAGGAGCAGTCTGATTTTGAGTAAGAGTCCCAATTTCTGTTGAAAAAAACAAACAATGCCTTCAATAGTGAGCCAACAAAAATGCCAGCTGTTTTACTGGCGGTATCCTTATAAGCACTGTCTACCCACTTGACATTTATATTTCCTCTTTCTATCTCACTTTCTCTCTCTGTCTTGCTTCCTCTAATGTTTAGACACCGTATTCCAAAGGATCAGTGGTGGCTGAAGTTGAGGCCCATTCTCAAAATCTTGGCCAAGTACAAGATAAATTTGGACACCACGGAGCATGCTCATATGGAGCATGTTATCAGCAAGAGAGTTCCAATGTCATTGTCGGGCAAAATGATATAAGGACTGAGAATGGAGAAGTAGAAAATACATTACATGGTTGCAAAGTGATTTATTATGCTGTTTTATAAGTTAGTGATAATCCACAATTGACAAATTAATAAACTATTCATTAAATGTTTCCTACTACTATGTAAAAAATAGTAATATACTGTTGACTGATAGTTTAGTTTCTCAATACTTACCCATTCATATGCTCATTAACTTTTTAACTCATTATAACATCCAGTTGGTGGTGATTAGTGAGTATATAAACTTTATTACGTATTGATAAACTTACTCAGTAGCCCATTACTATATACTTGATACTAATTAATACATAATGAACAGCTGACTAATATATAATTAAATTATGGAGAATCAATGATTGACCAACAGCATACATTATTAATATGTAACCTAAATGTAAATTGTTATCAGAAGGACTAATATAGAAATGAAACTTATTTACTGTCTGATCTGTCAGCAGTCTTTATATTTGTGCTGGTCTTTTCCTCTTATTTGTCTTCCCTTTTGTTTTACCCTGCTGTTATGTTCATAGGACCTGTACTGTTAGCAATTTGTGAAATATCAAATTAAAGCAGACATCCAAAAACACAATCTTGTCTGTAGCTTTTATAACTTTTATAATTCTCTGTGAGTAGATTTGGGCAATAAATGAGTCTATAAATAAAAAGAAGTATTTGCCTGATATTATAGTTTTGTTGCACAGCTAAAGCTTGGTGATTATGGTTCTGTGCTGCTGTCTGGAAGATCGTGTGTTCAGATTCCAGCACTGCCATACTGCCGGAAGTCTGCAGTTGTATTCACTGACAAAGTACAAAACACTTCTGATAGTAGCACTTTCTATCTTTTCAAATGTTGCACAAAGTGTAGACTAAGCACATCATTTAGATTCTGCTGCTAATTTGTTGGGTAGTGTTGTATTTTATTTATTCCTGTGAAAAAGAGTCCGTTTTCTGCTGTGCTGATGCTACAAGGGGATGTTGGTAGCTCAGGTACATAATGAGAAGGTGATAGACCCGGACAGACTAAAGGCCTAAAGCACTGCTGCATCACTCCCTTTAGGTAGAGACAATGTCCCCTGAAACACAGGATTATTATTAACAAAACATAAGACACATACAGCACAGCTCATTAGATACCTTTTATAGTGTAGCTACTGCTCAAAAATGTTATGCAGTTGAAAACAATATGCCATAGTGATGTTCATAAAAGGTCAACAGAGTCATTGATATCAAGTAGATATTTGAATATTTAATTAATCAGAACTATAAGGTTATTAACTGGACTTTGTGTAAGGGTTTAGCCATGTGCAGGCTGTAACTGTGGCTCTCAGAAGTAATGCCTGGATTATGCAGCCAACTGGTAAATGCATGATTTAGTCTAAAGTGATTCATGCAGTGAGGATTATTCCTGATGCCTGCAGTGTGAATAGGCCACATGTTATGATTATCAGAGAATGAACTGGTTTAATGGTTATTCAAATGGTTTATTCCAGCATTACATAATCAATTTAAACACTTCATATCTTGAATGAGGACCTGTTCATCCTTCCCCCTTTGTCACGGGTCTAACTACAAAAGCTTCCATTTTGAATAACAGATATATCTGTATAACTTATGTTTATTATAAATTCACATAAAATCAGTCAGTGTGGACATGACTAATATAAACTGTTCCTTATCTGGAGAAAAAAACAAAACAAAACAAAGAAATGCGCTGAGCTGATATTATTAGCGGTACTTTTATTTTAGAAAATGTTTCTAACAGCCATGTTTGTTAAAGGTGACGGACAAATGCATTTGTTTATACATATAGTGCACTACATATAGGAAGTACAAGCGATTCGTTCCTACGCTATGTAGTGCACCTAAGTAGGGTGTACGGCGCCATTTTGGTCTGGACCGTTGTTAAAAAAACTGTCGCCGTTAACCGGAAGTTAAAGGAGGCTTCAGAGGGCATCAAGAGGTCGCGGTGGAAGTCGGGACGGCGGCGGATCGCATTAATGTCTGCCCACTCGTAAGCAAAGTGCGTGTCCCCTGCGTGTCCGCTTCGGGTTGCCCGTTTTCGGAATGCACCGCACGGTATCCGCGCTTGTATTGTTTGCGAGAAAGAGTGTTTAGACTCAAACTCTGAGCTTTTCCGCGCTTGCTTTTTTGTCGTCGTCGTCGTCTTCGTCGTTCGTTTCCCAACCAGTCTGAGCTTGCTTCATATTATCGATGCATTGATAGTCAGCTAGCTAGCTAGCTAGCAAGACAGCTAGCCCATACGGTGGCTCCTAGTCTTAGCTAGCCAGGTAGCGAGCTAGCATATGTCTCAGAATTAGCTGAATAAGGAAAATCAGATAAAGTATCCTGTTAGATAGCAGAGTGCTGTATATTGGTTGTTTGTAATCCTTCGTTAGCTAGCAGATAATCTAGAGGGGGAAAAAAGCGGTAACACACGTGGGAGAGGCCGGAGAGAGAAGGACGGAGGAGAAGCAGTGACGCCAGGAGCGGCCGATGAATTCAGACCAGGGCGGAGAGCCGCTGCAGGAGGAGGCCGAGCCGGGACTGAAAGCCCGCGGGGAGGCTGAGCTGGGACCGAGAGCCCGTGAGGAGGTCGGGGCTGCAGAGGCGGGCAGTATGGTGAGTCGGGGCCTGACGCTTCATTTCGCTAATGTTAGCCCCTCTTCCCCTCCGAGCTCGCAGCCTTCAGCACGAAATGATAAATGAGCATTTAAAAAAAGCTTGCGTAGAAAGTGCACCGTGCGACGCTTAGCCAAGTTAGCAGCCGAGCTAAATAAGGCCAGGTGTTAATTTCGGCTGGTTAGCACATACGGCTAGCTAAATGGCCGTTGGTCATGACGTGAAGGCGTCACTCGCTAGTCAGGTTAGTGGCTTTTGCTTGCTAGCCTGGTTATCGATGACTCATTTATTTTTTGTTGTAAACTTTACACCTCAGATAAAACCCCAAACGTGTTAATTTCACACTTTACCCAACGCCAGACATCAGACATGTCGCTTCTGCACACTTTCATGCGTCAGTTAAATGAATTAAAACCCTAGTCAGACATCTAACCTTAGCGTTAATGTTCGCAGTGTGTCAGGTGCTTTTCACTTCACTTTAACAGTGTGTGTGTGCGTGAACAGGATTATCAGCGATCAAGTCGCACAATTATCGCTGTTAGCAGTAATTTCGCTTGCGAGTTAGCTAGCTAGCAGGCTAATGTCAGGTCGGCCATCATCAGAGGCCTGTGAGAGTATGCTAATATCCTGAGTCAATCATATGACATGCGTCTCATCGACTAACCCTAATTTACACCAATCAAACAATACAGACCAGCTTTTCATTAGGGAATATATTAAAGCTTGTGATGTGTGGATGATGTATTTATCCACTTATTGAAACAGTCTACTGTGTGACCGGGCCTGAGTGTGTTGTTTTTTGTGTGTTTTTTTTTAACTGTAAAACACGTCGTCAAACTTATGTATCCGGTGTATCATTTTACCCCCAAACACCTGTCATATCAGCTTGATATGAAATCAGTGGCAAGTGTTTAACTGCAGTTATGTCGTGGTTAAAAGGTGATCGTGTGCAACAGCTGTTTTTGAAGCGACTTGTTATGGAGGAGGAGCTGAAGCGGGTTTTGGAGCAGGTGCCTGCTTACACTTGCGCCCCCACTGCCATGTGACATGTGCCGGCTACTAAATATTTCAGCATCACAAGCTGCAGCCGTCCTGAAAAACCAGGCTGATTTTCTAAAATCAATTAGTCCTGCCTCGAGCAGACTCCTGCTGTGTGTGTGTGTGTGTGTGTGTGTGTGTGTTGACTTGAAACCTGGTGTGCTGGGATCAGGGTCTTTGTGGCATAGTACAGAGTTGGGCTTGGTGTAAAATATCACGAGAAGATGGTTCATGAGTCTGCACTTCTGCTTTTTTAACAGAGCAGCTGAGAAACAGACGACCGGGTCACTGTGTCTCTTAAATCCTTAATGGCTTAACATCAGGACTAGTGTTGCCTGAAGTGTCTCGGGTTATATACTTACTCATTACTCCAGTGTGAACGCAGTACTCGTTAAATAAAGACTGGGAAGTATTTGAAGGTGCAGTCATTTTAAAACAAAAAAACAAAATGAAAAACAAAACCCTAAAATGTTAAGCCATGGTTTTAGCAGATTTGTATCAAGTCGCTGAGAAAACCCGTTTGGAAACTGACTTCCTGTCCGAGATGCTTGTGTTTGGATGCACTTCCTGTCAGTCTACTCTGCAGGCCACTTTAGATCCAGGGCGTGGGGCTTCGTGAACATTGGTGGGCACCACTCAAATGTCGAACCCACCTAACTGTTAGAGCCCTCATCTCGAAAAATAAAAAAAAAACAAGACTAATCTTACCTCATGCATCTTGAAATAGGCTGACTCTGTTGACGTTGCAATACGTCAATACACGATCCAACCGCGTGTGTTAATTTAACTCTGATGAGTAGACACATACCGGGAATTCATTCAGCAAGTGTCGTGTCCGGTATATAATTCACTCCGATATTATTTATATAGCGCTTTAAAAATGGACATTGTCACATAGCAGCTTTACTGATAATCCAAATAAAGATTTAGATTTATGCCTATTGAGCAAGCCTGAGGCGACAGTGTCAAGGAAAAATTCCCAGAGACTACATGAGGAAGAAACCTTGAGAGGAACCAGAATCAAAAGGGAACCAAGTCTCTTCTGGGTGACACCAGATAGCGCAATTATAAATCATTACTCTTCTGCAGATGTACGTTGTAGAATCAAGCAGTGCTAAGTGTAACAACACACACAGGTATTTGACTAAGATTTGTAAAGGTCCAGGTAAGCAACTAACATGATTGAATGGAGACTACGGTTTCCTTTTAATGCTCAACTCTAGCGCCATAGACAATGAAATAGAGATGTGTGTGTGTGTGTGTGTGTGTGTGTATCCTGATGCACATCTTTACTCTGAACAGATGAGATCAGTTTTAAGCTTGAAGCAGGGGGTNTTCTCTTTTCATTTATCTTTTCCTGTCATCAGCTTTTTATGAAGCCATGTCATCACTTCACTAGCCAGACTGTAAAAGATAAATGAAATAATAATAATAATAAAACAAATAGTGAAGTGCAGAAACGTCTTATTGACCACTCTAGCGCTCTCTCTGTAGCTAGTGTCTGGTCCGAAGAGCTGAAGATGTGCTACAGAAGCCATGATTGTTCATGTCTAGAAAACTAGAGTCGAACTTGTTTCTTGTGCTTTCATCTGCTCTGCTACAGTATTTTTTTTTTTCTTTTCTTTTCTTTTTCGTTAAGTGTGTGGTTTGGTCTTGTGAAACACATTTCACAAAGAGACAGCCTCAGACGTGAGATTTTAAAATGTAGCCTTTTCTTCAAATCAGCTTGCCCTCACCTGTGTTGAGAAATTTCACAGAAATCCGGTGATGCTGTTCTTGGTATCGTGCAGTCATCGCTCGTTCTTGTCCCATAGAGTCTAGTCATTAATTAGCACCGTGCCCCTGTTTAACATATGCTGCATGTGACCAGTGAAACCTGTTCCACTCAATTAAACACTGAAATTGTAGGCCAGACAGACACAGAGCAGGAGGTGTGGTGTCTCATGGTATAGAGAATGCTGTACATGAATGACTGCACTGGCATTCTGTGGCCTCGCGTATAAGCCGTGTGAGGCAACAGTGTGTAGGAAGGGGACTTTGTGGCAAATTACATCAGCAAGCCCAGACAGAATTCTGGTTAATTACTTGTACTCTGTGTCTCTAAGAATTGCTTGCTTATTCATTTTTCGTCTGAAATAACGGTTTAGATGCAAATACTAATGCGCTATGCTAAGAGAGGCTGGATGTGAATGTTGACGGTAGCTCCTGAGACCAGCAGATTTCATGTTTGTGCTGGTTTCCTGGTGGACAAGTAGGTTTAACAGTCAGAGAACCAAAAAAAAAAAGTTATGTTTAAACATGATGCACTTCAGAGTTATGTGATCACACCTCAAAAGTTATCACCACAGTAACTGGTGCAAATCCGCATGCTGTAGTACTAGATGTCTTTACGAAACGGACCCCTCAGTAGCGTTATTCTTCGGCTCGTATGCCGCCGTGCACAAGACAAACAACGCAACAAACCGTAAACCAGAGTGTAATGAACAGTAGAGAGGATTATACCGTATAGCTCGAGGGTCGAAGGTGTCGTGCTGAACGGAAACAAGACTTTACATTTATAAATGCTGTATGGCATTTGGCTACCCAAGACATTTGGAAATGTTTATGCATTTTTTTTTTTTTTTAATATGAAAATTATTTTAGCTGCAAACCAAACATTAGTCGTTAATATTGATTAGATTTGTTTCATGTAGTATGAAGACCAGATCCTTAGCTTTCAGAGTGTGTTGCTTATGCTGCTTCATTTTATTTTATTTTATTTATTTATTTTTTTTAAAGGGTAAGTCAAAGACGTATTCTGAGTTTAAGGGGTAAATATTCAAGCTGTTCCTTTACATGCATCACTGCTGCACTTTGTTAGAAATGTCAAGCGTCGTAATGAAATTTTAGTGTTTTTTTTTTTTTTTTTTTAATTTGTGTTCTACGAAGCAGAAAGGAAATTTAACATCATGATTCAAGCACACAGTTTGAGTTATAACAAGTGATAACCTTGGTGTGTAGCAGCTATCTAAAGCGATGATCTTGATAGAGTAGCATAAAGGAAATGATCATAACCCGAGAATGAATTATTTTTTTGAAGTATTTATTCAGAAATTACTGCAAACTGTTCCACATCAGTGTGGTTTAATACATGAATAGTTTCTTGTGCATTTGAACTGGAACGTGACCGCGATATCCGTTTGACGGCGTGTGGGGCTCGCTGCACTAGGAAGCTGATTTGTGTATGACGGCAGTGTTGGAGAAAATCATGCCTACAGAATAACAGCTTTAATCTGAACCTTGCATGCTTGTCTAAAGCAGATCGCACCGAAGCCGGCGTGACTCGAATATAATGTGGGACACTAGATGAATAAATGTCTGGAACATTAGCTTCCTCTTTAATTTAAAGGTCACGCTGGAAGGCATTGGTGAGTATGTCATGGTGAAGAAACTGAGGTAGATAATAGCCGTTTCTCCTCAAGCTCATTCACAGTTGGCTTTGAATTGGGCCTTTCAGTGTTCTGAAGTGTGCTCTGATTAGCAAACAAGCAATACGGTGTTATTATTCTGACATGTATGCACAGCCGATTTTCCTTGGATCATGATGAATTTGTAGCTCCTCTAGAAACTCTAGAGCTGTCGTATCTTGTTGGGTTTCACTTAATGCTGTTTAATGTTTTTCATTTTCATCAGTTTAACTGTTGCAATGAATATCTCACAGTGCTGAAGGGCATGTACCAAGTTCAAGTCAATACCAGGACTAGTAACTGGCATTGTTCTAGCAAAACGGCACTTTTTTTTTGTCTGTTTAAGCTCAGGAGTGTATAAATGCAGAAGGAGCTATACGCATTCATGTATTTCTATTTTTTTGTTGCACACTCGCATGTAGTTGATTCTGTTTAAATATATTTACGACATGGACATTATGGACTTCTGGTTGTTCTGAGGTATTCAAGTACAATTTGGTCTGGATACCTAAAATTACTTGCTTACACATGTCCTATTAAGCTGTGTTTAAGTTTTAATGCTTGGTTATTAGTGATTTTATAGCTATAAATAAGATGCTCCAGAGTAGTTACATGGTTCCTAGTGGTGCTTGACAGTACCTTTTTTGACTAGTGCTGTTGATTGAACACGTGAGACACATTTTGAGTTTGATGCCGGGAGATTAAATGCACTTCTGTCCATTCTGTTTTCACTGACTTGTTTAAAAAAGAAATAAATTAAATAAATAAAGCCATGTTGGTTTGTTAATCAGACAGGAAAGGGTTAATATGATTAAAAATCTATGAAGTCTGTGAAACCTCTCCCCTTTTGGACTAGCCCTGTAGCTAGTCTCTGGTCTGATGAGCTGCCTTCAGCTAAAACATTTTCATAAATGCATGAGTGGATAAACTGCAACCGACGATCAAGTCGAATTAGTTCCTGTTTTAAAAGCTAGAGTCGGTGAACTACAGCCAGTTACTCAGTTTGGTCTGCTGAAATACTTCGCTGCAGTTGATGACCCCTGGCTTGGAGTAACGTGAGCAACAAAGACTTGATTATGGAATCAAGCAGTGAGACATTGCACACGTTTTGTCAGCTCCCACACGAGGATGAACGATAATACATCGCAGATAGACATGCTTTGTTTCTTTAAGGCTTATTAATGGTTTTATAATAAACAGCCCATGAATAGAATGCTCCTGTATTTTGCAACCTTGCTTGCCCTAGCTGAGTCTTTTTTTTTTTCACCACCGTTTTCTTCACGTTGTAATTTAGTACTATTTATGGAAGAGAAGTGTGTGAGTGGTCCTTGTTCATGTAGTCTCTGGTACTCAAAATATGTGTTTGTGGGGGTTATTAAAAAAAAAAAACAACAACAAAAAAAAACCGCACACCTACAGCCATACTGCCATGGAACAGCTACCTTTTTTTTTTTTTTTTTTTAAAGCATAGTTTTCTGAGAATCCTTTTCTTTTAAACAACCTCCAATAACTGTTTTAAGGAATAGCGTTATTTTATTTTAAACATATAGTCCATCTATCTGCATGGCAAATAATACATTGGGGTTGAATGAGGTATGATACAAAGGCATTGTTTAGGTAGTGAGCTCAGTCACTAGGTCTGAGAAAAATACAATATATACTGATTACATGAGTTTTTTAAAAAAAAATATATATATATATACGGGCATTTTTTTTGTTAATGCTCTTGGTTATGGAGTATCAGATAAGATGTCACCAGGAATGTGCTTAAAATGTGTTACTGAACATAAGTGGTGACCATAAAAATCATAATCTTTTAAACACAGCCCATTTAAAAACTGCAAAAGGAAGCATAGCTATGATCAGTTTATCAGAAAAACTTAATTTCTGTGTAAATTGGTTTAGTGGATCTTGTTCAGCTCCATCGCTGGGGAGTATTAGGATCTCTAAGCAACAGTAAACACTTTTCCCATTGGACGTGGCTGGTTCGTTCTAATCCTTAATAGCTTGGTTCGAAGTCTGGTCAAAGTCTAAAGGCCCAGTGAGCCATTTAAAATGTGTTTAGTCATCATTGTCAATACCGTGGAAGTCTGTGATAAGTGATTATTTAATCAAGTAGTGTTTATATATTTAAAAAAAAAATTTTTAAAGCCAACTAGTTATCAGACCGTAAAATCTATTTACACGTTTATCCATTTGGCACACGTTGCATATTTAGGTCTTTTTGACGTTCAGGGCTTGGGTTGTTTGTATCCAGTTTGCTATAGTTGGTGAATTGTGAATGCCATTTTTGATCCCAGGAGCAGTCCAGAGATCCGACTTAAACAGTGTTCTGGGCTCATTTCAGCCAAACCTTTGAGCAGTTCACGTCAGGTGCAGAAGTTATCCTCGAGTAAGTAGTGTGATTGTTTCAACTTGTCACATTACTTCCTATTTGTACTTTTGTGGTGCTGGGATAAGTGTTGCTATTGTTACTGCTATATAAAACAAGACTTTCACACACGACTGGAGCACTGTAATTAGCTCAGCTTTGTGGTGCAAGTGTGTGCACTGAGGTCAGTGTGTTAAAAATAAATAAATAAATAAATAAATAAAATAACTGGATGTCTCATTTTGGCCTGCATGGCAAAATATCTTGTACGAGAGTGGCTCCTTGTTTGCAGGAATTTGTGCACGATGACATGCCACACATCTAAAAAGCACTGTCCTTCGCCACTGAAGTGTTGGTATTGAAGGAAAACACTAAACAGCAAAAAAGATGAACCTTTTTACAGTTCTGAAGGAAATCTGCTGTGTGAACACAAACCTGTGATTGAGCCCCGCCCCCCAAACAAACCCAGAATTTGCCCTGGGTCTGCGTTCGAGTATTCGGACCATGTGATCACCAACCTTGTGCTCCTCCCTGTAGATGTACAGCTGGAGTCTATAGCTTAACTTTTGCTATGCATAGTGTATGTGTGTGTTAATAATCATAATTTGCTAATCATAATGATTTAGTAATTAATGCTTCATCATTGTCAGTTTCTGAACACAGCGCTGCTTTTGCTGGGTCTCTTTCTCACCCCAGCAATGACGCTGGTGTGTTTGTGAAAACCCCAGCAACACTTCTGATATACACGTACCACAACAGCATCCCCCTCGAGAATGGCCCACCTCTGAAATAACATCTAATCAGCGCTGGTTCTTTGGTGGTTGGAGAAGAAGGGGCTGATACATTGTACATGCAACAGATGTAAACTACAGCCAGTACCTGTATACGTGCAAGGTGACCTTCAGGGTAGCTCCCTGATGAAACTGTGTAGCTGATAAACTGGCAAATTTATGTAGTGCTAATTCTAATCATGTTATTCCCACCCCTTTCCCACATTCAGTATTCCTTATTTTTAAAAGTGAACCTATAAAGGAGATCCTTCTTTAGGCTCCATTAACCCCATGCAACTGTAGAGAAAAGCCTGTGATTTATTTGTGGCTTGTATGAAATGTGATGGTGGTGTTCAGGATTGTAAATGGAGACACTGGGAATGGTTATCTGGCTATCTGGTTGCTGGTGCACTATTTTATCTTCCTAGTGTGAATAGTCAGGATAAGCCGGCTCTCCGTGGGGCTCCCAACAGTGAGGTGGCTCTTATGTAATCCCTAATCTGCTCCACCAGTTTAGTAGGAGTACCACTGCGTACCATGTGACTGTTCTCCTTCTGTTTATTGGTAACGGTTTACCGCTGCTGGTGAAGGCTGATGCTCTGCTTTATAGTTACAATTTATTCCACTGTCAAATGGTAAGGGGTGAAATGGGTCATGGTTAGCTTTTTGTCTCTTAATTTTAATGTTGCTTGGTTTGGTTTGCACTTTGCAATTTCTTTTTTTGTTTGGTTTTTGGTGTACATAATTTCATCTTAGTCCTGTTGAAGATAAAGCCAGAAAACTACATTTAATAAACATAAACTTTTAGTGATGTGTTAATCTCAGATTTCTCCAGGCCATGTATATTACTTTATTCTCCTCACTCATTACGTCACCATTTCTCGGGTACCTGTGCTAAATTTTAGTACCCTTCTTACCTATGCGAGCTGAACCAGGGTAATGGGTGGAGCTAAAAATACTGCACACTGCTGATTGGTTTAAATGTACTCATTGCCGGTTTACCACAATCTAACTTTCGTATGTTATTTTACGGAGTTGGTATTGGTGCACACTCGAGCTTCACAAACACATTTAACACTGATCTGATGTCCCCAGATAATGCTAGCCTGGAGCCTTTCTCATCACATTCATTGATCAGGAATGGGAATTTGGGGGAGGGAAGGAATATCCTGCCCCAAGTTGCTGGAGTGGCTGTGTATGTGACTGCCATGTTGTGTGTCCAGGTTACCTCGAAGGGAGCTGGTCTGAACCCTAATGCCAAAGTGTGGCAGGAGATGCCCACTGTACCCAGTGAGGCTCCTGTGGATGGCACCGAGGCCTCCCCCTGGTCCCAGTCGAACATAACTGAAGGTAACTACAAGACTTCATAGTGTTTTGATCAAAAATGTTCTAAATATTACTGTGGTGGGTGATAAAGGTACTGTGTCCTGGGCTGACTCCCCTCCCCTCCTCTCCTCCAGAGTCCACTGGATGTAAAGCATACACACCTGGCTTCCCAGTTCTCATGGACAACAGCACCACGGCCGCAGCAGATGGTGTGGTCAACGGCATGGACCCCTCTGACCCAAACCCTCTGACTGGCTGTAATGGTCAGTAAAACACTGATTTGATCAAGCTTTCTAAAAAGCTTTTTTTTTTAAATCTTAGTGTTGTGTGATGGCTATCAGTTATTGCACTGTAATAGCCAGATTCTGTGCTCTATCTGCATGTTTTTCTTGTACAGAATCCAAACTGTCTGAAGATCAGCCTCTCTCTGCAGAAGGCTTGCGCGAGTCTCTGAAGAAAGAGCTGGAATTCTGCTTCAGCAGGTACGGGCAGCTCTTAAAGGCTTTGCAGTCAGTTCTCTTCGGGTGGCTGCGTGTGCATGTTTCAGCTTCTTTTTCTCTGTCTAACAGGGAGAACTTATCGAAGGATCTTTACCTGATCTCTCAAATGGACAGCGACCAGTTTGTGCCAATCTGGACTATTGCCAGCATGGAAGGAATTAAGGTCCTCACCACTGATATGGACCTTATCTTGGATGTGTTGAGATGTAAGTGTCTACGCTGCGATTACATTCGAAAAGAAATCTCACACATTGGTCATTAACGTTCTATATAGATGGTGGTTCTGGAGTTGCTCTTTTGCATGGGTTACATTTAGCAGCTCATTCATTGGACAACACCTTGCTGGTTACACTGTAAAATAATTTTAGTTACCCGTTAACTTATTAACGTACTGTTTTGTTGCACCTGTTTGTGGTGTTCGCAACCCCTTCATCCTAAGTTTGATGTAAAACAAGGGCAGGTTTGCCAGATTCATTCATTGAAATCATGAAACCATCTACTACTTGTATATTTTGAATGTTCTCATTGTCATAAAGCTGACAATCTTGGCAAAATGTCATACTTGACTGGGGCTTATGCAACCTACTTGCCAGCTGCCTGCTACTTTCACTGAAGCAACTGTTTCCTTTCTTGCTGTTCCTCATTTTCATCATTTCCTTCTTCACACATTCTTGATCATGGTGTGCTGTCACCCATTCATTGACTAGTTGAACCAATCGTTTTACACCAACTATATGTTGCCAAATATGGCCTTGTAATGCTTTTCAAAGGTGAGATTTAAAAGATTTAATTATATAGTAAACACAGTTTGCATCAGTCTCTGAGATTGCATTGACGGTCATACTCGGATGGATGACGTGTTAAAATGATGTACAGGCAAACCACATTCTGATTAGGATGAAGCTTGAATGAAAAAGGCAGAATAGATGTACACTATGCAGTTTGGGTGAGGGCGTATCCCCCAGAAAGTGGCGAGTAAATGATAAGTACGGAATAACTTGGCAATGTGGTGTTACAGGAAAATAATCAACGACCAGGGATGGTGTGAAACCGTCCAAGCCTATGGATGATTGTTTTCCTATAACACCACACACATTTTATTCTTCTTGTACCGCAGGAATTTGCCAGTGATTTAATTTATTTTATTAAAGAATGATGCACTACTTCTTGTCCGTTAAGTGTTACGTTTAATATTGTGGAACATCCAAGAAAAACAAGTTACTTCTTATCACTTATGTCATAGAAGCTCTGAACAGCAGCCGCCTTTTTTTTTTCTTCCTCCCTCTTTTGAATTTAAGCCAGAAAGGCAACTCGTCACTGAGAAACCACAAAACCCTCCATCCTAAAGACTTAAAGGAACAGCTTTACCTCTGATCATGGGATATTCCTTCCATAAATGTTAAATAAAACTTCACACTATCAACAATTAGACATTATCCTAAGTTAACAGTGCAGTATTTAATCGGTTTATTATTACCGATTAATAATCTGGATGATGACACGTAAATTATGTGGAGCATCAAGTCCCCGTGAATGCGCAGTTGGTGTACAACCAGAACATATTAGAGCGAGGACTTGAATACAAACCTGTGATTTGCCCTGCAGCAGACAGCTATTGTCAGAGCTGTTGTTAAGGAAAATTAATCAACACCTTCTGACTATTCAGCTTGAAGAATTCAGCAGTGCTGTAATAAGAGGTGTTAATTTGAAGCTCTAGTTGTGTGCCTCTCTTTAATTTGCCCGTTTTCTCTGCTCAGCATCTCCTATGGTTCAAGTGGATGAAAAAGGGGAGAAAGTGCGGCCTAATCACAAACGCTGCATCATCATTCTGCGAGAGGTTCCAGAAACGACCCCTGTGGAGGTATTAATGTTGTGGAAGTGTGGGGTAAATTCATGGACTTCCTGAATAAGCTTCATTTGTGCCTAATTTTGCACACACTCTGATTTGGGTCTTCATATTAGGAAGTGGAGGCCTTGTTCAAGAATGACAACTGTCCGAAGGTCATTAGCGTGGAGTTCGCGCACAACAATAACTGGTACATTACATTCCAATCGGATACGGATGCTCAGCAGGTGAGAGCCGTGATTTACAGGGTGGGCATTTTACTCTCATGCGACGTGTTTTTCATCTTTGTTTAAATCGCTTCTGTATTTCTTCAGGCATATAAATACTTAAGGGAAGAAGTCAAAACATTTCAGGGAAAACCCATCATGGTGAGTGGTGTAAATATGTGAAATTAGCTTTTTAAAAGAAACTACATTGCAGAATAAAATTGGCCTGGTTTCTCATTATGCTTTTGTTCACAGGCCAGAATAAAAGCCATCAATACCTTCTTTGCAAAGAACGGCTACCACAGCCTGGACTGCAGTGTGTATCAGCAGCAGTCACACACACAGTCCCAATACAGCTCACCGCTCTTCATGCAGCCTATATACAGCCCACAGCAGCAGTATCTCTACGGCATTGTCCCTCCCACCTGGACTCCATCTCCAACTCCGTACTTCGAGACTCCTCTGGTGAGGCCTTCTACCCGAGCTGCATCTGAAAAGCAACATGATGCCTTGATTAAACAGCTGACTATTGCGTATTTGCCTTAAATTAATTTAGAACTTATAATTACATGCAAAAGGTCGACTGGTGTGTCTTCTGTTCATCACAGGCACCTTTTCCTAACAGCGGCTTTGTCAATGGATTTGGCACAGCTACACACTACAAAACTGGTTCAAATTCTCTCAACATCGGACGCCCTTTCAACAGAAACCGGTTTGTCTTTATCTTGATGTATAACACGCTGTAGCTGCAAGACTATTAGTTTACTGTTTTGCATTGTACCAAGTGCAATGCTGCTTTTTTTTTTTCTTTTTTTTTTTCTGAATTTCATAAATTTAATTTTATGACTGTCTTGACATTTGTTTTAAAACTGTAATATATTATAAAGCTTAAAAAGTATAACTACAGTAACTACAGAGGTGGACAAATCATAAATCCTTTACCTAGCCCACCAGGCAAATGAAAGCTGCAGTGTGCTGCCCAGTCTTGTGTTTTGTTTGCCTGGAAACTGAACAGATGAGACTAGCGGTAGCTCACATTGCATAACACCTGGCCATAGCTAGTTTAAGTGCATAAGTACAGACTAAGGAAACTGGGAAGGGGAGGAGTGTGTAGCTTTAATCCTTAGGCTCTCTTGATAAAGTTTTAATGCAGCACAGTGTGGTTGCAACCTCGACAGAAAGTTTCTTAAGATTCAGAATATTTCAGCTCTGCGATGTGGTGTTCTGTCCTCACACTGGAAGTTTTTTAAACCTTTAAGACTCCATGTAGAAAGCAGGAGAGTTATATGACTGCTTTGTGGTGGATGTTATTTTGCTCGATATGGTGGCACCAGTGGCCGGTAAATAATCTGCCTTTTTTAAATCTTTCTGCCACTGGCCAATTTGTGTAGTGCTGCAGGCAGTGGGAGTAGCATGCCTTAAAGCTTTTCCCCCAATAGCCATTATAAAGTAAGGTTTATCTTAGTACTCTGCTTGTCAAAGCTACTTGTCTGTCAGACAACTATGAATTTTTTAGAAAAAAAGCCCAGACTCAATCTGCTAGTCCCAGGCTAGTGATTTGTCCACCCCTTAACTAGTTGTTCAGGTGGGGTATTTATTATTATTTATTTATTTATTTTTAAATACGACCTATTAGTTTTACACTCTTTACCTTGGCTTTCTTATTGTCCCCACAGTGTCCCACTCTATTCAAGAAAGAATGTAATAAATGCCTTCAGGTACAGCTGTTAAAGCTTGAAATATTATTTGTGTAATCATCACTCCATCCTTCTCATGTGTCAGAAATAACTCAACCATCCAATGAGTCTACAGCGTAAATCTCACCATGTTAAAACAAAACGATCTTTAATGTTAAAGAATTGGTAATCTTTCTCCATGATTTAAGTGATATTACTTTGGCTGTGAGGTTTGCATTGGTGTGCTGGTAAACTTCAGTTCCAGCTGAGCAGCACACCAGTCCTGATTTTTAGTATTTGACTCAGTTGGCAATCATTGTTTTGGTAATGAGAACATTCTGGCCAGAACCGTCTTTTTCCTGAGTTTTTATCATTATAACTAACCTTTTGTTTTCTGTCGGTGTCTTTACTGTGCTTTAAGAGGAAGTGGAGCTCTCTAAGTAACAGACTAACAAAGTTATTTGGGATGAAGTATCTTCCTGGCCAGTGTTTTAACATATGACTTGAAGAGCCTCAAATTATAATGTCTCATGTTTGGGCACATTATCAATTTCCGTTCGGCTAAAGCGACACTTTTTAATCTTTACCCTATAAAGTGTTAGGAAATGAATTTTGCTCTCTGTGAGAAGTCAAAGTTATCGCACTGCCAGAGAATAGCTCGGTGACTAGATGCCATTCCATACTTGCTTGCAAACACTGTTTTATATTGTGTAATTCGTGCATGCTACCTCAGTCAATGGTTCATTGTCCCCTGTCCAAATCTGCTTATTATTAAATAGCACAAGAGGTTGGTGCAGTTGTATCTCATGCAGACCTGTGCTTAAACAGGAACCACGTGAAGCCCCAGACCAGGCTGAATGACGGACTGGCCTCCACTGTCCCCTCAGTGACTGTGGTAGACGGGCTCCGCAGTCCACAGCCTCCTGTTAGCAGTAGCTCAGTGTTGGCCACCTCTGAGCTGAGCTCCTCTTTCCCACACCTGACCACCTCCTCTGAGCCAAACGATGACAGCACCATGGCTGGACGGGGACGGTATGATTCATGACTCATTTCACAAATAGTGCCATGTGAAGTCAGGAACTTGTTCAAGGTAGTTCATGTTTTGGTCCTAAAAATACAGAAATAATTAGTGCCATTATTGATGTAGGAATTGCCTATATTTAAAACGACACCTTCTATGTCAATTCTTTGTGAACTTCCAGCCTGTTTTTTTTAAAAAAAAAAAAAAAAGCCCTAATCTCTGTATTAAACCCAACACAAAGTGAGGTTACCTGATCTGAGTTTATAGTTGACCGAGTTTGAGACCCAGCAATCACTGAAGGAGTAACCATCTGTTTACAGGAGGAATACGTACAGAGCGACTCGTCGGAGGAGAGAGGATGAACGAACCATAGTAATACACACATTCCTGCAGGTTTTACATTCTACCTTTTCATCTTTACGCTCTGTGCTTTTTATTTACTCCCCCTGTGCTCTCTCTTCCGCAGAGGCCAGTTCCTCTCACTGAAGTTAAGGTTTCACCACCTAAATTTGACCTGGCTCCTTCCAATTTCCCTCCACTCCCTGGCTGCTCAGGCAGCCCACAGGGAGAGCCAGTGCTAGAGAACCGTATGTCTGACGTGGTACGGGGTCTCAACAGAGATAAGGTGAGCTCACTCTTGGCTCGAATACATGAATCCGCACCCAGGACTGATTATTGAGCTCATTTTGGAGAAGCTAGGTTTGCTTTTGAGCCATGGCTCATTCACAAGAGTTCACTTGTGTGAATGCCGTTTGTACAAAATGGGACACATTAATATGGACAATGATTTTATGTTCCGTTTTAACTGTGTGTTTAAGCTTTGAAAGTGTAGTGCTGTGTGCACGGCACGTCCTCGTGTCTGTCTCGTTGTAGAAGAGTTTTATTCAGTCCAAACGTTCACACCACAAATGCCATCTTAATACAATAACACTGACATTTTGAACTTGTCCCAAGTGTGGAACAGAGATTTTGTTGCTCACGTACAGATTTAAAAACAAAACTTAACAAACCTGAGCAATCTTGGGTCTGAGACAAAACTGCATTATAAAAATACGTAATGATCTGTTTTCTGTTTTTCATGAAAAGCTCTTAGATTTGATTTTGTGACTTAATCTCTTTCCAGCAGTCAGACTCAAACAAAGAATCCACTGTGAGCACTGCTGCTCCGGCCTCTGAGGAGACAGTCCCCAGACCTGCACTGACTGCAAGCAAACCCACTGTTCACACTGCAGATCCTCCTAGCTACAGGTAGGCCTGAAGAGGGCAAGACGGACAATAGTGTTGATTCTGGCTCTATATTAACACACACACTATTACATCCCCTTATTTAGCTTGATGTATTATTAGTCTTTATAGTATATGAAGTGTATGTGTGTAAGTATTATACCGGGTGACTATGAACACACCCACTGAAGACACATCTAATGCTGTGTGATATTTGTTCCATTTTCCTTGTGTGGTTCTTAGCGCAAGCACAACCCCTCAGGAGAAGAAACTGGATAAAACTGAGCCCTTGGTCCATAAAGAGATGCCTGTGAATCCGAGCACCACCTCAGCCATTCCACCGACTCCAGCTCAGCCTGCTCCTGCCTCCAAGACTCCGCTGAGTCCCGCCAACCCTGCAGCCCCACAAGCCAACGCTGGCCACCCCAGCCCCGCCCCACTGGTAAACGCATTCATTGTCTACAGAACTTGAATTGATTATTGCATACCACAATCTGGATGATGAGTAATCTTCACTTCCTATAGCCATATTGTTCACACTCTGGTTAGTCAGTTTCAAGATGGGTGTGCTAAGGTATCAAAATAGTGAACAATTACTTTGAGACTTAGTGTGTTTCCTTGAGTTCGAATTCGTTTAGGCCAGCTATGACTTACCTGGACCCCAGAGTTCTGTGTGACAGCCAGGAGTAAATTAACGAAAACCCAAAACCTCATAAATATATAATCTTGCACCTCAAGCGCCTTCTTCTCTCTGGTGCGTGTCATTGCTTGAAGGGTGGAGTTTTTCTTGCACTTCAGACTTCTTGCTTGTATAAGTCTCGTAAGTCACATTTTATATGAAACGGAAGTCTATTGTATAGTTCCATGTTCTGGTCTGGATTATGCTGTCACCCTTTTGCCATAAAAACAGGCAATACATGCTAAACACCAGTCCAGTGTATGTTTGTTGTCACAACCCTTGTTTTTTTTTTTTTTTCCCCCTCATGCTGCTTACTTACCACGTGTTTACTGGCCACTGAAAATAAGCTTTGGTCTTGGGCTTGGGATAAAATCTTGTCTCTTATCTTAGGAGCCTCGGAAATTGAGCTACGCTGAGGTGTGCCAGCGCCCCCCCAAGGATCCCCCACCACCTCCTCCTCCACCTGTGGTCAGCCCCGGTCCCGCCAGCTCTACCTCGCAGCCTCTGAGGGAGCTGCGTGTCAATAAGGTGGACGAGCAGTCGGGCGGCTGCGAGAGGCCCGAGCGGCCACAGGAGCGTGGGGGGGACTGTAAGAGCAGAGAGAGCCGGCCGGCTCGTGACTCACAGGGCTTCTACCGCAGCAATGGCCCTCCTAGAGCCAGCACGGGGGGCTTCAAACTCCGCGAGCAGCAGAGGCGTCCACAGTTCACCCGCCGCACTTCACCCCAAGGAGCCTCCAGACACACTGGCAAAGAGCAGAACATCCCCCCTATATCGCCAAAGTAAAGACTCGACTAAATCCTTACAAATGTATGAATATATACACATATATATAAATATAAATATATATATATATATATATATATATAAAGAGATGAAATATAAAAAGTTTAAAGATCTAAAATAATAGCCACCTCTTTTGCCTGGAGCACATCCACAGGAAAATCTCATGAAATGACAATGCACAGACGGAGACGTCCTGGCGTACGGGCATCAAAAAAACATTGGAAGCTAGTTATGAGCTTGTTGAAGGAAGTCATCAAATAGGAAAAAGTGCGCTTCTAAACTTGACAATGCCCCTTCAGAATGTAATTCTTTTTTTTTCTTTTCTTTTTTTTTTTTTGTGTTGCTTTCTTTCCCCACTTCTTGATAAGGGCGTTTTACCCAGGAGGCAGAGGGACTTGGGGCATCGTAACAGCCGAGTGCTCACAGTGCTGCTGTTGAGCTGAATCAATAACGGCAGTCTGCGAAGAACATATACACTAAGAAGAAAAGGAACATGCATACTGTCATGTACCTATACAAAGATATCACTTTGACATACAAGGATTCTACTAATATTTTACTTTTTTTTTTTTTCTTCCTTCTTCCCTCCTCTTCTTCTCCATTCGCATTGGCAGGTGACTGGGAATGCAATGTTATGGAGGGAGTGAAAGATGTACATGAACTTTGCTCTTTGAGTGGAAGGATGTATTTTGCAGTAGTGTTGATGAATCAGTTTTGGGATTTAGATCCCGTTTAGAAAATGCAACGCCTGCTTGAGTGGATTGGCAGATAGCTAGGAACAGCAGTGAGGCTTGCTGTTGGTCTGGAATTTTGCATCATTTTTGCTTGACATGGCTGATCTAAGCTCTCCAAATCAAAAGAGCTGCTGCGTAGAAATGTGTAAAAAGATGCGTTGGCTTGTGGAGCTTCAGTAATTATTCATATACATCACTTCATGAGGTCGGAGCCTGCCAATTTTAATGCTGGATCACTGGTTTGCTTTCTTTCTTACTTTTTCTTTTTTTTTTTTCCTCGCTCTTTATTTCTCTTTTATTATTTATAGTTAGATGGTGTAAACAACAGCCTGTGAATGATCACAATATCAGTCAGGTACATAGACACTCAAGTATTTTGTCATCTCAGTTGTTTTGTTGTTGTTGTTATTGTTGTTTTTTTTCCCCCTCTGTGTGTGTGCATTATTCTCCCAAAATGGCTTCTGAGCAAGCTCATTTTCATAATCAGTCAGGCGCTTGACTCTGTTTACAAGATCGTCGGTTTGGGCTAAGAGGCAGAGATGAAGCTGCTTTTGATTGCGTTTTGGGCGACACACTATTCTTAAAATCAGGACCCTCGCTATAATGATTAGTAGCTCTTGTGCTTAGGTGTGTGATAGTGATTTAGGTCAGGAAAACCCAAGGCCTATTTTTTTTTTTTTTATTGAATGACAAATGCTGTATTGTTTCAGCTGTACAGAAGTGGGTTGATTTCACTGTAAAAAAAAATTGGTTTAAATTGTGGTAGATCCTAAAATGGCGAATGTTTTGGTTCATAACCTTGAGATACAGTGCAAAGCACAACATACAGGATGAAAGGCTGAAAGTATGATTTTTGTTGCACTTCCAGCACACACTCGTGATTGTCCACAAATCCTGATTCATCAGCTGATTTAACTACAATTGTCTGTTTTTAAATGGCTTTGTGTATTTGGGGAGTATGGGGATCATATTACTCTTCTTTCCCTGGTGAATATAAGTGACACATTTAGTGCAGGCCATTGAAATGTTAACAGATGAATGATGGAAGACATTTTCCTTAAGACATTTTTTTTTGTTTGTTTTTGTTTTTTTGTTTTTTTTGTTTTTTTTAAAAAAAAAGCTCAGTTTTGTTTGGTTGAACCCTGTTGCTTATTGTTGGTCTTGGGCATTTTATCATACACCAGAGTCATTTCATGCAATTTTGCAAGATCAGCAAAACCTTTAAGGAATCTCTCTCTCTCTACATGCTTATTGTGTCCTCCTTGATTATCCCACAAACGGAAGACTCGTCTCGACATTTTAGATGGTTTACATCAGTGACCTTCACAAAAAAAAAAAAAAAAAAAAGTGCTCAGATCTAGAATGACTTTTGCTCTTGGCATCTGTACCAAAACACGAGTTGCTTTTGCGCGTGTGAGCGGTCGCTCCTGGACGATGACCTTTTTACCGCACGTGCAGCAACTCTGCCACCGCCAGAAAGCAAAAGGAGGGCGAGGAAAAGAAAACCAATGTGAAAGTGAACTGGTGCTGTTAATTTAAAATTGTAATCAGAGGAAGATGCAGTATTGCTGTTGAATTCATTGTAAGTATTGTGGATTTTTTTTTTTTTTTTTTTAAATTGAGTTTTTAATCTATTTTAATCCCCCTGCCCATCCCTCCCTCCTCACCCTCCCCAGTCTATGTAGGCCATGTTCCTGACTTGTGTACAAAATGACATTGGGAGAGAATCACAGATTTAACATTTGTATATTTTTGAGATTTCAGCAAAGAAAATACTTGACGCATTTACTAGAGGCTTAGTAATGCAGTAAATAAATAACGAATCACTGGGGCTTTTATTGTTTTTTCTTTTCTTTTTTTTTCTTTTTTCTTATTTTCATTTTGTTTTCATTAATGAATTTGAGCAGCTAGTGGTTTAGTGTAATGGAACAAAATGCACTAACTTGTTTAAAAAAAAAATCTTACTGTTAATGTAATGTGAAATCATATTAGAAGCATAAGATAATGACATTGTCGAGCGGCTTGCAGAAATCTACAGGAATAGCATTCTCCTTAATGTTTGGGTTCTCACTGTTAATTGGTTTTAGGGCTGCTGTGGCAAAGGGAAGAATTAATATAACAATGGATTGAAAGTGTTGGAGACAGTACATTCTAGCTGTCTGCATAAAATGTCATTAAAAAAATAAATTATTTTGTTTTGGCCTTGGAGTTTCATTTCCTTTATTGCTGTGTGTTCTTTTTAAGTACTTGACGTACTAAACTGTAGTCTCATTGAGTTCATATTTTCCAAATCATGTTATTTATTTATATTGAACTGCTTCCTGTACACACGTACACACACACACACACACACATACATACATCTCGGCTCCTGTAAAACCGCCGCATGCCATGAGATGCCTATATTTGGAATCCACAGCTGGGTATGTAAAGAATGACAGATGACCATTTTAAACTATTTATAGTCATACTTTTCTATAATTTAGATCAAACTCGTATAATTTTTAACAGCTTTTGAATGAATCCCACTTTCTACCAAAATGGTTCCCTCTCTTTCATTCACATGCATCTTCTCTGTATAAAAGTTCATTTCCATTTTAAAGCAAATATACATGGTAGATCATGGAGGTGTAACAGATTATGGAGAGGGGAAAAAAGCACAGATTTCCTGTACACTTTTTTTTTTTAAAATGTTTTAAAATTTAAACATTTTCTCAGCTCAAACATTTGTGGGTGTTAGTCATGTGGAGCATCTTGTATCACTTGCCAGCAAAAAGACTGTAATCTTTTACAAGTGGAAGTGGAAGCAAGTGGCATCTTTCAGAGAAAAAGGTAAAATTACATTTTCATCCGCTTAGGGTATAAAAATGCAAGGGTTTGTCCATCGACAACGTGTGTGTGTGTTTCTATCAAGCATCCTGGGTGTGGATTGATTTCTGTTAAGTGTGTGTGTATTTCTATAGAGAGAGAGAGAGACAGTGTTCTTGATTTCAAAATTTTGGAGTGTGTATGTGTTAGTTTTTATAGAATGAGATGTGTGCATGTGTTAGTATCTAATGAATATAGAGATTGAGTGAGTGTGTGTGTGTGTGTTCTTTAGAGCTGGTTGAGAATGTGTGTTTTTGTATAAAGTGATGTGTGTGTGCGAGAGTGAGTGAGTGTGTGTGTGTGTGTGAGAGAGATAAAGTCTCTGTGCCCTTCAGCGCTGTGTTTGTTCATTAGGGAAGGCTGCTGCTGCTTTGGACTGATAAACCTGTACAACTCAAAGGTATCGTTCCCAGTGAGTTGTGTTTGTTTTTAGATTTTAAATTTCTTACCGGAGAAATGTAGATAAAAGCGTTTAGTTCTGAATTCAAGGCTGTTATGTATCTGTGCCATACTTACTCTATCCGGGAAAACAACTCGCTCAGCTCAGTAATGTTGACAGGCTAACACCTGCTACAGACATGTGTCCATGAATGCCTTTATTATTCATATGTACCACCGTTAATAAGAGTATTCACCTATTTTAATTAACAGTTTGACCGAATGACCGAAAAGCACAGCTTTTAAAGTAGTTTAAAACTGTTAAGGCATTAGCCGGTTAGCCACGGAAGGCTAGCTAGCAAAAACAAACCTAGCTAAAACACCCGAGCAGCTGAACCAGTGTTTTTCTGACATGACGTTCAGGTCACTTATTATTTAGGTTTAGTTAGCTGCCTTAACATTGACATAATAACAAATTTTGTACAAAATGTGGTGGCTAAAAATATAAAGAGCTGATATGAAAAAAATATAAACAAGTGTCTAGCTAGCTAACTAGCCGTCATGTAGCATAGCTGCTGTGTTCGTCCAGCTTTGACACGTTAATGCTTTATTTATGCTTTTAGGTATGAAGGTAATAAACATACAGTTCATTTGGGGCGTGTGTGTGTGTGTGTGTGTGAGAGCAAAAATATTAGCTGTAATTCTGTTAAACAAGGCATTGCTTTTGCTCTGAGGCTAAAAGGCTGCTCCAGTGTTTCCTAATCCTCTCGTGTTCTGTATATTTAATTGTGTTTTCGCTCTAACGCAATACATAAAAGCGACTCCTCCAGCGTCAGCATGTTTCTTTCAGGGGAAATTATCTAATGCACGCTGCAAAAAGGCGCCAGAAAACGCCGGATGACGTCATGCGCTGGCTTATTTGCATATTCATGAGTCTTCAGGATCATTTGCATACCGAAACGTGTTGCATGTAAAGAAGCTTTAGAGCAGAATAGAGTGAGCCCTAAAAACCCGGAAGTGAGTTCGCATTTTTTTTGCACTTCCGGTTCCGTCCTCCCAAAGTCAATGTTTTTTTTTTTTTTTTTTTTTTTTTTTTTTTTTTTTTAAATGGGTGTTTGGTTTAATGCCTGAAATATCAAGATATTTTCACGTTTTATTCTACGACGTAAAATACATCTGTAAGACCCCGCTCATGTTATTTTTAAGCTTTTACATGTCTTGGAAAAGGTGGTTGCTAACAAGTGGCTAGATGGAGCTAACAGGAAAACTGATCTGCTATACATACATCTCCGAAATAATCAGAATCACCTTTATTGCCAAGTACCATGGGTTTACATGTACAAGGAATTTGTCTTGGTGTACTGGTGCTTGGTAATAACAGTAAAATACAAGAAATAAAAATAATATTAATAAAGTAAACAAATAAAAAATTTAGGAAAATAAAAATAGAGACATTAACTGTACATTAGTGCAAGATGTGCAAAATTGGGTCAGTGCAATGCTCACAGTTTGAAGTAAGAAGGTGCAGTATAGCAGTCTGAGTTGTGTGCGTTAATGTAACGCATATGAGACAGCAAAGTGAGCTTTTTCATTAATGTAATATGTAATGTCCATGGAGCCGGATAAGAGACCGTGGTGGGTCCACCATGCTGATGGGGCCAGTTGTGGATGGAAAGAAACCATTTTTGTGGCGTGAGCTTTTAGTCTTGATGGACTGCAGCCTCCTAATACAACGTGGACACATTCCCAAAAAAGGTGGATGGCAGATTCATCCAAAAAAAAAAAAAAGGGCCCAGTGGATCTTTATCGGAAAACGTGTTTTTTAAATAAAGATCAAAAGAGTTGTCGGAAGCTTAGTGGTGGTGACTTTGAAGTCATGCGCCCGTGGTGTAGTTCATTTATAGCCTAACTTTAGCTTTTTACTTCTGACGATTGTATTTGGGCTTCGAAAACCATAAAAGTTGTGTTGATTTGTGAAGATTATCTTGATGAACAAAGCGTGTAAGAATCATAAACTTGTGCTGGTCACAGATCTTATTTTCTGCAGTAATCCAAAAGCCAATGGAAAAATCCTGTTGGTATTTTGTTGAGGGAACCAGGGTAATGATAACTTGCGGGTTGGCCTACAAAAATGCGTCATCCCTGCAGCACTCTATAAAACAGTTTTATCAGAACAGGAAGGTAAGGAATAAAACAGTATGGTGATATTAAAATAGTACAAGATGGGGTGGTGTGATGCAGTCCCTGGAGTGTTTTATCCCACAGCAGTTTGCCAGTAATTGCAAATCTACTAATGAACACCACATTAGATTCTATATGTTTATAGTTACATCTAATGCAATGGAACATCCATGAAACAAGTTGGTTCCTGATATCACTTACACTACAGCAGCTATAAACAGTTGTTTCCTCACCAACCTGTGTTTTTAATCTCTCTGTTGAAGTTAAAAAAAAAAAAAAAACATAAAGTACTAACCCATTTGTCCTGTTGTTTTGTTTTTTTTTTGCTTTTTTTTAGCTTGCTAAAGACGTGAGGCGTCACCCGGCCAGGGTGCAATGTCCTTTCGCTCCACATGAGCTCGACTATGTGGTACATCATGCAGAGTATTCAGAGTAAATACTCCCTTTCAGAAAGGCTTATCCGAACAATCGCAGCCATTCGCTCATTCCCACACGATAATGTGGAGGACCTTATACGCAAGGTAACGTTCATAAAGGTAAACATTAACTACTACTACTACTACAAACCTTTTATTTGGAGGTTTCTCATAACTTGTCATCGCAGGGAGCCGATGTGAACAGGATGCACGGCACTCTGAAGCCCCTGCACTGCGCCTGCATGGTGGCTGACGCAGACTGTGTGGAGCTTTTACTGGAGAAAGGTGCAGAGGTACGACACCGGAGACAAATAAAATCCAGCACTTAAGGCTCACTTTTTAGGGAAAGTATAAAGCTGGAGCTGTAGATTCTTTATTACATGTGTTTTCTTTCGCAGAATAATATGATTATCTGATTTTGGCAGTTATCAGATTATTGTCAGGTTACCTTGTGCATGTACGCAATGTTTTTTAAATGTCTTTGCATGTGCGCAAATGTAACTAGACAAAGAACAGTTGAGTGACAGAGGTCAGAATCTCAGTTTAGTGCATATTACTTTGCATTGTCTAGTTAAGGCTATGTAGTCACATTGTGGCATGTACACAGGTAAACGCTTTGGATGGCTACAATCGCACAGCGCTGCATTACGCAGCGGAGAAGGACGAGGGTTGCGTGGAGCTTCTGCTGGAATATGGAGCTCAGCCCAACGCCCTAGATGGCAACAAGGACACACCGCTCCACTGGGCCGCCTTCAAAGACAACCCCGAGTGCGTGCGTGCGCTGTTGGAGAGCGGCGCTCATCCTAACGCACGTGACTACAACAACGACACGCCACTCAGTTGGGCCGCCATGAAGGGAAACCTGGAGAGTGTGCGTGTGCTGTTGGACTACGGCGCCCAAGTTCACGTGACCAACCTGAAGGGCCAGACTCCCATTTCACGGCTGGTGGCACTGCTGGCGCGTGGCCTTGGCTCCGAGCAGGAGGATGAGTGTCTGGAGCTGCTGTGCGGCGCTGCAGGGAGGCCTGAGATTCGCCGGGCCGATGGCTCCATGCCTCACGAGCTTAGTAAACATCCACAACTTCTGGCTCGCCTCACCAGCATGATGGCCCAGCCAGCGTTGCTGAGAGATCTGGCCCGCTGCGCTGTACGTAACAGTCTCGGGGTGCAGTACCTCCCCACAGCCGTGAACCAGCTCCCGCTGCCTGAGTCTGTTAAACAGTACGTACTCCTCAGAGACGCTGGGCATATAGAAGGGAAAGAAAGGGAGAGAGAGGGAGAACATACTGTCTGTGATGCACTGCAGAGCAATTAATGATGTGCTACAACAAACCGCTGCCAGCCTGACAAATCTGCATATTAATATACGTCCACCAGCCACTTTAATAGGAACACCTGTACATCTGTTAATACATTCGATATCCAATCAGCCAATCGTGTGGCAGCAGCACGATGCATAAAATCTTGCAGATAGATGTCAAGAGCTTCATTTAACATCATGCTGGGGAAAAATGTGATCTCCGTGACGTTGATCATGGCATGTTGATGGTTCCAGAAGGGCTGGTTTGAGCATTTCAGAAATTGCTGATATCCTGGAATTTCATGGACAACTTGGGTGGGATTGCTTGAGGTCAGAGGAGAAAAATCAGACTGGTTTGAGATGACAGGAAGGCTACAGTAACTCAGATACCCACTCTTAACAGCCGTGGTAAGTGGAAAAGCTTCCCAGAACGCACGTTAACATTTCAGGCAGATGGGCTACAACAGCAAAGGACCACATCAGGTTCCACTCCTGTGGCACAAAGAACAGGAATCTGAGGCTACAGTGGGCACAGGCTCACCTGACGTTTCATGCGCTGTGCTGATGTCACATGATTAGCTGATTGGATAACTGCATGAATGAGCAATTGAGCAACACAGGGGTTCATATTAAAGTGGCTGATGAGTGTAATAGAAACAGATTTAGTGTTACCCACATTTTTATTTCTCCTAATTTATTTCCCATAATGTTACTATGATTTTTTTTGGCATTGGTATTTTCCCTAGACTATTGTGCACAAATAAACAGCATGGTTATAAACTGTTGATACTTTTAACAAAACTAATCTAAAATTCTTTCAATGCAAAGAAGCAAATATGAGGAATAATATAAACTCTTGTAAGAATTCCTAATATACTGTAAAAATCTTCACAACCATCTTTTTTTTTTTTTAAACCATGACTTGCTTTGCCCATTGATGGTATCATTTTAATTTATAATGAACAATTGCCTGGTTTTGTGTGGATGACACTATTTTAGTTGAGATACATGTAAAATGATATGTAAACTATATTTGTAACCGGGGATTCTATGAGAAGACAAATGACGTTATTAGACATTTACTTTGTACTATCAGGAAAAAAAGAACTACAGTATAACTTACAGGCTACAGGTGCTGGTGCTGCCCTCAAGGCTATGTTTTTTTTTTCCCTTTAGTGAGAACATCTAGAGCATGCAGTGTACTTTTACACCTCGTTTACAAGGCATAACAAAGACCACTGTCTTACCTTTGTTGGTACATTTGCATTATTGGTACCCTGAGGGAACAAATCTTGCACTGTGTGATAAGCTTTTGTGAATGCTTCCTTCTGGGATCTGTACAGATTTATCAGTGGTAGAACACTAGCACGTTCTTTCCGGATCTCTTGCATTTCTGAATTTAATAATCTTGTACTCGGATTCAGTTCCTCATGTTACTGCTGTAATTTATGTTTGTACAGCAATAGTAGAAAATTAGCCAGTGTGATGTTTATGTCTGTATCGTGTGCAGCCAACCACTTAACACACTTTCCTCGTGAAATACAAGTAAAATCCAACCTGCATCACATAACGTGGCTGTTCCGTTCATTCCTGGGGGCAAAGTGGTATGTTCATGGTGTGTGTGTGTGTGTGTGTGTGTGTGTGTGTGTGTGTGTGTGTGTGTGTGTGTGTGGTGCATGGGGTAAGAGCAGCTGTTGGCCAGAAGGGGGCGATATATGATGAAACATACTGTATACAATATGCTGTGTGTCAGTACTCCATATTTTTATTTAACGTACGTGTACTATACATAATTAAATTACTATTATGCATGATTTTTAAGCATTACATATATCCCAACAGGCTGTAAATGGGAAAGATCAGGACTATAATATTTCTCAGAGTAACATCACTGACCTTTATTTATTTATTTTTAACTGTATAGCATAAATCTGATCTTAGACTGGCCCTCTGTAAAGCTTTATATGCATAAATCTTGCTAAACAGTCGGCTCTGTTCAGATGAGATTTTTCCAATGTAAATTAAAATTGGCTTTCCTCCTTCAACACACGCTTACATCTGTACACAAAGGTCAACCTGCTTCACACGAGACCTTTGTTCAATAAGAAATGCCCCTCTCTCTCTCTCTCTCTCTCTCTCTCTCTCTCTTTCTTTTTTGTTCATCATTTGTATTGTGCTTAAGCTGATTTTTTTTTTTTCATCGACAAAGTACAGGACGTCCTTTTAAAGTGAATGCAAAAATTGCCCAGGAAGGAAACCACGCTACGGTTAAATAAAGACCTTTTCTCTCCATTAACTTCCTCTGTTCTCCGCACCTCCATTTTGCTCTGAGAACCTGAACATATCTCCATATTTGGGAAAAACTGATGCTTTCATGCTTCAGTATGAGAAAATGCTTCTGGATTGAGAGAACACTCAGTAATGTCCATCTTGACAGATCCATGACACAAAACTGAGATTGCAGTTTCAGAGCAAAAGCAGCGAGCTGAAACAATGCTGATTTCAGCAGTGTACAGCAGATTCAAAGGCTAACCGATTTTGTTTTTAAGTCTGTCTTCTCGTTTCCTTATTCCAAGCTATGCAGAGCAACCACCACGACCAAATCCATAAACCACTCTGTGTTCTCAAGCACGTTCTCCCATTTCACTTTTCAACTCTTGTCTGTGGGGAATTTTTAATAACAGCACATCCTGAAGTGTTTTATTCCTCTCATGTTCCACAGCAATTTGACAGTGACTCCATTTTTTTTTATTACAAAACATTACATTATACTTTTTCCAGTTTATACTTTCATTTACGTGTTAGCACTGATCACATATGTTATATAACAGCTATAAGCTGTCATTCCCTCTCTTTTTTTCTCAATCTTGAAATTAACAAGACAAAAATAGGGCTTGTTACTGAGAAACCACAAAGGGCAACATCCTCTCTCCTTCCTCATGGTGGAAAACATAAAAGAACAGCTTAATCTTGAACTGTTACAAAGAACTGACACTGGAGACTCCTTCCAACAACTTACATAAATGTTGGTGATATGTATTTCTTTATCTGTTTATTATTATTATTATATGTATTAGAATAAGCCCTTTATCATAAACCTGTATTAATAAAAAAAAAAATACTGTCAGAACTGGTCTTGTAAGAAATTAATCAACATTTTCTGACCAATGAGATTTGAGAACTCATTCCTTCTACCCATACTTCTCCTCGGATCACTCCATGCATGTCCATAAAGGCAGCTTGACAGTGCCTTGAATGCTTCTAAACACTAGTAATGCTCTTCCTACGACTAGCAGAGCTGGCCAAACATCTAACATGAAGGTAGTAACAAAGCTGATACCCTTTTAACAGCTATCAGTAAGCTTCTACATGACTCCCTTATTTTCAGTGCAATGACTTTCTTTACTACCCAAATGAAATGACTAGACTATAGTATATATCAGCTTTCATCCTGTACCCCACCCGCATTAACACCTTTTACATCATTCAGTAGCTTAAACCCCTGACCCGACATGTCAGCAACAACTCTACTTGCTCACTTGATCCAACACACACATCTATTATTAAGACACATCTCTCTGTCATCGCTGCCTACATCTCAGACATACATCCTGACCAGGAACAGTTAATTAGCTTCTGGTCTGGTTTCCTTTGCCATTGCTTTCCATAATTACAGACTTCTAATCTAATCTGACTCTTCCTTTTCTTTCAATGGTCTCAAAGCTTTGGCCTCTCAGTTACAGGAGCATATGTATAATAATGACCTATATGAGCCTTTCCACTTCTCACCTTGGGGCGGAAACTGTCTATCTTTGAGCTGCTGATCTGTTAACATCCTGCTGCTTTTTCGATCTCACAGACTCACACACACACACATTCACACCAAGGGGCAGTTTAGCATAAGCAATCCAATAGATACCCTGCAGAAAACCTGTGTGAACATGGAGAGAACATATGAATCACCACAAAGACAATAACCTGAGCTCAGGATTGAACCCTGGAGCTGTGAAGTGGCAACGCTACTCACAGCGTCACCGTGCCGCCTTGTTGCTGCTCTAATCAGATTCAAAACCTGCTTTTGACTGTCTGTAGTAAAAGAACGATAATAAAAGAGTTCCACAGGGTGTCCCTAGACAAATGATAGATGTCCAAAAAAAAAAGCGTCATGGTATACTATCTTATTTGTATGCTAATGTGCAACTAGATTTACTTCATTCCTCAGCAAAAATCTTTTAAAAAAAATCTCACCGTCTTTATACTTCATACATTTGATAGCAGATAATTTCTTAAAGTTTAACCTGACAAGTCAGAGTGCGTTTACAGTCCAAGGCTGGCCATAGATGACTATATTCAGACTATATTCACTCCGTTTAAATACAGCTGTTCCTCACGGCCTCACTCACTCTTTGCAGACACATAAATTCCATAACTGACACAGATTTCTTTCATCTATGAAATATTGCCTGCTTCTGTTTCTTTCTTAGTTTCCAGGAAGCACTAGTCCATGTATTTATCACCTATCACCTACATATTTCTTCCAGCCGCCCTGTTAAAACCTTCCAGAAGCTACAATCCAGCCAGAACTCAGCAGCCTGATGACCAACTCACAAGGAAATGTAGACATGATAGCACATTGTACACACTGAAATATTTACAGTTTGCACACTGTCAGTGAACACTGCTGCAGTGCTTTAGGGAAGACATTCCTGGAAACCCATTAAAATGCTCAATTAATGTCTTATATTAATGTAACACAGCTGATTTTGGGGTTTGCTTAAATTGATATATGTAAATGTACAGTTCATAATACAATTTTTTGTATCATAAAGGCCTGTATGCCTTGCATGGACTGGCTTCCCTTCCAGGGTGTATTCCCACAACACGCCCAGTATTCTCCGGATCCAACGTGACCATGACCAAGATAAGTTGGAGGTGGCTACTGAAGACGTGGTGGTTTTGATGATGATGATGATGATGATGATGATGATGAAGGCCTGTTTTGTCTGGCAGCAAGAACGAAGTCCATAAGGAATGACATAGCTATTTTTTTTGCTCTGTTAATGTAAATGCGGCCCTGCCATTTATTTTGCATTGCCATTTTTATTATTATTATTTTTTTTGCATTAGAAGCTGGAGAAAATGTGGTATGTGTTTGAGATGTCTGTATGTCTGGGTGAAAGGTCTTCCAATTCAAAGCCAGCAAGCACTTGTACTTTTGTCAGTTCAAAACAATGTTCCGTGTTCAAAGAGATTTGTATCAGACATTTTGGACTCTCTGATCAGTATTTAAAATCAGGGAATTATACTACACGTGCTGCCAGAAGTCCATTTCACACTGTTAGTTCCAGTAAAATACGCTTTGATGATGGACATGACGCCGTGTGACGTTTAATCTCGCGATACTTGAAGGGGGAGGGGCGTGTCAGATTCCAAAGGAGAAGAGAGTGAAGAGAGAGAGAGAGGGGCGCTGAGGTGAGTCTGTAAACATTTCTGTTACTGTCAGACTCAACAATTAACTCGAAATTCAGCTAAACAAGCATGAGTTGACTGCTCATACGTTTCTAAAACATTTACCAAGGATTAAAAGTAACTTTGCGAGACATCTGTTGTGTTGTCAACTTGTAGCTGGTTAGCTGCGACCGAAGTCTGAGCGCAAGGCCGCCCGTATTTCGACAAACCCCGCCTTACGGGCTAGGATTGGCTAGTTTATCATCCTCACGCGCGAGTCTGGAACCACATCATCCAATCAAAATGTTTTTCTGAACTCTTAAGCCAATCCGATTGAAGAGGGCGGGATTTGTCAGAATGTGGATAGGATTGTGAAAATAACACAGCTAGCATGGTAGCTAAGCTAGTTAGCCAATTAACGAGCTTTACTGACAAGCAAGGTTGGTTGGTGAAAGAAGTCGGAGGATGGTTAACGGTGATCGGGCTCCGCCTAACATGGCGAATAATTTCTCAGGAAGAGCTGAGCTGTAGCTGTGGACCGCGAGCTGGCAGATGGTGATGAGAGGCTGTAGCCATCACAAGTTTTCCCAACTTGCTCCAAAGCTGCCTCCTTACTTTGGCAGCCACGGGAAGAGTTTTAAAAAGCTGAAACTCGAAAGATGAGTGACTGTAATCTAGGTGGCTTTTGATGAAGAAGCCATAACCGCGATATTTATCTGAGCGCGAGCGGCGGAGAGCTGAGCCGCAGCCTCACGGCCAAAAGGCAGAAAGTTTCAGGGCGGGCGCGTGCGGGAAAAGGCAGCGGAATATTGAGGCTGAAACCTAAACCGCGTCTCGTGCACTATGCAAGTGCACTAGGCAGAGGAGGAAATAGTCGGATTAAGCCCTTAGTAGTGCACACTGTAGGTCCAGGAGGGAGCGGTTTGGCATTCATCCCAAGGTAGCGTGATGGTTAGATGTGGCCTTGTTAATGCCCGACTGTTTTAAGCGCCTAATTAGTCAGGAAGAGTCAGAATGTCATGTAATGCTGAGTGGACTTTCCTTCTCCTGAGTCATTAATAATAATAATAATAATAACAATAATAATAATAATAATAATAGTAGTAGTAGTANTAGTAGTAGTAGTAATAGTAATAATTAAAACGAATTATTATTATCATAATAATAATCAAATTATTAGATTGTTGTACTGAAAATGCTAAAAAAATAATAATATAGTAATAATATTATATATATATATAACATAATATATAATAAAATAAATAAAAATAATTTGAATTATGAAATAAAATAAAAATCTTTGTTTGAGAAAATATTGGTTAAAATGTGACCACGAGTTATAGAGATAGACTTAGCAAAATTTTGGACACACGAGATATAGATGAAAATATTTGTTCTGGTTTTTGCTAATGGTTGAAATTTGTTTCCTGGACAGTAACAGTGAATAAATGTGCACATGTATTTCTGATATATATTCCTGAAAAGTGCAGCTGCTTGAGAGGATGTTGAGGGTGTGTAAAGCGTCATCAGAGCGTGACGTGAAGCGTGACGTGAAGCGTGACGTGAAGCGTGTTCACAATCCAACATTTACATATACAAAGTTTACAATACAAAATTACAAAATGCTTATTTAACACTTCACTTGGGCACTGAACAAGTCCATATGTGTTATTACACGTTAACACTGTGTTAATGTCTGTTGTTATTATTATTATTATTATAGAATAGTCATAACAATGAAGAAAGCCCTTTTTTGAGTGTGTGTGTGTGTGTGTGTGTGTGTGTGTGTGTGTGTGTGTGTGTGTGGGCGCGCGCGTGCCTGCCTGCCTGCCCACACTTTTGCGTGGTAGTGTTTATATATATATATATACCTGGTGAATTTGTGTACGTCATTACAAACGTCTGCTAATCAGTCGGGTCTCCACTCTTATACGAGCTGTAACAGCTCGTTATCAGAATGTTTACTATTACTAAAGTAAGTTAGTGTTTAAAATAGTAGCTGAAATTGTCCCTTGTCATTTGAGGTGTGAAAGTATCACATGTATGTCACCTTTTTTTTTTTTGCACAAGAGCAACCAGGGCATCTCGTCTTATCAGCAATAGAATTCCTGTCATTTCTGTATGCGTTGTTTTAGCTTATTTACTTATTTTTTTAAATTTGTCATTCCTTTTACTTTTCTTTCTATTTTAACACGATCGGTTTTTCATTCTTAAACCACAGCGCTGTTCAGTTCTCCATTCTGATTTATTCAGAAGGTGTTGATGAATTTTCCGTATCAGCAGCTCTGATGGTAGTGCTGGCTGAAAGGCAAATCACAGGTTTATATTAATGCACTCATTCTAATACGTTATCATTTCTATAGTAACAACGCATTCACGGGGACTTTACCTGCCGACGCGCCACGTCATCTGAGAGTAGCAATAAACCACTACTGAACTTCAAGAGAGGAAAAAATGAGAGGGAACGATTGTTTATAGCTTCTATAATGTAAGTGAACAGGAACTTTCGGACATTTCACAACATTAAGTGTAGCTACATATGGATAAAAAGTACAAGATGTTGATCTAATTAATAAGAAATCATTGGGAAATAAAGCACTTTGGAGACAGAGTGGAGACAATAACCCGCACCATCCTGTCACTGATTATTTTACTAAAACAGCATGTTCTGTCGTGTTTATTCCTTGAATAATACCTGTTCCTCTGTATAGAAGGTGGTGTGTGTTTGCAGGTGCCGCTGTAAGCTTTAGCAGATGTTCGAGTAACTAGCGTTGCTTTAATTAACTGAGTAATGAGACTGTTTTGCCGCCTGTCAGTGTCTGCAGCTCAGGCATTAAAAACTGAAGCAGTGTTAAAGGAAGGAAGTTTATGGGTCAGTTTGTGGTCTTTCATGTGTTCTAGACTGGTGTTGGAACCATGACACCAGCTGTTAGTGGGGAGGTTTTTGCCCTCGCTTACTGCACTTGTATAGTGTGTGCAGTGTACAGCTGCTCTTGACTGCTCTGGCATATTTGGCATTGAAATTTCGTACAGTACAGGCTTTCAAACTGTCCTGCGCTCTAGTATTGAATTAAAACAATGATGAGTTCAGTCTTAAAGGTTTAATTAGTGATGTTGGTGGAACTCTAAGAATTCTAACAAGCTCCTGTTTGTAGTATTTCATCACACATGCACACAAAAACCCGAACACTAGGCAGTGTAATTGAGCAGGAAGTAGCGGTATGTTCGTGTCCTGAGTGGGTTGTCCAGACTCTGGGACGCCTGCCTTTAAAGGTGCATTATATAAGGAAGACTTCCGCCTATGTTCACAAAGATCCGTCTCCTGGATCTAAAGTGGCGCGTAGAGTAGCGTGTCTATAAAATGGCTGATAGAAAGCACATCGAAACACAAACAAGCGTTTGCAGACCAGAAGTAAGTTTTCCAAATGGGTTTTCTCAATGACTTAATACACTTCTGCTAAGGTTACGGGTTAATGCTTTGTTTGTTCATTTGTTTTTTTTTAAATATCATGTTCTACATATCATGGGTGTTATTTGTCCAAGTAAGGAACAACACGGGGAAAAAAAATCCCATTTCCCATCTTTAAAGGGTGTATTTCTCTTTCTCTTGCACTGTAGACCCTTGCTGCGGTTTAGATGTCTTTTCTCAAGGCTTTTGTAGCACAGCGTGGTTCTCCCGCTATTAAACAACAAGTCAAAAGATCCACTTTATAAATAGTTACTAGATTGTTTCCGATTTCATAGCAGAACACGACCTTGGGTCCTGCAGCGCACAGCATTGTCTACTGCCTTGGCACGGATTTAACGCCGGGCACGCTGCAGCTATGCAGACACGCATATAGAGTTTCATTTGTTCCATATACCAAAGCTCGGGTTCACTAAGGTCACTTCGGTCCATGTTAGCTGTATGTAGAGAAACTCTCTCAGCAGCGATACGTTCCGTTCAGCCTGCTCTGCGTAGCCTTTACCTATTAGCAAATGCCCTCCATAAACCGTTCATTCCACACACACACACACACACACACACACACACACACGTTGTGGGGTCTCCCCTACCCTCTGGCAACTCAAGCTCCAGATTCCTCATTCCTGGCTGCAGCAGGAGCTATTAATACAGTTTGTTTAGACAGTTTCCTAGCAGAAGGCATCAAACAGTGCACTGATTATAGCCGGGGCCGCTCTGCTCAACACCTGCTGAGTCGGAGAAATCCAAGTTAACAGACACATTGCTGGCTCTCTCTCTCTCTCTCTCTCTCTCNCTCTATCTGTCCGGTCACCTGGTCCGAACCCGGTGCAGCGAGGACAGTGACGATGTAAACCGGTACACAAATCCATGTCCTGGATCACGTCACAGCTTTCCTAATTCCCAGTGTCAACATGTTAATGACACACGCAAACACAGCTGTTCAACACACTTTAATAGCACAGCTGAGATGGAATGTGGCATCTTTTTGAGGTGTAAATTGAATTCCTGTTTTAACAGTTCTGCATTTCCAGCCTGTATGTATGCTGGGCGAAACCCTACGACGATGCTGGGTAAATATGAATTTGTAATATAAATTCAGCATATGATTGATGTGTATATATATATTTTTAATCATATGATATGATGGCATTTTCACAGCACTCAGGTTTGCTAACAGCGTGGCCACAAATTTAAAAAGGTGGTGAAAAACCTCTGTGTTATGATATTCAGGTTTGCTAACACAAGCGCTTAATCAGAGAATTCAGAAAACAATGGATGAATTGACTCAAAAGTAGGTTTGAACGTGCTTGGCAACTGATCGACGTTTCGTGTTCCAGGTAGCCGGCTGGTGATCTCGAAGTGTTGATGCGTAACATGTGCTGAGAACAGTGCGAACGCTGAGAGAGCCGTCCTCACCGCTTCTGGATTCGCCTGATTTCGTGTCTACCAATATTAACACAATGTAGTAGTACTAATCATGAATTTATGCTACATTCTGCTAGAGGTCGTAACTCGTGAACTCCGACCAGGAAAAAAACAGCGAAAACGCCCCGTCAACTCGTAATTCGTACTCAGGACCTCGGGATGGTCTTGTCAACTCCAGGTTCCTCTCTTCCTTTACGCGGGTTACGCTGTACGTAGTCTGAAGTATTTGCTTTAGACTGATCAACATACAGACTGTACAGTTTGCTGTATTGATGAGGTAAATATACAGCACTCATCCCAGTTAGCTTGTTCCCAAAAAAAAAAAAAAAGACGGAGGCATTTCAGTTTAATTCGGTTTGATTAGCCTAGCTGTTATGACAGTAAACATTGTCACAAGTCAGGATGCAGATTTCGATCTCTAATGAGCAATCCAGAGGTGACAGTGGCAAAGAAAAACCCTACAACATGACAAAACCTCGAGAGGAACCAGAATCAGTAACGAGCAAATGCTCTTCTAAGTACCGCAGGCTAGTGGGACTGTAAATAATTACACTATACAGTCATATAGAGAGAAGTAGAGGTGTGCATTGCAAAAAAAAAAAAAAAAAAAGTTGCAGAAATGGAGATTTTTTTTTACTTTCATGTTGGTGGGCGGTCAGAGACGAAGCATGTCAGACAAAGCCCATTTATTCAGTCATCCACTTAATTCATTTATCTTTAGAAACAGATCTATCCTGATCAGGGTCAGTGTGGGCACTGCAGATAACATGAGGTTTTAGAGCGACTGGAGCCGTCATCGTAATGGCCCGTTTAATCAGCCTGCAGTTTCTTCGATCTACTTTCTGTTTTCTTCTAACAGCTTCCAGTGAAGAGACCGTGATGTGATGTAAACTCCGTTTTAAAGATTTCCAAATCACTCATCATTCTGCGATTACTGGAAATAAGCCACCATTCTGGATTTTAACTCTCTGGTACTTTCACACTGAAATATTTTTCTCAGAAGAGGTGCCGGGGCGGGGTACTTTTTATACTGATATGAAAAAGAAAACAGCTCGTCTGATGCAGGTTAATCGCTGTTCATTAATGTGTATTTTGGTGTTGCGGAGCAGAGAGAGGGATTATGGGATTATGGGAGAGAGTGGCACGCAGTGTTGTTCATGGTCCAGTCTTGAGGTGAACGCCGGTTTGTTGGCAGAGAGATGCGTCCGGTGGCGATTTCGTTACCCAATCAAGTGTAAACATCAGTTTTCTCTCTTCACCGCTTTCCGTATTCTGTAGGCGAGCTTTCACTCTGTAAATACTTTTTGGAAATGCTGGCTGTTGGCTGTTGCGGCGGTCTCTGTTCTGTAAATTCCGATTTGATTCGACGCTGCTCCTTAGTGAGCACAATCAAGTTTTGTGCACATACGAGTATTCCCGTACGACGCTTTCATGAGCTAACTGACGTTAAATCAGCCCTAACCGTAACATCGCTCTTACCAGTCCTAGCTAGTATCAGCCTAGCTTGCCTTTTAGGTTCGATTTATTATTAGGAGTAATAAAGATGGAATAAATCTGAGGCGATGAGAAGGTTGTTTGTCTTCGCTGTAGCTTTGGAGGCGGAGCTGTTTGTGCATCACGACTGCATGAAGCCACAATTAAAGTGTAATGTGACTTTAACTTCATGTAGCAGTGAATGTCCCAAAAAAAAAAAAAGGCAAGTAGTTATTTTTACCCAGAATACTGGCAGTGAAATGTCTTCAGTTCAACATGTTGTAAATCATCTCATATTCGTTCAGTTGCAAGACTGATTTTTCCACAGACCCTCTGTCTCCATGTTTGTTTTTCTCACTGCCCTCCCAACTTGTGACCTTATTGGTGGCGAGGTTAAAAAAAAAAAAAGCTTGAAACGCAGACCGTAGCGCTTTTTAAAAAGCGTACACATCTCGGAGCCCCTTCCAATAGCAGTACACTGTTATTTCCTCTTATACAAGACGAGTAAGTACGCTTCAAGATTGTCCCCAGCACTTTTCAAAGCAAAGTTCCACTCATGAACTCTCGCTGTATTGATACCAGTTTGTCATGCACATTTAGACACATGGTCATAATTGTTTTTAGGATTTACCCTGATGTACACCATGTGCAGTGTTCTTACTCTGTTCTTCAAAATAGCACCATTCTCACTAGTTTTATTCAGGACACACAGCCACGCAGATGTAGATGGCCTTCTGGCTACAGTGGCAGCTCTGCAAACACGTGAGCTGGAGATAGCAGCGTGCTCTTCAGTATAAAAGTGTAAAGTGTGTGGTTTTTATACAGAAAAGGAGTAGGCAGAAAGGTGAAAGGCAGTAGGCGAGTGTAGTGTGCACACTGCACTAGAAGTGAAGACACATGATGACCAGTGTTGGGTAATAACGGACTTGATGTAGTCTGGATTATGTAATCGTATTACGAAAGTGAGGTACTAATAATTACAGTCGAATTCAATTGAAAGCAATCAGATCGCTTTCTTTAGGTTTCCTCGATTACATTCTTGACATCAGTGAATTATAATCCCTTGAATGATCATATTAATATTATTATTATTATTATTGTTGTTGTTTTGTTTTTGACTGGAAATATCCATGTGAGCCTATTGTCTTTTCTTCCAGTAACTGTTAACAGATGCCACATGGAGATGGGACTGTTTGCTAAACATAGCTAGCTAGGTAGTTAAGCTCAGGACAGCTGCTTGGATCCTCTTAATTGCTGAACAGAAAGCATGCCACTTAGAGCGCAAGGTGTTGCGTAACATTTCTCTGAAGGGAGGTGCGTGCAAGTTAATGATTTGACATTCTTTAACGGGTATAAAGGAAACACTTAATGACGAGTTCTTAGTAATAAAGGGAATATACAGCGAAGTCTGTTCCTCTTTCTTTTTCTAGCTTTATTAAACCTGTACCAGATTATTCTACCAGAAGGTCAAACCACAAAAAAAAACAACAATCTGTCAGATGAGAAGTGGACCAGACGTATCCAGTTAGATTAACAAGTAACAAGTAACTGCTTGAATCGTTAGAAAACATGTCAACATTTATGACATTTGTGTCAGAGCTCTACGTTTTAATATGGCAGTACGCCGCAAGAAGGTATCACCTTAAAAATACGCTAAAAAACAAACAAAAACAATCAGCATATAGGTCTGGAATGAGTGGCAGTTGCACAGGTGGTTTGAACTCTGGAAGCCCCGCCCCCTTCACCTCCATCTACCTGCTTAAATCTTTAATCCCCTCGATTGTGGCGAAAGTAGCGGTCAAACCAAACGGCAATAAAATTCGCCCGACAGAAAAAGGCAATTCACCGTACGGGAAAGGACGTGGCACGTGAAAGCCGCATATGTTTCCGGTAGCAGGTGCTTTTCACTTTGTTACAACTCCATCTCGCGAACCTCGGGCTTTGTGAGCCAATAGAAAACACGAAGGCAGAGCTGTGGTCTCTTTGGTCTTTGAAGAAAATGGAGGAGCTGCTAATTACTTTACTGCTTTTCACATTTGCTTTATCCCTTCTTTCCAAAGTCACACCCACTAGATCTGCATGCTACCAAAAAACAAAACAAAAAAAACGTCTGTCTGGACCAGAGTGAGTGAAATTGTAATCGATCAACAGACAGTAATAGAAGAGCAGAGTAGGATGTGTGTTGTGTCATTTTAGATTTTCTTTCAGAAAGTAGGCTGTTATAATTTTCTTAAAAAAAATAGATTGAGTATTACGTTTTCGTATCTTTCCCTACAGTAGTTTATGATGATGTGCTGTATAATATGGACATGGACTGGACTGTAGAGCAGAATGCACTTATGATCATTTTGTAATAATTATATAATGAAAGCGTATACACATTTCTGCAGATTGCAGTGAAGTGTCAGTTTAACCAGTACATTACATGTCTTGTTGTGCTGTTAGCATGACCGTTCTGTCCGTGCTAGGGTTTCTGTGGTAAATGTCAGTTTTGTTTTTTTTTTGTTTTTTTTGGCTGCGAGGGTTTTCTTGTTACCAGTGTCTGCATAATGTTTTTTCACCCTCAATAATCTGCCACTGCTTTGTATTTTTATACTTTTAGGCATTGTATAAGAATCGTAAAAAAATCTCGCTCTTGGAGTTGTTTCCAGCATTGTAAACGTGATGTCTTCCATGGTTCGTTTTAGGTTGCTATGGTTACCGTGATGAAAACATAATGAAATAAAACTTTACTTTAGCTTTTTAAACATAATCCAGTAGCAGCTGTTTATCCAGTCACAAGCTTTTGTGTAAATGGTTTTAGCTGAATTGGTGTAGAGACAAGCTACAAGGCTAGAGACATGAGGTTTTCACAGACTTTCACAGAATTTTTAGTTTTTTTCTTTTCATTTGCCCTTTCTGGTCAGGTTAGAGAACTAACTTGGCTTGTTTTGAAAAGTTTGATGATGAAAACAGGATATTTAAAGACATAGAGACAGAGAAGTAAGTGTGCAAGTAAGGGTGCTAGACAAGTTACGTGAATTACTGATAATGTAATGTTAAGTCATTTAATAGTAACTGTTGTCTCAATTCAGCCATTTTAGCTACAAAACTTCATGATTAAGGATTTAGTTGAACAACCCGGGTCTAACAGATCTGTTCTAGTGAATAATAAAGTCAGGTTTTTCCCCAGCTTGACACTCCGTTGGCCGAGGCACCTCACCTAGGGTATAACGAGCAGGAAGGTTGTGGCTCATTTGTAAATGAATTTCTCACACTTGACTGTCCATGTTGGTTGGGAAGGCCTGGCACCATGCTGTTGTCCTGCTTCGTGAGTTTGTGAGGTCTGTAGAGAGTCGAGCTGCTTGGCTCGTGTTGATCTCCGTCGAGAGGGAGGGGTCTCTCACTGGCAAACAAGACGCCGCTATTTGATTTTGCGACAAATAAAACCTGGCATCTCTTGCACCGGCTGCTAATTTCAACTTGGACGGCAGAGCCGAAGCTGTCAGTGGCGTCGTGGAATTATGAGCGACAGTTGTTAAGGGGGAGGTTGGGATTGTTTGGAAAATGATTGTTGATTAGCTCTCCTGATCTTTTCATCCTTACGGTTCAGCCAGTAGCTTAGGGCTGAGTGGTGGAAAGAATATCATCCTTCATTTGTGGAGAGTAGGAGTGTTCGGGTTTGAGGTTTTCACAGCATGATAAACTAGTCTTAAAAAAAAACAGTTTCACCATATTGTGGTATTAATATATCATTTGAAAACTTTTGTGTGTGTGTGTGTGGATAGATAGATAAAAAATGAAAGGAAACAAAAAGATCAAATTCTCTGATTGTTCTTATTTCTGTGAATGAGTTTTCCATGAAATCTCTTACATTGTCAGTATTTATCACACCATTAGAAGCTGAAGGAGAGATTGTCTGTGAGGAAACGTGTTGCACTGAGCCGGGGGAAAAAAAAAACAACCTAACTCGCAAGGCAGTGTGCAACACTATTCTTCCAGAAATAGATATTGTTTTGTTTTGTTCAGCTATGCCATGGTCATCTGTGCGTTTGAAAGCTCTGGTGTACGATGAAGTTATCAACATGCTAGGAACCAGTTAAAACCAGTGATTCGAATGGGAAAACCAGTCTGCCAGTGTACGATACAGGCGCACTGAAGTACAAGCCTACTTCTGGTTCAAAACGAAAAAGAAAATAGTTGAAAACTGATATTGTCTTATTGTCATGAAGTTAATAAAACCAAAAATGCAGCTCGTCAAGTTTCCTTCCTGAAGACTGTCCCATGGTTTAGTTGAACTGAATCATTGTGAATCGTGCAATGAAACATGTTTATAACAGTAGTGGATTACACAGAGGTTTCGGTAGTGTGATTTGGGACGGGTCCAAACGGAGCCAGTTGTAAATCAAGCCTGTATTTTTGAGCACTCTGAGCTGTGCGCGAAATGGTCGGGATCCACTGGACTATGGAATTTGATCGGGTGAAAAAATGAATAAACAGAGATGCATTTTAATCAGTATTTTGAAAATTCTTCCCTCTGGTCATACACTGTGACTTACTGTGAAACCCTGGTTGTGGTAGTGGTATAGCTAGCAAAGTTAGGTGTTATATTGGGTTAAACAGCGGGCTAAACGCTATACATTACATCTGTTCAAATTTAATGATGTTCTTCTTGGAGAATTTCCATCCTCTCCATGCGTGCAATGAGGAGAGTGATGCGCACCTGATTATCATCTGTACAAATGCATTAAAGCTATTAGTACATTTCGGGATAAAGGCTGCGTCAGAGTGCCTGGAAACTTGTTTAGTGCGAGTGGAAATTGTGGTCCAGTAGCTCATGTTGCTCGCTGGACTAAAAAGAGAGGAGGGGTTTTGGGAAAGCAGGCAGGCAATGCACATGCAAGTCATTCTCCTGGATCGGCGCAGCTCATTTCAGAAATGTCTCTCTAGGATTAGCGTCGGTATGCCGTCCAGCCCGAGTGATATCTCTTACTCTCGTTACATTCCTGGCGTCGCACGTCGGGTTGTCGCTGTCATCAGTGGGTTCATTGATCAGTTCTGGGGAATTTGGTTGCGGTATTGATCAGAGCTGTAACCCTACTGGGAAGGTGTTGGTTAAGAAGTTTAGGGATGGACTGAAAAGAAAGGAAAAGAGTGGTAGTGAAATGAGCTGAAGCACAAAACAGAGACTTGCCGTGATAAACACATACCCGTTGCCTTGTGGGATGTTTGTGTTCGTGGAGCGAGGGAGGAACACAATGAGGAGCAGAGGTGGGGTTAAAGCAGTAGGGGAGGAGAAACAGGCAGTCCAACTGAAAAAGGGAAAGAGGTATTGGCATGCTTTGTGCAAATCCTGGCTACCGACTTGTGTGTAAACTATTCCTCATTGGCCAGTCAGATGGCTCCAGTGTGAAGGAAGTATCACTAGGGAAACAACTTCTTGCTTTGTGTCATCTGCGTGTGCGTGTGCGTACGAGCGTGTGTGTTTTCTTCTCGGCTCATGATATTTTTAACCCGGCTTCCTGCACTGACGACGGATACGACCAGAGAAGCAGCTCTGCTTTAGTAGAAGCAACTGGAGGCCTAGCACAGGCTTTATCAGTCTTTTTTTTTTTCAGGCTTGAAAATCTTCAACAATGTTCTCCTCTTCTCCTCTTCCACAGCTGTATTGCAAGCCGTTTGCAAAAATGGGGGACGACAAACCTTTTGTGTGCAACGCTCCCGGCTGCGGGCAGGTAAGTCTTCTTTTCTGTCTCCACCTATCTTAGGTTTCGCACGCGTGGGTGTGTGTGTGTGTGTGTGTGTGTGTGTGTTCTGTCCGAAGTTTGTCCCGAGGCTTCTTTGAGTTTTTGTAGTGCCGCTGCTCTCAGTACAGACGAGTGGTCAGCTCTGCTACTTCTGCCCCGCTTTGTGCACACTCTTGTTTTATCTCGTGCCTCTAGCACATTAGTCGCTGACATTCCCTTGAAGTTGTGTTAACTTTGTATGATTCAGCGGACAAATCATGTCTGCCTAATGAATGTTTTATCGCTTTCTAAACGCGTCCCGATGGACTCGGCGCATGCAGTGTCGTGTAATTAAAACGAACAGCAACCTGCCTGAGAAAGAAGGAAGAAAGCAGATTAAGCAAAGAAACCCTCATGCTTGTGGCTGCACGCACAGCCAAGAGGGCATTGAAAACTGAAAGCGGAAGTGACTAATGCAACTCCTTGCACTTGACGCGAGGGTAGGCGAGTTCATGCCGAGGTTTTGACGCCAATATTCTGTTGGTGCTGTTATTAAGCGACAGTTAGTGTGTAAGTAATCACGCTACACGCTACGACAGTTAGCGGGAAAGTAACACATCACTTACTGAACAGGTCAACATCTGGAACTAGAATTGCTTGTTTGTATGTGTGTGTGTGTGTTTGTATCTTTGGTTTAAATGCTGCATGACCATTTCCAACATTGTCCTTGATAGTGGATGTAGTTAATTTCAGCGAGTCGCAAGATTAAGTTGCTCTGAACTATTCAGGCCTTGAACTGGATCTTCAGTCATGTTGTTTACTCTGTCGCTTCTGTAAATAAAGGCTTCGAGTTGTTGAATTGCATGTATTCATAGATAAACCACAATGCTATTCTTACAAACATATCTAGCAAGGACGTTGAGAAGAGGCTCTGTGTGTGTGTGTGTGTGTGTGTGTGTGTGTGTGTGTGTGTGTGTGTGTGTGTGTGTGTGTGTGTGAGAGAGAGAGAGATTGGCGTCGCTCTTTTGTTTATAAGTAGGCCTGTAGTAGGTGTTGCATCATGTACGTCTCCAGGGATCTGAGCTGTTTTTGCTCAGGCATGTCCCACTGAAATGGTTACAGTCCCAGTGAAATGGGCTGTTGGCTGGAGTAGCCTAGCTTTTCCACATTTTCATTTTACACTAGCATGTGCTGTGTGTTTTATGGCAAGATTTCAGGTACACACACATATATATTTTGGGTGTTATTACAGGGGTGGACCTCTCATTAATTTATTTGTAGCCCATCAGACAAGTGAAAGTTAGCAGTCTAGTGTTTTGGTTGCCTGGGAATTGAGTAGATTAAAAATTGGTAATGTGATGATGAAGGTTATTGGTTAAGCGCATTAATACAGACTAAGAGGAATGAACGAGTTTATTGTTGTTTCTAAAGTAGCACACTGTGTTTGTGCCCTAAAAAGAAAAGTCAGCAAGTTGATGGCGAACATTTTGTCTGAGGTACTTCAGCTATTTTTGCTAACAAAAGACCAGCTTGGAAGCGTCCCACTTTATAGCTTGGATGCATGGAGGTCAAAAACGTTATTCCGACTTCAGATTCTCCCATTCTGAGGTAAGTCAAATGCAGCATTGTATGATTGCTTTTGCGCTGATCTTTTGCTGCATTTGACTTACCTCAGAAATGGGAAGTCGGAAGTCGGAATTACGTCGTTTTCGTCCTCCCTGTGTTCGAGCTACGACGTGTGAAATTCCATGGATACTTCCATGTTCGTCTTTTGTTACAGGCTAGCCAGCTAACTGTGATGAGTGATGCACAGTATATAGCCAAAAGTTTGGAGACCTGACCATAACGCTCATATGTGCCCATTCCAGATTTAGTCCCCCTTTGCTGTTATAATAAGCTCCACTCTTCTGGGAAGGCTTTCCACTAGATTTTGGAGCATTGCTGTGGGGATTTGTGATCATTCAGCCACAAGAGCATTAGTGAGGTCAGGCTCTGATGTAAGACGAGGAGGTCTGGGGTGCAGTTGGCGTTCCAGTTCATTCCAAAGATGTTCAGTAGGGTTGAGGTCAGGGCTCTGTGCAGGACACTCGAGTTCTTCCACTCCAACCTTGGCACATCATGTCTTCATGGAGCTTGCGTTGTGCACAGAGGAAGGATCATACTGGAACAGGTTTGGGCCTCTTAGTTCCAGTGAAGGAAAATTGTAATGCTACAGCATACAAAGACGTTCTATACAATTGTGTGATTCCAGGTTTGTAGCAACTGTTTGGGGAAGAACCACATACGAGTGTGAGGGTCAGGTGTCCACAAACATTTGGCCATATACTGTATATAGATTTAACAAGAAAATGTGTCAGTGTGTCATGCCGATTTGATGCCACACGCTGAACTCGGAATCGAGGAGACAGGCCCAAGTTACCGGGCTGAGGAGCGTTTTCTTAGTTTTTCTTAGAAGTCGGAAATGTCGAGTTACGACCTGTAGTTGAATGCGGCGAATCGGAAGGACGTGCTCTAGTTACAGTACTGATGTGCATCACTTCACAGTGAAGAGCATTAGGTTTAAACCAACATGCAGAAGTCGATAGGAAGTAGGCTTTATTTCCTTTTTCTGGTTGTCTGACCTACGTGTTTTTCAAGGAACTAGGAATAAAAGTGCAAACAGCTGAGGACGCAATTTTCCAAAGAACTTGGTGTGTGTACGGCTTTATAGCCAGAAGTAATGTGCTGTACTGTACTGTCATGCTGCTGCACATGCGATTCGTAATTTAGTTTTCATTACGATCGTTTTACATAATGGACCACAACGATGGCACGCTTTCCTAAAGTTTATCATTCGTTTCACGACTTGGTGTAACTCATACGTACCGTAGGAACCGTGTGACACTGTGGTAAACTTAGCAACGTATGAAGAGTTTGTTTATATTTAGCATTGAAAAAATTATTCATGTGACTTAATCAGATTCAAGAAAGCATGAATTTGCTTATAATATACAGTGAACAAGATGTTTTTTTTCCCCCTGGTGATTGAAGTGATACAATAAACATTTGTTCCTGAATTGACAGAGTAATTGTGTTAAATAATTTGTAATGAAAATGAAAATCATTTTCTCCTTGTTAATGCACAGCTGCACGGTTAATGCACTGTTACGGTGTGCATTCTCGCCTTTGGACGCCCTTTCCATCTTCGTTTGTAATTATAATATAAGGAATATTAAATAATCTAATCTGTTGTAGCTGATACGTGTGGAGGAGACAGTGAGAACGGTGGATCTCTCCACACTGGGGTTGCTTTACAGTGACTAACGGGCCGCCAGGCAGTAATGGTAACACAATACCACTCCATTTATACCGTCTAGAATAACCCATTTGTTCCATTTCCCGAAAGTCATGTTACCCTTTCTTAGGAACAGGCCGACTCATTAAATATGGTTTTGTGTTCTGAGAAGAGGAAGTTGTAGGGAAGTGTTCTGGTGTGCAGTGGAGAATATTTCCTCAGCCGCTGCACTTTGTTCTTTACCGAGTAACAAACAGAAGAGCTGTACTGTAACCTTGGTGTCAGAGGAGAGCCCCTGAGCCATGCAGTTGTTATATTGGTGATTCTGGTGGGACTAAAAATACGCCCCTGGCACTTGACTGTGTTTCCACTTCGTTTTTTTTTCACGGCCGGACTGTGACGGGAACGTGGTGCCAGAAATAGGCCGAAGAAGACGGCAACGGCTAGAGACTGACGATTTCTCCCAGAGCTCGGCCTGAATCACCGCCACGCATGAAGCGCGGATGGAGAGACACAGGCGAAGGCTTAGCTGGAAATAGTAGCACTTCCATCTTGACCCTTGGCATTGTTGAAGAGCTCAACCTTCTGCAGCTCCAACATTCCCCGCTCCAGTGCTGTGTGCTTTAGTGTGCTCGAACACTAGGAGTTGGCTGGTACAGCTGCGCGATAATGGCTAAAATTATCACAGTTATTCATCACTTAATCAGAGCAACGTAACTGAATTTCCTATTTCTATGCATTTCAGCTCCAGGGGGGAGGGTGTGTGTGTGTGTGTGTGTGTGTGTGTGTGTGTGGACATTGTGAGCGGCCATGGTGATTTGACGTCACTCGCTGACCTCAGGATTGAGGAGACAGTCCCGTGTTAGGAATAGGAATACGAGTAGGAATTCCAAGTTCTTTGTATTTTTCTTAGCTGGAGGTTGGAAATTCCAAGTTATGACCTTTAGCATATGTCTTATATTGATTATTTCTAGTAATAATGTGCATTTTTTTTTTTTTTTTTTTGGTAAAAATACACTACTGAGTGTTGCGTTTATTAAAACACACTTTTGTGCTCATCTGCCGTACACCCACTCGTCAATCCTACACTACTGAGAAATCTCAGAAGCTCAGGCCTCGTAAATGTTAGAGTAATAGCAGGTGGTTTATCAGTAGGCTGTAAGTGAGATTTTATTTCCACTGTGACTGATTTATTCCTCTTAATTCATTCATAAAAGCACCTGACCTGCGCCTGTGGTTCCAAACCACTCAAAGCTTTTTAGGTTGTTTTGTTTCCCTTTTGTAGTTTTCTGTCGGTTTATTTTGCTTTCCTGGACGCGGTGCGTGTAGAACCTGGAAGTAACGTACATCGGCACGGAGCGTGGAGTAAAACTCATTCAAAAACATTTAACATCAACTGAAGTCCAGCACCAAACAATTAAGAAAGTGGATCTTTTCTTTAGCCTATTGTGTACAGGTTATTGTGTACACCGCTCGTGATTCATTCTTTATTTCACACTAGCTGTGACTCATTTATTTATGTTGTCTGCTCATTCATTCAGTTCACACTGGCCTGGATGTTATTCATTAATTGGAAAAGGGAGGTTTATTTCCGTGCTTTCTCTCTACGAGTAAGTAAATAGGTTAGGACATACCTCGTGTAAATGGTCTGTTAGATTACTATGAACATGTGTTTCCACTGCATACTGTCAGATAAAGTTCATTGGCTTGACGTGTGTTTTTATAGGTTTTTAGGTTTTATAAAGTCATGACAAATTCTTGAGAATTAGACGACTCAGTCGAGTATTTTAAGTTGTGAGAATTAGCAGTAAAATACACATCTCTATATAAAATCTACTGATAAGTAAATAACGTGGTCCAGAAACATGTTAATGTCATTACCTATTAGCTTGACTTTTACAATAGTTTCATGTAATATCTACTATTTTATGCTACTCGTTACTGAAATCAGTGATTAAAAAGTACTTAAACAAATCACAAAAAGCATCAATATACCCTTTCTGGGGACTTTAATAGGAACCCCTGCTCGGTCATGTGATTATCCAATCAGCAAATCATGTTGCAGCAGTGCAGTGCATAACGTCATGCAGATACAGGGCGAGAGCTTCAGTTCATTTTCTGATCAAACCTCAGAATGGGGGGGTGTGTTTGTGTGTGTGATCACATTGACTTTGACCATGATATGGTCTGAGTATTTCGGAATCTGCTGATGTCCTGGGATTTTCACACACACCAGACTATAGAGTTTACACAGAATGGTACAAAAAACAAAAAACATTCAAGTGTCAGTTCTGTGAGTGGAAATGCCTTGTTGATAAGAGAGGTCAGAGGAGCCTGACCAGAAGGCTACAGTAACCCCTGTCTATAACTATGATGCGCAGAAAAGCATTTCAGAATGCACAACCCGTTGTACCGAGAGGCAGCTAGGCTACAACAACAGAAAACCACACGGGGTCTATTCCTGTCCGTCAGGAACACGAATCTGTGGCTACAGTGGACACGGGGTCACTGAAACCGGACAGCTGAAGATTGGAAAAACATTACCTCGTCTTTTTCAACTGGATCTGAAGTTGGTTAAGACTATGAAGCACTCCTGTAAGTCTCAGGCATCTGCTAAACGCTGTGAATGGAAATACATCTTCATCAGATTGTTATCTGTCTCAGATGTATCCTTTACTGTAACCACCGTAGGTGCAGTGCACCGTCAGCAGTTCACACATCAATGATCGTCATTGTCATTAACACTTCTGCAACAGAAATGTAGAGAAACAGCATCACAGAGCCAAAACAGACATTGTTGTTTACCCACTGATCTCACAGAAAGCAGAAAGCGGAGTTTACCCACTGCAAAGCCACTCTGTGTGCAGCTTGAAATCGAGCCTGATCACTCTGACTTCGACAGTAAGCTGCCTTTGTTGTGCGGTGTGCTCTGCACATGACTTCATTTCCACTCACTGTGTTGACTGTGAACGTGATCACTCAGTACGAAGATTTTTGGCTGCACGATCATTTTTCTAGACAGATCATCTCTTAGTCCACTCCCTGTTATTTGTTTTAATTCTACAAGCCTCTTCATTTCACTTCTCACCCCTGCTTATTCTCTCTTCCTCAACTCCACTCGTTTGCTCTCTGTGTCTGCTTGTGTAGAGGTTCACCAACGAGGACCACCTCGCTGTCCACAAGCACAAGCATGAGATGACGCTGAAGTTTGGACCTGCCCGAACAGACTCCGTCATCATCGCAGGTATTTTTCCATCAGATCAGTTTGTCTTGTAGAAGTCGTGCAGTAAGCCAGCACTTCCTCGTACCCGAAAAGCAAAATGCATCTGTTCTCAGAGTTTGGCTCATGTGCTGGAATTTAGCGTTCCACCAAAAAATATGATTAATGATTTAATTGTCCAGAAAAAAAAAAAAGATAGGAAAATGAGCATTTCCACCTTTTTAGGTTTGAGGAGAGTAGGAGAGGGTGTAATAATACTATCGCAGCTCTGCAGGCGAGCGTGACTTGCTGGCAATCGCAAAAGCTCAGCTGGATGGTGGACTTTTAGGTGATTCTGCAGTAATCTGTTAAAAACATAACTGCATTTTCTGTATAATACTTTTATTGTCCAATGTCCACAAGGCTGACAGTTTCACTGTTGATCTGCTGCTGCTCATAGGGTTTAAATTCTCATAATCATCTCATTTTCATTATCATTAGGTGTAAAGTGTTAGATTTGACACTATATTATGTTTTAGATTAAAAATTTCTGCCTTTTTCCCTCCTTTTGGCTAAATCCAAAAAAAAAATTTAAATAAAAGTAATTAACTAATGTTCACTATGTACTTGTCTAATGTTAGATAAGGTGAACATGTATTCATCGATTTTTATCTCACGTTAATGAAACCAAAACACTCTCCGTCACGGGCGCTTTACGAGTCTAACTATGAGCGTGTAAGGTGGTGGGAAGGGGCGGGGCTTACAGGAGTTGTCAGTTAATATTAGACAGTTGTGCACCTGTCAATCATTCTAGATTCATATGTCGATTGGCTCTTCTCCTGTTTTTTTATTTTTATTTTTAAAAATGATTCTTCTTTTGGTGTGTTTTGAATGGTAACTCATGCTAGCATAACACAGCGTGTAAACACAAAATGCGCCAAAGGTTGTCAGGTGTGGTTATATAATATAATCAGAGTAAACGTCACTGGACATTGTATCATTGTAAACCTTTGCAGGGATGATTAAATCGTTATATCACACAAGCCTACTGTAACAGCAGAGAAAATATAGTGACTGTTGAAGAGAAAATATAATGCAAAAATATTCATATATAAAGTGTTAAACATCCACTGCTTGTCACGAGGAGCTAAAATGAAGTCGGTCAGAACGTTTATAGTGACTGAAAGGAAGAGCGAGGTGTTGTGATTTTATGTGATCAGCTCTAATTGCTCAGTAAGTGTGCTCCTGCCTGTAATAAAAGCTGCATAACATTTAATGCAAAAATAACCAAACATGCAGAGTTACAACCAAACTGTAACCTTATCCGGCTGATCACTGTATTCCACCTTCAGCGGAGATGAGCATCAGCTGAGGACTTGTAGAACAGCTTATTTAGAGCAGTATGGCATTCAGTCTTCATTCCCTTGTGTAATATTTCTAACAATTTTTACTCTGCACTGAATAGAGGAATTGTATGTATAGGTATTATACGTAATGAGATCTGTTTTCCGCTCCAGACCAGACGCCAACTCCCACTCGTTTCCTGAAGAACTGTGAAGAAGTGGGCCTGTTCAACGAGCTGGCCATGCCCTTCGAGCAGGAGTTCCGCAAAGCCCAGGAAGATGATGACAAGAGAGCCAAGAACCCTGTGAGAATTGGGATTGGGTGGAGGGCTTCACTCGCTCAGGCGGAGCTGCTCCAGACTGAGCAACTTCACTGTCTGTAGCCAAAAAGGGGGGATTTATGGTCTGTGGACTGCTGTCTGCTCCCATGTCTCACACGTTCTCCCCCATCCCCCTCTCTATTCTCTCTCTCTCTCTCTCTCTCTCTCTCTCTGTGTGTGTGTCTCACATTTTCTTCACACTGCAGCTGCCTGCCCCTGGCTCTTCAGCTCTGGACATGAGTCTGCAGACGCCCTCAGACGTAGTTCGAGTGAAGGAAGAGGAGCCTGTCGAGGTGGACTCCTCCCCTCCTGCTAGTCCAGACTCCATCTCCAGCAAGTCAGACAGCAACAAGGAGGCCATGACCAGGGGAATGGTAGAGCACAACACAAACGCACATAGGCACAGAATGTACAGAATTCTCTTTTGAGAAAACACAAAACCCACAGAGCCTTGCTTCATTCTTTGGTGAAGCATGTGCAAATCTTAACTGTCATTAAACCGATAAGGAGCTGCAGAGATGCTTTTCTCTTTTTTTTTTCTTCCTTCTTTACATAATTCCTTTCTCGATTTCCCTCCTTAATTGTTTTTTTATCACTTTGTTCCTTTCTCTCTCTCTCTCTTTTTTTTAAACCACTTTGTTCCTTCCTTCTGTCTGTTCTACTTTATTTTCCTTCAGGCGTATTTCCTTCTTTTCCTCCCTCCTTCGCAAAATCTGTACCTCCTTCCTTCCTTACATGCTTATTTAATAAAATCCACAACTTCATTCTTCTGTACCAAATTTGCACCTCCTCCCTCCCTTCCTTCCTTTATTCTTTCTTTCCATACGTACTTCGTCTCCTTCCTTCCTTCCTTCTTTCCCTCCTTCCTTTCTTTCATACTTTCCTTCCATATTTTTACATTCCTTACCAAAATTACGCACCTCCTTCCTTCCTTTTTTTTCTTTTTCCCACATTTCTTCCAGCCTTCCCTTTATACTTCTTTTCTTGCTTCCTCCCATACTTCCTTCCTTCCCTCTTTTCTTTCTACCCTACTTCCATACTTCCCAAAATCCTAGCTCCTTTCATACTTACTTATTTAACTAAATCCTTACCTCCTTTCATCCATCATTAAGCAAATCCATTCTTCCCTGCTTCCTTCCTTATGTCATGAAATCTATAGCTTCTTCCATCCCAAAATCCACACCACCTTCCTTCCTTCCTTCTTTCCTTCCTTTCACTCTGTTTACTTAGTGTGATATTTCCCGCTTTCCTTCCTTTCTTTCATGACCTGCTTCCATGCTGTACTTCTTCCCTCTTTTCATTACTTGTTTACTCAGTTGTTTCCTTATCTATTTCCTTTCTTACTTCAGTATTTAATCTACAGAGGTTTGTGGTAGGCATGGCTGATGGGTGGCTCCACATATTTATGAGCCTGTACAGCGTCGTCAGGCAGCTGTGATACGCAAAGCCATGAATACCCTTTCGCAGTGTTGTGCCAGTTTTGAGGTACAGCATGTCCCTGAAGTCATAGTCATAAATGACACATTCAAGCCGATCTAATATTAGCAATGTATGCGCAGGGCATAATATTTATTGCAATATAAAACAGAAGCTTTGTGCTACGCATCACACTTATTTTCCGTTCTGTAAAACGTTTTCGCAATAATGACCTGCTTTGTTCGGGTCGAGTTGGAAATTGGGGTTCTCCGCACTGCTTTACAAAGGCGTTATTTATTAGGCATTCGAACAGTTTGGCTGGACACTTAAAAACTGTGCAACTATTTTCTCAGTTTCGGTATGTGTAGTTACTGTGGTGTTCCTCTATTTAAAAAAAAAAAACAAAGCAAACAAAAAACTATAAATACTAATAGGAATAATGAGACACTAGTGACTGCTGATTATTTCGGTAACTTTCCTACTACTAGTGAATGCCTCATTGCTGTTTCCATCTTTATTATGGCTCCTTAAATCCTGGCTGAGGAGCATTGTTTTAACCACCTACATGTTTTTCCTTTCAGGAATCTCCGCCTAAACCAGCAGTAAGTTCTGCTCCTATGCCCACTATCGTCCGGCCTGGCTCTCTTCCCCTGCACCTCGGCTATGACCCCCTGCATCCCACCATGCCTTCGCCCACCTCAGTCATCACACAGGCCCCGCCCTCCAGCCGCACTCTCGGGTAAGTGCACCGCTCGCTTACCCTTTTTACTTCTGTTTAGTTTGGGATGTTGGGTTGATGTGATTATGGTCATTATGAGTCATTTAACTCTGAATGAATTTCAGGACTGTTTGGTTAGGGAATATGTCAGACAAATTAAAAATCTTTTTCAAATGCTTGATTTATGATTAATCGGCCTCCGCCCTTACGCTTCTATCCACCTCTTATTTGGTTTCATCATTTTTTCCACTCTGTTAAGCATTCCCAGCAGCTCAAAAGCAGCAGTACATGTCCTCACTAATTTGTCACTTTTGTGGCTTGTGGACAGTAGAGAGTGTTGCATTATATCACAACAAGGGGGAAAAAGAAGAAGTGACATGGGCTTGGAAAGTACATGGAAAATCCTCGTACTTGTATATTAGGAATGTAACCGAATATGAACAGATAATGAACAGATAATGTGTTCTAACGGATACAAATCAGAAACAGAGATGTAGCATTTAAAGCACGCTTCATAACATCCTTCCTGGTCAGGATGCAAGTGGTTGAAGCCAGTCATGAACTCGAGTGAGCTAGCTGAGGTTGAGTAACTGTCAGAACCAGAATTCATGTACCATGCTGACAGTGCTGGTATTTCTATCTATGTGTGGGTTCTTTTAAAATTGTTATTTATTTATTTTATTCGCAGGGTTTCATAGCGTATCTAGGAGTATAGTGATTAGGGTTCATATTTAATGGGAGGAGAAAAAAATAAAACCCTTCCTAATCTCTGTGCTCTGCCTGAAGGTCACCGACTGGTCCATACCCAATGATGATGCTTCCCAACGGCCAACCAGTTCCCATGCTCCCAGGCCCAGTGCAAATGTCTTCTGTAATATCCGTAAGCTCTGCTCATACCTACTCTCATTTGTGTTTACAGTAAACCGAGTCTGTTGCCTTCAGATCCTGCCGTGTATGTGGTCTATCCTGCGTTTTGTTTTCTAGCTGGCTAGGCCCATGTGTATGGTGCCCAACATTCCAGGAATCCCAGGGCCTCCGCTAGGTGGAAGCAGCAGTGGCTCCTCCTCTCCATCTGGTTACAACCCCCATACCGAGGCTAAGATGGTGAGCAAAACGCATCTTGTGTGTTGACGCCACAGTCTGTGAGGCAGGCAGACATGCTCTGAAATTCTTACCCTGTCTGTGAGGGTATCTCATCTGGGTGTCACTTTTAACAACAAACAGACAAGCACTGACTGCAGTACTGGCTGTAGTTTTAAAACGTGAAGCTTGGATACATTTGAGCTTGATACAGTTATTTAAGTTGAACTCTTAAAAAGGCACTACCGATTCTAACCTATAGGATTCATTTAAAATATATATGACTATGCAGATGCACACTCAGCTGGGATGTCTAGATCCTGTTAGTTAACAGGTAAAGTGTCTTTATGAGGTGTAACACTCCGGGTTGTGTTGTGCTTGTGCTGCTTCAGCGGCTGAAGGCGGCGTTGTCTCAGCAGACCACAGCGGCCTGTGTCAGTGTGGCGATGGGCTCCAGTGCCATGGTGCCTCAGAGGATGGAGCAGAGTCAACTGCTGGTGCAGCAGCCTGATGCCCCATCCCCTGCACAGCCCCAGGTCCTCCATTTACCATCACACGTCATATTACTCCAAACAGTCACCTGCTCTCTATCTACACTGCGCCTGCCTAGTAACATTTAGGGTCTTTCAGTTTCTAGTAAACACAGAGTTCACTTTTCTGTACTGTACCGTTTTTAAACTTTAAAGAACACTTGGCCTTTATAAGTATATAAGCTCTATACGTATCACTTTCTTTAAAGAAGATGAAAATCGTTCTGCTTTCCTATGCAAAGAAAATCACAAGGAGGCAATAATTATTATACACTTTAAAAAGTAGGTTTCTGGGGTGGAACAAAAATAGATGATAGATGAGTTATTAGCTAGTACACTATATATACTATCTTTATTCTTTTCTCAAAACGTTTAATGAGGCGAGTGCAGGAGAGCTGTATGATGGCTTTGTGTGCACTTTTATTTTGCTCAGGTTTGTCGGTATTTCAACATAATCACTGATGCTGATTATGGAAAAATAGTCTGTCATCCGTGCATGTGAATTAATTTGCCTAGTAAAAATGATTCTAGTGCAGCAGGCAGGCAGATTTGTCATATTATGAAGCGTATTATGTTTAAGTACGCATATTCTTTCATACCCTTTCCCCCCCCCTGTAATCGCATAAAGTAGAGCTTTTAAATGGACTTATATTGTAACATTCTGATGTAAATTTTTTTGAATACCTAAATAGTATGAAAATTTGATAGGTATTTGAATTGTAAAATGAATCCTGGTAACCCTAATGTGAACCCTGCAAGATACTGCAACTCTGAACATGCAAGACATACAAAAATGCTCCGTTCAGATAGTTTAGAAATCAATTGTTGGTTCTTCGGTGTCTAGGTTTCTCCAGCTCAGCCGACGGGCGGGCGACGTCGGCGCACGGTGGACGACGACCCAGACGAGAGGAGACAGCGCTTTCTGGAGCGCAACCGAGCAGCCGCGTCCCGCTGCAGGCAGAAGCGCAAGCTCTGGGTGAACTCTCTGGAGAAGAAGGCAGAGGAACTGACGTCCATGAACGTCTCCCTCACGGTAAGTGTGCTACACATGGCTCTCTTAAACCAGGTGTATGCTACAGCACTGTCCTGTTATTCAGAACCAGTCGTTGGCACAAATGAAATTGAAATCCAGTGGTGTTAAAGTAAAAGATTATATAGCTTTAAAGGACATCATGCCAGGAAGTCATCTAGTGTATGTCTAAGTGTAACACTTTTCAGGAACCACAGTCATTTCACGCCTTTACAGCCTGACATCTTACCTCCAGCTTGAGGTCTGTCTGAGTCACCGAGAACATCTGGAAATGCCAGTGGAAGTTTCTGTTTGATCAACGTTTAAATGAGTCTCTTTGTTTGCACATTTGTGCTCATCTGTTCCTGTGTGTGTGTGTGTGTGTGTGTGTGTCAGAATGAGGTGTCTCTGTTACGAAACGAAGTGGCTCATCTGAAGCAGCTGCTGTTGGCCCATAAGGACTGTCCTGTCACCACCTTACAGAAGAAGGCTGCCTACCTGGGTGAGTCACTCCATGAGAAAAAGGGTCTGTAAAACCACGAGTGTGTGTTTAGATTAGAAACTCCACTTGCCAGATGTGAAGCGATCCCATACACAAACGAGAATTAAAATTTAACTCGATTGTAAAGTTTTCCAAACCAGGTTATGCTTTTGTGAATTAAAGCTTGTTACAGTAACACATCACTGTTGCATTAGTTTAGTAAACGGGTTGTAAAAATTCACTGCAAGATAAAAAAAAATCACTGCACCAGGTTTTGCAATGGGTGCAGCACAAAAAAACCAGGAGGAAAACACACAAGGTCATGTAAAGGTTATTTATTTTTGAAGCTTTTGTGCAACTCTGTAAAAAGCTAATTTTTTCCGCAGCCAAAAGTGCAATAGGCGTGACGCTTCAGTGATTTGGTTTCTTTCCTGTCTTTTTGTTGCTTCAGCAAAACCCAAAAGGACAACCACTGAAACCATCTTTAATATCTTGTGCGAACTATATTCTATATACAGTATACACATACACGTCTAATATTCGATGCTAGAATTATAATGTAGAATGTAATTAAAATAAGAATTTTAGCACTGAATTTATCCCTTAATATGTCATTTCCTGTACACTTTTTCGAGACAACAGATTGCCATGGAGTTGAATTATAGTTATGCCTGTTAATGGTTTTCTGTGTAATTCTTTTATATTTATATATTTATATTATTGGACGCTGTTTGTCTGTACACCTGGCTGTCTGTCAAAATATAGAGATAAAGATATACATATTGAGGTATTGATATATGGATATAGAGTTAAAGATATATAGATATAGAAAAATAGAGAGCGATATAATTTGTTCAGCTGCTCATCTGCTTGGTAATGATTTTTGTATATTGGAGTATTCAAGTATTTTATTTAGGACATGTGTGAGTGGTGTGTCTGATCCATGCCTGTCGTGTCCTCCAGGAGAAGAATCCATGAAGGAGGTGTGCGAGGCCACGGGTTCTCCAGCTCCGGTAATCCAGCACAGCTCCGTGGCGCTGAGTCCCTCGGGATCGTCAGGGCCGAACGGCGTGAGCTCGCGGGCGGCTGCCGAGGCCGTAGCCATGTCCGTGCTGGCAGGCATGGGCACCCAGCGCTCAGAGAGCGGGCCCTCACACGTCATCATGACCACACAGGCCCAGCCCTCGGCCAGATGATGAGCCTAGCACTAGGAGAGGAGAGGAGCGAGGGACGAGGCCAAATCATCCCTGTCCTCTTTTTCTCCTCTTCCTGGCCCTCTCTCACGCTGTCATGCTGTTCTGGCCCAGAGCTGGCCCAGAGAATTTTGGGAAAAAAAAAAAACTTTGGAGAAAGAAAGAGCTTCCTGTTCACTATGCCATAGACTCCGGGGGCTGGACTCCGATCCTCATCCTTATTCTCATCCGAAATCCTTACTAACTCCACTTTCGCTCCATCATCCCTGCCCTCCTCATACTCCATCGCCTTCCATCTTCACTCTCCTCATTCTTCAGTTGAACTGTAGGACAGAACAGTGCTTCCTGAAGGACTGACATGGTGACTGTGATCTGATGCATAGGTATTATGCACACGTGTGTCTCATTTACACGTTCATAGAGCAATGTGGATGGCTGATCAGCGGCAGTAAATGAAAAGGAAGTGCTGCCACGGCGTGTGTGTATGTGTGTGTGCACGTGTGACGGGATGGGCAATATGGCAAAAAATATCATATCACAATACTTGAAGATATTTCTGCAAAACGTGATGCGTACCAAGGCATTAAGTATGGTTGTGTACCGACGAAAAGATTGAAATATGATGAGCTCGGAGCTTTGTATCAAACGTCTCGAAAGCATCGAATGAGGAAAAGAGAGAACATTTTATAAATGATGCAGAAAGAGAGTTTAACATCCGATCTGCTACATGTTACAGTGCGTAAATACATAGTTATAAAAGCACTGACATGTTTTTTTCATAAAAATATATAAAAACATTTCTTCAGTTTTAAGTATTTCTACTTGTTTCATCGCACAAAGCCTGGAAATGAAATAGTTCTGAATCCATCATTTTCCAGTAGCACATTTCAGCTTGAGCTTGAGTCGACCTGGAAGGAGGAGGAGACTCGTCAAGTCGAGACGTGTACTCGTATGATGAAAATGGGATCTTCAGTGTAGATACATTTTCGCTGATTTAAAATCTTCTGAAATTGCAGCACCTGGAAAATCCGGCTGACATTTTCTCAGCCTCCATTTTATGTCGTCCTCCTTTACGTCACTTTCTTGCTATTTTTTTTAAAAGCGCATCGTTCATTCATTTTCACCCCAAAATGAATCTGAAATGCTGAAAAGCAAGCAAACGAGAAATACAAGAGGCAAGAGGTTTTATTGAAATAATTATTATCGCAAAGCCAAAAACTCCTTTGAACGTCTCATTCGCGTATATAATTCCGTTTTTCACTTTGAAACAAACAAACAAACAAACGAACCAACAAACGAATGAACGAATCATACACAGACCCTAAAACCTGGCTGAAGTGTACCGGGACATTTTAATAGCGCGATACTGATATTATATTACCATATTGACCAGCCCTAGCGTGTGGTGTGGTGGTGTGCATGCTCACACTTACTGCCTTTGACATTTTCCTCGCATGAATGAGGCTAACGATTGCACCGCAACTCCGCAACACTTTTTATGAAAGGAAAAAATTCCTGTGTGCGCGTCGGTTAAATCCGGTCCCTCGCATTTTGGCTCGGTTTTCATTTCAAGGAGACCGAGAGAACGCCTCGGCTGAACTTCACCAAGATCTGACCTCATTTCTATCCCTTTATTAATATGTTTTATATGCAAAGCATTTATATAATCCGTGAGAATTATAGTATGCTTGTGCGTGTGTGAGTCTGTGTGTGTGTGTGTGTGTTTGTACAGGAATGTACATCAGAGTATAACAGGTTATAATTCATGGGACTGATACACTAATGTTAGCAAGCTTGTTTATGTTTATGCTGTTTGCTATCTTCTTGGCACATCCTCCTCAACACATTGCTCGATCCCGTCTTTCGGTTTTCCTCGTAGCCTTGCGCCGCCTCCCTTCACGCCATAAACCGGCTCATGGTTACATTTCATTGTTAATTGAAATCTCCTTGCTGGGATTCCTGTGTTGCGTCAGAGCTAAACGATGGTGCCAGCATGTCTGGCGTATTTCTTTTTTTTTTTTACTCCTCCGTGTAAAGTTCTCAGTTATTAGCTCTACTGTATGTCCAGGTTGTGTTACAGCTGAGTCTCGGAAAAGTGTAGCTGTTGATCCGTTTCGCCTCTTTTGATTATTTTCTAATTGTTTTAAACAGAACAAGGCCTTCCCCTGTCAGCCTTTTCGTTGGGTTGGAAAAAAAAAAACCCCAACAAAACCGACTCATTGTCTCTCCAGGCAATCATGAAGACGTCAATACATATTGTCTCTATAGAAGGCATGTGCCGATGATCAGTTACACGATATATCGCGATATTTAACACAATATTGATATCGTAGATACTTCAGAGTATCATTAATATCTCTACATTCCATTTGAGAGAAGACTACCTGTGTAGAAATGATTTAGCATTCATTATGTTAATAAGCCTAGAATTATTTTATACTGACAGCTAATATTAACAATAATGCATATAAATATAATGTATAAACATTTATATCTGTACAGCGCGTTAGTATCAAATTAACCACAAAATGTGAAACCTTTCATTCTTAAACGAAGAAAATTATTCAGAAAGTATCATTTTTTTTAATCATTTTGTATTTATTAACCCACAGTAATGTTTTCTTTTTTAGATATTTACCCAGAATTCTTACGCATTCTGAGATCCACGTAAACATCTCGTCTTCATGCAGACCCCTATGACATCGTTTAAGACGTGTACTAATTAAAAAGAAATCATGCGAAAAACAGCGCGGTCGAGTGCAAAAGTTTGTGCACCCTCAAGCCGAAGTTTCTAGCAGTGGCATTTGGTATAATGGATTTGTTTTAATATCGGCACATGCCTACTATACCCACTCGTTAACGCGCCCGCGCTCAGAAACGCGTTTGAATACACATCCTGTAGTGTTGCTCAGTCGAAAATATTCTGCCTTAACACTTGCTGCAGTGCCTCTAAAGCCCTGGTCAGGTTTCACAGTTTTCTGGTTGCCCACAGAAGTCTCTGTGCCAAATATAGGAATCGACCAGGACATTTTAAAAAGCTTTATATTTTGTATTGCATCAAATGTAATTACAAATGCCTTTGTAGATCTTGAAACCGCAGGGAGAACATAAATGGCTTGTGATGTGTTTGTGTGTGTACTGTGCTCTTTACTGCCATCTGGACCTGATTCGCTGTTACTGCGTTACATCACTTTACTAAGAGGTGAAAGGAGACTGGACGGTTCTAAAACTCTGAGTTCCCTTTAATTTTATTGCAAAATGTATGATTTAAAGGGGTAGTTTAGTAAAAAATGAAAATGTACACAGTTTGTAGTTATTGTAAATGCAGTCGATCAGCCAAGACAATTGTCAAGTAATGGAAATCTGTCTCACCTAAAAAAAAAATAATAAAAAAAATTTAAATTTTCTAAATTTTGCAGCTCCTGAAAAACAGAAAAGCCTTCACCCGGTCATCTGGAGATTGCGAGTTCGAATCCTGAACTCGCTGGGAGCCAAAGGAGTAAAATTTCCGGTGCTGTCATTGTGGGGGGGACTACACATTCTCGCCTAGTCTCTCTCCCCTGTCAATCACAGCGACGCTAGCCAATCCGTGAGCTCATGTATGCAGAAGAGGGTGGAGAGCCCTTTGCTCTTAAAGGAAATTAGGAATGGGCTTTTGAATTTCCTAAGATGGCTGCCGTCAGCTTCACAGTGAAGTTTTAATTCATTTTTATAGCACCGCAGTGAAACTGTAAAAAAGCAAGCATCTTGTCTGATCGAGTACATTTGGGAGAAATGTGAATTTAATGGAAAGCAGATGTTTCACCCAGCTGTTTCTTTAAACTGAACAGGGAATGTTTAGCAGTAATTGTGTGACTTGAATTTCCCTTCATCATGTATTTTACACAGAGTGTAATTAGCGGAGAATGTAATGGCACGTCAAAATGCACTAAAATGTGATAGGGGTTTGTAGATTTTGTATTTTATAAACTTTGCTGCTGAATCTGTCCTTCACACAGCATGTCCAATGTCAACATGAGTTTGCGTATGTTTTCATCCGTGTTCATGTAAGGTTCAAGGACTTCGCAGCAGCCACTTCATGCTTATCTTACAGTACGATTACGCTCTGGTAANGTTCTCAGTCTTCGTGTTGTCATGTGGAAAAAGGAGGGCAGGGAAAACTTTCAGCTTTCATATTAAATAATGATTGCCGGCACTTTTTTTCTATATCTGTTCTTTATTTTGTGCAGCGAGGACTGTCGTAATAAATACTTCTTTAACCCCCACTCCCTTTTTTTTTTTTTTTTTTGTAATACTGAAATGTAGAACATTTTAGACCTCCTCCATGTTTTTCTTCATGTGTCTCCTCTAGTCACTATGTAATCAGATTTTTCGCAGATGTTTTTTTTCTTTTTTTCCCCCCAATTTTTTGAAGACGAGTCCGAATGCCTTAAGTGAGATGTAGCCTTTTATATATATTATGTGACTGTTTTCACTTCCCACTCATTTTGACAGCAATTTGGCCCTGGACTTTTTTTTTTTTTCTATTCCATACTTTCAATGTTAATACACTGTTAATTTATTAAGGAATTAAAGCAGAATAATGAAAATGATTATAAAAATAGAATCCCTCAGACCTGTATCGAATAGTAATGGTTAACATGGTATGTAGTTAGAAAGGCAACTATCGAAAGATGTTCTTTCGGCTTGTAATTGTAAAGACACACTCCCGGTTGGACTGATTTTTAATTTTAGACTTTATCTTCTTTACTGTACATATGTGTACCATATATAAATGTATTTACTTTTTCATGCATGTTGAAGTGAAATACGATGCACACTTGCAGTGCTGCAGTTCTGATTAAAGAAAAAGCAATTAAACACCATTTCTGTGTCTTTGATGTTATAAATGTAATTCATCAAGTCAAGCAATAAAGTATTTTATATGTTGAGCTGGAATGTGATAGTGTTTAAAAGTTATGGGTCTTTTGTTGTTAAAAAAAAAAGAAGGAAGCAATAAAGACATTATAGGAGCACTACATTAAAAGCACGGCTTTAAATGATAAAAGGCATTAAAACCACTAAAAGGAAGCTATTTGTACGGTAGCATGCCTAATTAGACTTTTAGTTATGATGCTCGAACAGAGCTCGAAATAAAAAATATAGCCGCTAGCAGCGATCTACAGGGTCCAAGCACTCCTCACAAATAGCACCCCGATGTCCAGTGCTTGCCAGGATACACAGAGCAATAAAGAGACCGGACATGAACATACTCTTCGTGTTTCGTGACCTGAGCTTAAGGTAGGACTTGTGGTTTGGGCTGTACAATCGGTTTCAGCTCAGAATCACAATAAGAATTTGAACAATTCCTCTAAACAGGACCCCTAAAAAAGCATCTTAACCCTTTCATGCAGACATTATTTATATACATAGCCAGATTCTGTTAGATTTTATCTTCTTTTTAACTTATATATATATATATATATATATATATATATATATATATATATATATATTACTTATTAAAAAATAATTAAAAAACTAAATCTTCCAAAATTTCTGAATTTTTTAACATTCAAGTTTGAAGTATGAAATGCTGGACAATTTTTTTTTATTTATGAACATACAAAATTGCAAGGAGGTAAAAAAAATCATCTTCCCAAAAAACATCACTAGTTTAAAAACAAACAAACAAAAAAATTTTTAAATCTAATTTAATTTTTTTTTTATTTTATGTAGAAATTTAGTCAAGACTGAGAAAAACAAATAGTTTAGAGAGCTACAGATATTTACATTAATTTACAGTAATCCTCCCAAGTGATTTTGAGGTGATTTACATCTTATATTTTACTAAAATAAAAAAAAATTATTTAAAAAAAAGCCCCTTTAAATTGACTGTTAGTGTGAACACGATGCATGAAAGGGTTAAGGAATGTGGCGCTGCGTTAATCTATCTTTGGCCACCAGGTGGCGCTGAAATACGGCAGTGAATGCTTGCGGCTGCTGGCCAATCACAGCGCAGAGGGCGTGTCTGTGCAGTGGGAGGGGTGTGTGGGGGGGGAAGCGCCTAACTACATTGTACACGGTTGCAGTCGGTCACGTGACCACTCGTCGGTGAGTTCCCACAGTATGGCGGAGGGCGCAGTTGTTCGGATGGATTGTTACTCACGTTTGAATACATGGTTTGTGTCTTGACCTGGAGAGGGATTTTAACCGACAAAACGTTTGACAGAACTTGAAAAACAGAAGACAAAACCAAAACAACTTGAGAGTCGTACTTCTCAGCATGGCGGACCGCGGTGCGGATTTGGCGGCTTTACCTAAAGAGGTGAAGGACCAGTTGGCGGAGTTGGAGCTCGAGCTTTCGGAAGGTAACGGTGGAGCTGGAACGGGTTTAATCCCCAACGGCAGCTCGCTCACTAGAAATGTGCACTCTATAGAACGTAGTGTTAATGAGTCGTGCACCCTGTGTAGTGTGCTGTGAGGGTGTGAGGGAGCCATTTGGGATTTTACCTTGAACTCTGTGAAAAGGCAGCTAACGTAACATTGTCGTAATTTACAAAAAATAAACAGAAAAACAGGGCTAATGTCTAGTGTCTTAGACTTAAAATCTTTAACAGAGGTCAGTATGTAAGTGTGTGTGTGTGTGTGTGTGTGTGTGTGTGTGTGTATGTATCTATCCTTTTTTCTTTCAACGGTTGTCTGAAAATCTGAAAAACGGCCAACTAGCTAACAGCATTTACTCATTTCAGTTAATTAGGTCATGTCTAGACTTGAGAAGGTGTTAGGTGTCTTTTAAAGGAAATAAAGAATAAAGATTCTCAGGAATTGTGTAGAAAATAAGTGCTAGCCCCGTGACTCACGCGACACAAAGCGACTGGAGACTCTTCAGGCTCGTGCAGTTTGTTCGCAAGCAGCTGTATGAGAATGTACGAGGATTTAGGCTGATATGCTCCCTGTAACACACAGTATCATGGTGTGTGTTGTGTTTTTCAGGGTTATTTGAAAGGTTATCTGAGCAGAAGATGTGTTCAGGCTTGACTGAGTGCCAGTCAACTGTCTGCCCTTCAGCCTGAGCTCAGCTGTTCTTCCTCTGTGTGTTCATGGCTTTGTGTCTCAGATTTCTGAAATATTAAGAAACATGCTGCCAAGAATTTGATAAATAATCTACTCCTTTTCATTCATCCTTCGAGTGTGTGTGTGGTGTTGATGTCAGAGTGCACATTCCCTTGAAACACCAGCATGCAAAACACCAGCAATTCAGCAGGAAGCACAAAAGCCCTTGTTGTCAGGTGTGTTTGTGTGTGTGTGTGTGTGTGTGTGTGCTTTTGAAGGGCTGTGCTTCCCAGCTCAGTCCCTTATTACAGTACAATAGAATTAAGCAGCCTATGCTTTCAGAGAGAGAGATGGTGTGTGTGTGGTGTGTGGGGGGGACAGTGGGACGTCTGCGTGGACTCAGCTGAGTAATACTGTTACACAACTGGCACCAGTTGGCGTGTGGGTTATGGTCCGAGGCAGTGTGTTGTCGCACCTATGGGAAAAGAAGCAGCCATGGCAACTGTAACGAGAGGAGCTGTAAAAGCAGTAAACACTGCGCCGTATGGTCGAGCGGAGACGCACCGCGCCAGATTGGTCATCAGATTGACGTCTGGCTCTCGTGATTCACGCCGTGTTGAATGATTCCATCAGTTCATCAAGAGGCTGTGTGACTGAAGTGTCACGGTGCTCTGAAAAAAATGTGCGAGAAGTGTAAAAGCGGTCGAGTCTGAATCCGGCTTTAGACTCTGTCTAATTTTAATTACTTGTCACAGTGTATAGAGACAATCAACTACAATCTTGGCTGAATTTTGTAACATAAGTTGTATTGTGTGAACGATTCGATGAAGATCCTCTAGCGATAGATCTGTGATTAAAGAAGATTACTGCATTCTGCTTACGTCATCAATCACTGTGATTCTCACGAAAACAGAAACATTCTTTACATTTTTTTCTGTTATGTTTTTACAGCTGTTCTGCGACTTTCATGTAAACGTTTGTCGTCAACTAGTCGGTGTCTAGTTGGTGAGCTAACACTAAGATTTTTCTCCCCATAATTTCTCCCCAATTTGATCACCTGCAAATTCTCCAAAGCTACTAACCAATGAGGGTGAAGTCTGTCACACTATCAGTCTATTTCCTCTAAGACACGTGAAGCTACCCACCACATTTTTTCCCTCAAAGTGCTGCACATGTTGTCACAGGGCAGAGTAACACTCCCAGAGGGAAGCGTTATCTACCCTCTTCCGCATACATGAGCTTGTGGATGCCCAGGATTGGCTAGTGTCACTCTGATTGACAGGGGTGGGAGTACGTCTTCATTCCCACCAAGACCCATTTTGATATGTAACGTTAATTAAAAATCAGATTTCTGATTTCCAGATTTCCTTTTAACGCTCACGTTAATTATACGATCTATCATGGATGCGCTGATGTAATATGGAGTGTATGTACAGTATGTACATATCCACTGATATGACACAGGATGCAACATGTGCTAAAGCAGTCTGAGTTTGTGCGTAACTTGCAGAAAGTTGTCTCAGTTAGTAATGAGTATCAGGGACCAGGCAATACTCAGCGCTGTGTAAATGGAAAAAAGTGAGTATTTGGTGCATTTAGAGTAATGTTTGTAAACCGCAAACATCATCGACTTAACCGCTAAAAAAAAGGAAGTGAAATTTGCGTCCATAAAAACGCCTAAATAAATATTAACTAGGAAAGTGTCTCCCTGTGGGAGGGGAAAAAGGGAAGTTGGTATTTTACAACATGAACATTTCCATCAGTGGGTTTAAAAAAATGAAAACGTTTACACGTAAACCTGATTATCGTCACATCACGTGACTACAAAATCTACGGCGTCATACGTGTGACTCACACACTAATGATTCACAAGAACCGATCAACCTCCACATACTTATCCCAGCATGCCCTGCTTGATCCCAGCCACTTTTTGTTTCCAGAGTTGAGCAGCCAGGGTTTGTCATTTGATCATTTCATCGAAAAAAAAAAAAATCACGTGCAAGGCTTTTTGTTTTAAAACCTTTTCAGCACTCACCTGCAGAGCTTTATTTGTTCTGCTGAATTATGGTAAATTCCACAGCAGTGAAATTGTTGAGCATGTTTACTTCATGCCTGTGACGTCAGAGAGCTCATGGTTAGGAGGTGTGAAAGTGCCAACATGTCAACATGCAAGGTATTGCTGCTGCAGTCAAACCACTAAACATCGACGGTAACACCCGTAACTGAAATCTTTCATGTTTTTTTTGCGTGCCAGTGTTCAGCGGCGTGCTTTAACCCCCCGGGGGCAGGTGAGCGAGTGTGAATGTGGGTGTAGGGTTATTCGGAGGGTCGTGCCATTCTGCTTTGATCTGGATAGAGCCGACCGTCTCTACAGGAAGTCAGTCTCATCTTCAGCGCTCAGCGTTTTATTTCCACATGGCTGACCTGCTGTAGAAGAGACCATTCACATAATTAATTGGCCAATCCCAAACATGGTGTAGCCCTTTCACTTTTTTTTTTCCCCACACAGAGGTTACAGGGTTGGTCATTTTGCTCAAACACTTACAAATGCAAGTAAGAAGAGTATGGTGAGGAAAAAAAAGAATTAAATTGTCATTCAGTATGTACTGTATGTCTAGTGAGTAGGCATGTGCCAATATTTATTTTTCAGTCTAAGAAATACCTAATCTTTTTTCCATGATACATTTCAGGGTATTATATTAAAAAAAGACTGCAGGATTTTAACAGCAGCATCTCTTTTCAATTCAATTCATTTTTGTTTGTATAGTGCTTTTTTTTACAAAGGTCACTGTCTTAAAGCAGCTTTACACAAACAAAAGTAGAGTGAAGTGTGTGTGTGTGTGTGTGTGTGTGTGTGTGTGTGTGTGTGTGTATGTGACGTCTCTGATGAGCAAGCAGGGCGACGGTGGCAAGGAAAAACTCCCTGAGATGGTGATAGGAAGAAACCTTGNGTGTGTGTGTGTGTGTGTGTGTGTGTGTACAATGTGTGTTTGTGTAGTCCATAGTCTACACACACAGTCTTTTAAGCTTTAGCATAATCATGTGTCATCGTTTCTGGCATGCTGTGCTTGTGACATTTATTCTGCTTGGATAAATGAAAAAAGTGTGCACTGACTATTGCAGTGTAAAATTAGCTGAAAAGTTACCATACATTTTATACACACCCACCGCAGAGCTCATAAATTAATTAAAAAAACACGAGAGCAGTTTTCTGTTCTTATGTTCCAACCCCAGTGTAAAATCGATTAAATCCATTCCTTCCGTGCGCCTTGGCATCGACTCTACAGGTCTCTGGAACTGTACCGAAGGGATGAACACTGTTCTTCCAGAAGACATTTCCTCAGCTGGTGTTTGATGGCAGGTTAGAGCGCTGTCGAACACGTTGCTCCAACATCTCCTTTATGTGTTCATTTGGGTTGAGATCTGGTGACTGTGAAGGGCATAGGATATGATTTGCATCAGTTTCATCCTCATCAAGCTGTTCTGTGAGCCCATTTGCCCTGTGGATGTGGGTGGAGTTATACTGGAAGAAACCACGCCTCTTCACAGGATAAAGGTGATCAGTCAGAAGACACTTGTCAGCAAAATACATTATGTGGACAAAAGATTGTGGGCACCTGAGCATCACACCCTTATGTGGTTCTTCCTGAGACTGTTACTGCAAAGTTTGAAGCACACAGTTGTCTAGCATGTCTTTGTTCGCGGTGGCATTACTGTTTCCCTTTCAATATACTTTAGAAAATTGGCCTTTTTTTTTTTTGCTAAAAAGTTACGTGAACAGAAACTTCGCAAGGCAGTATGAGTTCTAAAGTCAGCTACGTTGTTATTATGCTTTTCATAGTGATTCATTGTACAGTAGGTGCAGCATACACACCTTGTGCTCAGACTCTGCTTGTCTGTTTCTAACTGTCTCTTTGTGGCTTTCACCCGAGAAAGTGTTTGTGCCTGTTTGGTGCAGAAGTGCTTGCTTATTGTCTTTCATTGCTCGACTTCCCATCAAAAGACAGACGCTCACTGTTCAGTTCAGCCACCGAGCATTGCGGTCGCTGTCTCATATCGCCAAATCTGCTTTCCATCTCAGCATTCTTGACCCGTCTGTGATTTTCCACTGAAGGCTGTCTAGGACGTGGAGAGCGGAAATGCCCCGCGTTAATGCGCTCGGCTCGGGTTGCTCGGAGGAGAGGAGAGGCCGGCCAAGCTGCTGCTTAAAGAGCGAGCCGATTCTGCGAGCCACCAGTGACCGTCGGGACACAATGGGGACCATTGAGCTGATCAGGAGCGTGGTGACTAGGAGCTGCGCTGGCATTTAGGCCATTCAACTGAGAGCTTTGTAGCCTGAAATGAGCTGCTCTGGGCAGGCGGGGTTCAGCCACAGCTTCTGTGTATGTATGTGTGTGGTGTGTGTGTGTGTGTGTGTGTGTGTGTGTGTGTGAGAGAGAGGGAGAGAGTTCAAGGCTGATTATAAGATGTAATGTGCACCACAATGAAGTTCCCTAAAATATCCCTGAGAGAAGTGTAGGGTATTGGTTGCAGTCAAATTCAGCTTTGTACACTAAGATTGATGATAAACTTGATTGACAGCGTCTGGGATTTATATGCAGATCTCTATCCATTGTGTTAGGAAGAACAATAGAGAGAGTTGATATCAGAGGTAACTCTGTAACTAAGTTTTCCAACAAGCTTTCAGCTGTATTTCCAAATTCTAGAGAACAGCGCAAAACTGTTCAGCTTTATTAACCATAAGAAACAGCCAACATATATACATAGCACTGTGTATACTACAATTAATACATATCAGTGTTGTCTTTAATTAAAATCTCTTTTGTAATAAAACCAAGGGAAAAGGTGAAATGATGAATATAAGTCTTTGTGAGCCAACCAATGTTGAATAGGAACTTAAGCATGAGAGTAGGGGATTGTGGGTACTCAGACAACCCACACCATAGAAATCGCCTGAGGAATTTATCACAGCCGATCAACTGGACTTGTGGCTTTATAATGTGTCATAACTGTTTTACGTACCTCTGAGAATTGTTGCGCGTTCCGGTCACTGGAATCACAGCCCTGTGTCACAAAGTTGCACAGAAAATTAACGGGCGTCTGTCAAATTATTGCTTGCTAGTGTGAACGCAGGGGAGGAGGTTAATCGCAGATTTGGGTTTTATCCCAAGCAGGCAGAGCAGCTAAGCTGTAATAAGTAGCTCAGTTCTCTCAGAGTAAAGGAAAACATGGCTGCCTATATCTGGAAAAAATGACCTAACTCGTCGGATATGGGTTTGTGTGCAGCACTATAAATGTAGCAGACATCTTTAGAGAAAGTCTGAAGTGTATTTGATGCATCGAGTGCAGAGCTGTTAGTGACTTCCTGAGTGGTTACGGCAATATAGAGCTGATTTGTGTGTATTGATTGGGCTGGAGCTGGAGTTTCTTGGTGATGATGGTCAGGTGCTTATGTAGGACGTGGAATATCCTGATGCAGTGTGAGACGTGCTGTACAATATGGATGGAAATAGCGTATTGCGCATAACACTGCGCGCTACAACTATGCAACGTTTGGTCATATTACGCGGCCCAGCAGAGGAAGTGTGCAGTAAATAGCCGAAGTACAGGATCCTCGCTCCCAGAGTGCAGTGGAAAGTCAATCTCTGGTTGCTTGACTCCAGCTAGCAGGTCAGATCTAAAGTAGAATTGGGGAAGCCATTGTTCCCTCTATATGTGCAACATCCTGTTTGTGTTAAATACGGCCATCATTGTGTGTCTGGAACAGTGCGCATGCAGGAGACTGATGTGCCTGTCACAGTTCCCCTTTTTAATAAGGCCGGGTTTGTTTGGTGAACGTTTTTATGGAGCGGTAATAACTAATTCAGCCTCGAGGCAAAAAAAAAAATAAATTTTAATTTCGCATGCAGGCCAGTGTGTTATGAATCGTGTTTCTGTCTGTTCTGACGTGTCCATGGCAATCTGAAACACTGGGTGGCAGTTTCATATCCCAGGGGTTTAAGCCCAGTTTTTAAACTTGATTTAGCTGTTTTCTTCCGAAGTAGGACAGATTTCAGCTTGCCTCATTGACTGCTCGGTTGATTTGATCTATTTTTGACATGGAGTCTCAAACCTATTTCTTTAAGCTGCGCTGTGATTTTTTTCCAAAATTTGCTTTTAGCATTTAACAGTAGAGCCCAGACAGAGTGCGTGGATGCCGTACTGGTCATGATGTAGCAAAATGTACATATCTGTATGATATCTTTTCTTAATTCTTTGCCAAGCAGTGGGAATGATTTCGAGAGCTAGCCAGCCAGGTGGTCTTTGAAAGCCATCATCCTGGCTATTTGAAACATCCACTGGCATCCAGTGTCAAATAGCTGAGAGAGACAGAGATCTGGGCAAGTGTGAAAAACACATCATGGCATGTCAGTCAGATTTTTATACAATATAAGTGTATATTTGTGCGTTATGGATGATTCAAACTTGCCACGTAATCTATGATTTGTAAAAATAGCTCAAATTTTAAAGGTGTATGATGCCTGCCTGACTTTACACTAGAGGTGTATTGCAATGCCATTATTGATATCTGTGTTTGTATCAGTTTCGTGCTCCAAATGTCCGTATCTCTATTCAGATTTAAACTTGAAGTGGGTGTGGCTTATGAACCCTGCCACTTTTCCCCCAGAAACACTGCGGGGGGAAAAAACTAGCTGTTATTTCTGTGTATTATTGGTCAGTGTTGGTTTTGTGTGTGTGAAATTCTGCAGAGGTGCCAACATTTTATGTTTTAGCTGTAGCATTTACAATTTTTGACCTCTTTCTACGGTGATATGGGAGAAAAGCGACGCGTTTCTGCTTTCTCAGCTAAAGCGGTGTTTATACCAAGTGCAGAAATAATTCCCCCAAAGGAAAAGCCAATTCACTGAAAGCAAAAAGGACACAGGACATGTGCTTCTGGTAGCAGTTACTTCTGCTTTGTGGCACGTCAACTTCATCTAGATGAACTTTGACCCGTGCGTTCATGAGTCTGGGTCTTGTGAGTCAGTAGAAATCCAAAATCACATGGCATCAGGAGTGTGCGTGTGATCACCTGACTTTGAATCTGCGGCGAGGATAATAGCGCGGCGTCATAAAAGAGCTAACGCAGTGCGACCTGATGACATCACGTGATCAGTCTACATGCTACCAAAATATGTATGTTTATTTATTAATAAAAAAAAAAAAATTTAATTGTTCGCAAACCTTTGTATCATGATCTGTATTGTGTATTATAGAAATGCCTTTGAGGATTGTGATTTGAGAGTTTCGTCATATCACCCACCCATAATGAATAATTTAACTGATTTAACTTCATTTATAGGATGCATGTTTTTAACTTTGTGTTCTGTGATAGTGCTGTAGATAGACTTGGAGCCACTGATGTGAGATCTGTACCATACGTTTAAATCCCCTGGGATGTTTTTTTTTTTTCTTCTTCTTCTTCATGCCCTATAATGCACATGGTAAATTCAGACAGATGGACGATGATCAGATGTCCAAGCTCACAGATTGTCATTCTCTCCAACAAAGAAGTCGTGAGACCTCTGTCCCTGGCCCAGCGGGCCTTCTCCCCCCGCACGGCTTATGTAACGACCATATCTATGCGGCTTCTGGGGCGTGAATAGTTAATGCCAGTTCTCTTTTCTACAGCAAGCTCCTCCTGGGAGGCAAGTCTGAATTATTCACACCGTTTCATTAAACGCAGTGGGGTACTGGCCCCAGCCTTTTTCCTCCCTTCACATCATGTGTACTGGGGTACCCCGTGAGTGAGTGAAAGTTAGTTAGTGTAACCTAACCCTTTCCCACTGACAAGGTGCCACTGCCTAACCTTCAACCGCTTTCCACTGCAAAATTGGCTTCTGTTTAGTCTCAAATTCTCTGCTAGTCTGTAAACAAAAACCAGTGATGCCGTGGGCATGAGGGTGGTGCCATTTTGTCATCATGGTAGCAACTCAAGTTTTCAGGACATGCTTAAAATAATGATTAAAAACATATGACTATATGGGCATAGGCCATTTCAAATGAGTATTCATGAGCACAGGAAGTGATGTCGCTATTCGTAGAACATATCCGCTTGAAGCAACACATCATTTGAAACCACACTCTTTGCACTCCTTGCCTCTTTTTATGTGACTAGTAGCTTGATTTAATGGCAAGATATCCAAATTAAAATTAATACCGTGTCGTTCAGTTGTTGGACGTTCCCTCAGGCCAGGAACAAACTTGCTTTCAAGAAATTAAAGTGTATCGATTTCTAAAAGACAAATCACAGTGAAATGCATGGATTGCTGCGGTGAAGAGAGACGGCCAACTTCAGTAGCTGTAGCACGCACATTATGCCAACTTGTTCATCAGGGTCTACGAGACATTTAAAACCCAAGGCCAACATGATGGTGATATTAAACGGATGAATACTCAGCTGTGTTGAGCATTCATTCACCAAACAAGAGCGCTAATCTTTTAGCTAGCTAACTCACCCAGTGATACGTGTACAGCATTCGCTTACAGCTTCTCATTCCTTAAATGTTGAACCATGTTGAGTATGTTTGACGGTTGATGGCTCCAATTTCAGTGTACTCTTTAGAATGTATTTGTAAGCAGTTAAACTACAATAAGCTTTTACTGTCTCTGGTGTGAACACACTCAGTATTGGTAAGCTAATGATACACACTTGGTAGTCACTTCAGGTAAAAGTTTTTAGTATGTGGAAAAAATTCTCCACGTTTCTCCCATTCTTGTTCAAAAGTAATTAAATTCATTTGTTGTCAATTTTTGAACGCATCTTATTTGTCTGCCTTTTGGGAGAATCGTGAAGTACGAGCTTGCCATTTTGTTTTTCCAGCTTTGCATTTAAAAATGGTGCCACCAGAAATCAATATGGAGAGGACATACGCATTAACTTTAGTGCTCACCTCATTGAAACGATGTATAAACGTTAAAAGATTTGAAAATATGTTCTCAAAGCCAATTGTTTTTATGCCATGCGTTAGGAGACTCCCACATCAGGCTACATGCTCTGTCTTCCCTTTCAGTCAGAGTGACACTAGCCAATCACGGCCATCTCTGAGCTCAGGTATGCAGAAGACGACGGATAGCGCTTTCCTCTTATGGTGTTGTGCTGTCCTTTGACTCAGCATGAGCAGCAGTTTGAAAAGATGTGAAGGTTGGCCTCACGTGTTTTGGAGGAAGCATGTTTTTGACCCATCTTCCCTCCTTGGCAGCTGTTGTTTGATACGGGAGAGCTAGCTAGTTGGTGGGAGTGGGAGATCTCATCCTCTGGAAACAAGATCAGGTATCAAAAATACAGTCTTCTATCTCGGCAGATAAAACCACACAGGTTTCAGATGGTGTTGACTGCAGGTAAATCTGACCTCAAAGGTGTGTGTTGACCTTTTGTCTAGTGTGAAATGTGCATATAACCGGTTCAATTCTTTCCAGTCGTCACATCAGGAATCAAGACCACGTGCGTACTCGGTTAGCAAAGAACACACCACGTCAGGGTTTCACAATACCCGCATGAAGGCAGACAAGCAAGAAACTGCTTTAATATCACACCTGTAATGAGATGTCTATCTTCCTGCAGTTGATTTTCCATAATTTAAGTAGTGTATGGTCACATCGCCGTTGATACAGAAACCTTCTGAGTTTTTCAGCTTCTTGGCCTCGTCTGCAGCTTGTTCAGGATGTCTGGTTGAGTTTCTTTGCTACTCTCAGCCTCGGGGTTTCCCCCAGGGACAAGCTCCTCACATGCAAACTGAGAGAACCAGTTTGCTCTGCATTTGTCTTGCTCTGTTTACTTACTGTGTGTTAATCCAGTGGGACTTGCTTCAGTGCTCCTGTGTCACAGAGCGATTGCTTAATGAAGCACACGGCTAAGTGAAGGTTTCTGACTAAACTATGTCTCTACACTCCACATCGGATCCTGGACGATTCTAAAGTTTCACTGCCCAGTCCACCTTCTGTTTGTTTAGCTCTGCTCAGTTTTAGTGCTTCCTGAGAAGCTGAAGCTGCAGGGAATTGGAGGCAGCACTTTATCTTCCTGGCTCTCAGACTCTGTTGTCTCTAAATAAAAACACCAAACAGAATTTGTACCAGTTAGGGCTTATTAGTGCTGTCTAATTTGGAAAGGAGATTTATCTTGACTCCCAAGTGTTCTTCTTAAGGCTGTAGGCAGATCGATGTGTTTTCTGGTTGGTACGTCTCTGGATGTGTTTTTAGTTTTTATTTTTTTAACACTGTTATAGGGCCTTGAAGATGTTTTCACAATACATAACATGCTCACCAGCCGTAGTGTTATCTTTGTGGCATGGATTCTAAATGGTGTTGAAATCCATTTCTTTCTTACTTTCTTTCTGGTCCATATTGATGTGATGTGATTGCTTGTTCATGTTCTACCACATCCCAAAGGTGCTGATGACTGAGGAGGCCACTGAAGTACTCCTTGTCATGTTAATGGAGCCACTTTGTAACGATTCGTGCTATGTGACTTGGGGTATTATGATTCTTGGCGTAGCCATTATAAGATGAGTAAATGGTGGCCAGTGCACATGGTTAGCAGCGATAATCAGATAGCCTGTGACATTCAAACTATACTTGACTGGTATTACCAAGTCCATTGTGTGTAAAGAAGACATTCCCCACACCATTGCACCCCCACCACCAGCCTGAACTGTTGACACAAGGCAGGTTGAGTCCATGGATTCATGCTGTTGAACCCAAATTCTCACCCTGCCATCTGCAAGTCACAGCAGAAACCGAGATTTCATCAAAATCAACGTTTCGACACTCTTTAATTTCAGAGATTCTGTGCCCACTGTAGCCTCAGTTTCCTGTTCTCGGCTGATAGCAGTAGAGCAGGAAGTCGTATTCTGTTGTTGCAGCTTCAAGGTTTGACATGTTATCTAAGATGCTTTTCTGCTCACCACGGTTGTAAAGAGTGGTTAATCTGGCTTTCCTGTCATCTCAAACCAGTCTGGCTGTTCTCCTCTTACCTCTCCCATCAGCCCCAACAGAGCTGATCTTTACTGGATTTTTTTTTTGGTTTTTGTCCAACTATTGTGAACACTAGAGACTTGTGTGCGTGTTTGCTTATGAGTGTGTGTGTGGTGATGGGTTGGTGGGGGGCCAGAGTTACAGTAAGGGACACCAAGCGCTACAAAAAAAAAAAAAGGTCAGGAAAGACAGCGTCATCTCTGGACTATGTCTATAGTCTCACTGGAGGAAGTGACAGAGGAGGTAATGGTAGTAATTTTGGCTTATTTTGCCAAGTTGCTTGAAGAAGCACTGCTGGAGATCTTCTTCTCTACCTACTGCTGTCAGGCTCCAGCATGCAGCAACATGACCGAATTTCAGTATAACATCCACTTACAATACCGCTCAAATGCGAATATTTAATTCAGTACTGTGATGTTGTGTTTCTGCACGTGTGTGTGTGTGTGTGTGTGTGTGTGTAATGTGAATCTATCTGTCAAGCAATACAGCAATATATACTGTCTTTAAAAATGAATTAATGTCATGGAGAGGTGGGAAAATAAAATAGCTGGCACAAAATTTTGTACAAATATTGACATAATATAGCCCTATTCTGTTAGATAACTTTCTGTCATAGCACAAATTTACATATTTCCATGTTTCGTCGCTTGGCAGGCGTTTGTGTGCGATGGTGGCCCCCCCCCAGTGTCAAAGCCCAGAGATGTTGTGCAATATGACAGTGATAAATTCTTTCATGATCGAATCTGCTTTTCAGAGTCTATCATGTGTCAGTACTTCTGCAACCACAACCCACACAGAGTACACACCACAAAGTAACTGACAACTTTTACACACATTTACTGCTTCTATTTGCCGCATTACTGCTACTTCCTCTTTAGTCAGGTTGACTGACTCACAGCACTTCAACCCATCCAGCTCACAGTGTCTGAACAGATGAAACCTCATTTTCTCTAAGTGGAACAATTAGGCCAATGTAATTGTTTGTTTCCCAGACTCGCTCGCTTTAATTTTCACAGAAATTAAAAAAAAAAAAAAAACTCCCCTGACAAATAGGTCATTTACTCAAGAGGGCATGAAGACAATCTTGACGCACAGCTGGGATCGAACGGCCGCACTTACAGAAACATGGTGTTTCGAACACTGGAAAGTGTGTGTGCGTGCGTGCGTGTGTGTGTGTGTAATGCTGGAACAGCTTAAGATGATTTGTGTTAAACTTTATACAGAGTTTTCAGTGCATCCACCGGCATGTGATTCTTATTTGCAGGGGTTTAGGACTGAAGTTGTTAAGCTCAAACAGTAATGTGGACATGGTTTTCCTCACGTGTGCCGATTCTCTTTTACAGCGTAGTCCACGTTTAAATTCGCTCACGTTATTTATAATAAACATAATAGACAATATAATGGACAAAATCTTGAGAATGGTAAGTCCATTTGTAAGTTGGTTAGACAGTTTAAACATATTGGGAAGCCTGTGATTTAATACAACGGTCAGTAAAAGCCGGGATATAAGCAATAAAGCATGTGGGCGGTGTAGTGCCGAATAACACAAAGCAAAGCAAAGTCGATTGTTGATTATTTTCTTTAACAGCACATCCTGAGATGTTTTATTCCTCTTATAGCACAGCAAGTTGCCAGCAATAACATTTATTTATTAAAGAATGACACAATAAATTTTTGTATATACGTCTGATACATAGAAATAACAACATACAAGTTGTTTCTGTAGAAATGATCATGTAATTAAAGCAAGTCTTTGAATTTGGAAGAAGTCTATTATTGCTCTTAGTGCTGTACAAAAGGTGCTCTGGCACCGAGGGCCTTGCTGGATCAGATTATTAGTGAGCCGATTGTTTGGGGAGGGTGTGGACGGCTTTCGGTATTTTAACGACAGCTGGTCCCGTTCTAATTTTAAAGCCAACGTCGATATTGTGCATGTAAGAAAAGAGGATTGGGGTATTTGAAAGCGCGTTCAACTTACAAAAGGACCGAAGCCAAACATTTGTTAATGGAAACCCTAAAGGAGACGGGAACAAAAGCGCGTAGGATGTGCTTTAACGTGTTGTACTTTAACCCTTAAAGACCGCCTGCTCTCTTGTGAGGAGTGTCATGGACTTGGTGAACAGGGAGTCTGAACCAGTGTACACCAAGAAAAAGTTGGATTACGAAAGGAAAAAGGCGGGAAGAGTCACAGTATGCGCTTCTCTTAGCGTTCTGTCATATCCTGGACAGTCATCTTGTTTTGTTTTAAACGCTGTATCGGAGCGGAGCAAGCATTTCCTGGTGAGCCCCCGCCTGGAAGAGCTATAAAGCTGTGACGTCATGGAGAAGAGCGAGATATAAGAAACGGTTTTGCAACCAAACCCAGATTATAACTATCTCTCCGTTTCCTTTCCTTCCTCCCACTCTCCCACTATTCACTCCAGACCCTGTGTGACACACCCCGGTCACGCCCGGGCTTGCTCCCTGTTGTGTATGGAAACGGATGGGACGTGTCATTCTGTGACAGCTGACGTCGAGTAGTGTAATCATCAGTCATATATAATATACGCGTGTACGTTTTATCAGCCTAGCCTACTGAGTAAGCACACACAAACACTGGGATTTCCCTAGCTGGGCGCATTTAATTTTTTTTTTTTTTAGCCTGAAATGATGTCATTGTGTAACTTAGTCACTGAGTGTTTCCCAACAGCCTCCGGATGGAAATTGTTTGCGAAATTGTGTGGAAAAGATGTGAGAAATTTGGGTAGAACCCCCCCACCAAATCAAAATTCCTTCAAATCAAGCCCCTATCCACCACATCTTCTGTACCAAGACCTCCACCTGCCTTTGATTGGAGTAAATATCACATCACACAGAGCAGATTGATTTCCAGCTCGACTGTTTGTGCATTTCCTTGCAAGCAGAACAAACACGTTCCAGACAAAGCCTCAAATATTCCTCCTCCTCCTCCAGCTCTTATCAGTCGTTTTGCGAAATAAACCAACACCGACAACTGATGTCTTTCTCTGCCTTATTTGCATTTAGTTTGCCGCCAACGCTGCTGTTTTTTTATTTACTTGCTCAGGTTGACAGAGTTGCCATTCTTGTTTTGATATCTTGTTTTCAATCTTCAGATTCTTGAAATGAATCTGATCGTACAAACAGCTGTATCTGACAGCACGACTAGCGTTGCAAGACACGCCGCAATTTAAAAATCAGCATCATTCAATACACTTTAATGAGACAGTATTAAAAATCCTTTGGCAGCAGTTCAGAAGTAATGCTGAGATCTCAGAGCCGGTAACGGTGCAGAGCGTTCTAGCGAGACGTACACCGTGTCCTTTTTAAGGAGACTCGCAGCTGCATGCTTGGTGGCGGCTCTGTTTTGATGCGAGCGCGTTCCAGCTGCAGTGCCAGAGAGCACGTCTCCTGTCGGACAAAGCCTCAGAGTGGACAGAAGCTCTTGGGTGGACAGACATGTGAGTGGATGCAGAGTTTAAACTTCTATAGAAGAATGGAGAAGGAAATGATTGAGCAATCAGTGTTTCTGTTAATGCTGACTTTTGCGTGCTGCTGTGATAAATGACATTACGGAACCACACCCTGTATCATAAATTGTTGAATGCTTGAAACTGATTAGTCAGAAGGTATGGATTATTTTAATATAGCAGCACCGGTAGTTCCGGCTGTAACATGAATGATAGATTCATATTAATGTGCTTGGTGCTTGTTCTAATACATTATTATTTCTATAGGATCAGCTCATTTTCTCCCTTGGTTTGGTTCGGTTCGGTTAGCAATCGCACTCGGGTCCATGCCAAAACGATCGGCCCGATTGCAAATGAGCTCTGGAGCTGTTCGCTTGTGGTGAGAAACCAATCTGACCCAGTGAAACTAAGGAACCAACCTGTATAGCAATGCATGATGGGAACCGTGTTACGTAAACAGCATGTTTGTTTCGCTAACGTCCCTCGCCGACATGAATCGCGGTTTAACTTTCCAAAAACGCATACAAAAATACACCAAGGTTTACAAGGTGTTTAGCGAGCGTCTCAAGGAGACGGGCTCCAATCGTGCCGTGAAACATCGATTCCTGCTCAGACTGATAAGTTATAATACCTACAGCTAAAATGAAAGCCGTAATAAGCTCTGTCTAACCGTCTTGGGGCTGGAGAAGAATGACTGTGACATAAGTGAGATCAGGAACTAGCTCGTCTCTCAGATGTTCCACGACATTACATCTAACTATAAACCATTAATATGGGCAAACGATTTGTTCGTTAATAAATTAAACATTGTAAGCGTACCAGCACGGTCTGGAGTGTGTTACTCCTTGCTTAACAGCACATCCTGAAGTGTTTTATTCCTCTTATACCCCCAAAATTTGCCAATTATGACATTATTACAACATCCGTGAAAGAAGTTGGCGGTATATGGTACAACTTGTGAGACCATCGTTAGTTCAGTTAGTGTAATAATGTGCATTAGCGTGAGTGTAGAAACCATGATATAGTATTTATTTTGAGAGACTTTTCAGTGGGAGTATTTTCCTGTATCAAAAAAGGTTTAGATGTGTTATTTGCTTTGTTGTATTGTTCAAGCCTGTGCTGTGTATATTTGTTGTGGGTGTGTGTGTGTGTGTGAGTTGTTTCAGGGGGGCTGGCTTCACCACACGTGCACACGTGAACCTGACCTCACTCGAGACAGCCAGCGTTGTGTTTGTGCAGTATTAATTCTGTTCATGACCACAGAATATGCTCTTGAGCCATAGCACACGCTCTGTAGATCTCGTTAGCCCGCTCTGATGGAAATGTTTGCAGAAGTCATTCTGAGCCTACGTGCTAATTAGCTCACTGCAGTGATGCAGTATATGGTCAAATAACACCGCTGTGCCGAATCGGCATGCCTCAGTCTTTAAACAGCAGCACCTGGCTATTGTGAGCACTGACTGTTTATCTGCTGTCAGGACAGTGTGTATGTTTAGGTTTAGGTGTTCTGCGTCGAATGTGTTGCCTCGCCGCGCCACTGGAACCCACTGGTCAGGTTTAGCGTGTGTGATTCACTTTTCATAACTGCAGTGGCGTTTGTATCCAATCTTGGACTTAGGGTCAGTGTGTGTACGTGTGTGTGTGTGTGTGTGTGTGTGTGTGTGTGAGAGAGAGAGAGAGAGAGAGAGAGAGAGAGAGAGAGTGAGTGAGAGGAGTTACAGTCAGGACTAGGGGGAGAAGTCTTACTGTGAGACCTCTCCGAGTGAATCAATGCAAGAGAAGAGAGACTGAGCAAACACGTTCAAGAGCGCACATCACTGACATACAGTGAGAAATGATTGAGTGTCTACATTTTGACTCCCGTTCAGCGGATTCTTCTTCTTCTTCTTCTTCTTCTTCTTCTTCTTCTTCTTCTTCTTTCGGCCTTTCCCTTCAGGGGTCGCCACAGCGAATCATCACTCTCCACCTATCCCTATCTTCTGCATCCTCAACACTTGCNCTTCACCTCCTGCCTGGCAGCTCCATGTCCAACATTCTCCTACCAATATACTCACTCTCCCTCCTCTGAACATGTCCTCTTCAACAGCTCCATTCGTGTGTTTGACTACGTCCCAAACTGCAAACTACTACACAAAATAGTACAGTTTCTCAGGGTCTATGGGTAGTTAAGGCTCTTTGATTGCAAAAAGGGTTCTACTAGGAAACTTCTCTGGTAGGGGAATCTTCTGTTGTATGTATTTCCATAAAACAGCAAAAGAGCAACTACAGCAAGTTTAAAAAAAAATGCCCAAAAACAAAAGTACCAGCGCATTTTACAAAAACAATTTGAAGTTGCCCTTAAACACCCCAAACACACAGACCTCGTAGCTATATAAAAATAAAAAGGTAACTGATTTATTTTTCTTAATTTGTCTTGCGAGACTTTTGTTTTGTTTCGCTTTGTTTTCACTTGAATAATGCTGCGGCGAGTAAAATTTCTTCAGACACATTTACCATCCCATCGAAGTCCAGCACGAAACAATGAGCGATGAAGAAATGGAGGTGTCTTTAGCTTTTCAGTTCACACTGGACAGGATCTTATTCATTTCCTGGAGCACCGAGCTTCATTTAGGTGTTTCCTCACCATAAGTAAGTAAATCTGTTGAGCAAATTGTCTGTGATGTGACGTTAGATTATTATAAATAAGTCATAATGCAGATTTAATTGTTAAAACCACATGCAGATTAAATAGCAGTTTATTTTCTGGAAAAGGATCATTTCAGGAGTTCTTCATGGCTTCTCTGGATAATAAAGTTTGTATGTGTCCTTAACTTCTAGTCCAAGCCAGTGTTATTTACCTGAAGGATTAGTAAGCGCAGCGTCTGCTTCATTTTCATTGGTTACCAAGTTGAACCAGTCACACCCACTTTTTGCCCATTGACGTACTAGTGTGAGGGAAGCTTCAATAAAGCTATCAGCAGCATACAACTTTTCAGCAACTTTTTCCAATTATCTTTATTTTTTAAATATTTTTTGTAAATATTTAGTTTCACACACGCACCACGTATGAGCGAGTCGGCTATAATCTGTCGTCTTTCCACTTCGTCTTTTCACAGAAGATACCTCCCTTGTCATCCGTTCGAAGTCAGACAAAACCAACTGAGATCTAGAGGATGCGACCGACACATCACAGTCCCCACTGCGTTTCTCACACACACTTCTGAAAATGTGTCAAAATTGATTCGGTTATTTCCGGACACTACTGCGATGTATGAGCAGAATGAGCCAGATCATCTTGCCTGTACAGAATTCACAGATGTATCAAATGACCGTCTCTCACTGGGTGCTTTTCTTTGATAGAGTTTATCTTTTGTATTGAGCTTCATCACACCACCATTACATCACTGGGTGTGTGTGTGTCTGCCAACCACCAGTGTTCAGTTGCTCTGTGTGTGCATGTGTGTGTGTCAGACATGTGAGTATCGCTTGCCTCCAGGGCAGAAAAGCAGAGCCCAGCGTGTGTGTGTGTGTGTGTGTGTGTGTGTGTTTGTCAGTCTTTCCCAGTAGTTTAAGCCCTATGCTTAGCATCACGCTCTGTTCACATGAGCGTGTATCTGGTGGGGTCGCAGAGGTCACTAGGGTTCAGGGTGACCTTTCTTCTTTCCAGTGAGCTCTAAGGACCTGGTCATGGCTTTAAGGAGGAGCTTCTCAATCCTTAAATAACAGCCACGACTGTTTGAACTGTTCTGTTGCACGTCGACTCGTATAAATTCACACGCCTAATAGCACTACCTGTAAATCGGTGTTGCAAAAACTTACGTGCTTCATTAAAAATACCTGATGTGCCGAGTCAGAGTGATTAAAAAAAAAATTATTATTTATTTAAAAATAATTGCCTGGTGTTTTAGTCATTAATCATAAGTACTAACTTCTTTAAGGCTCATTTTCACGTGTTGATCACGTCCAGATTAAAATGTGAAGTGTCGCTGCTCTGAGGAATCTAGTTCTTAAGCGGTTAACTCCTCCTCCTGGATGCCTTGTGATCATATAGCATCGGTATTTGGGTCAAATGTGGCTAAATTCACATTTTCCCCATTTTACACACTTTGAGACTGATTCAGAGATTCGTTCTGTGAAAAGCGGTTCAGTATGTGTGGAGATTTTCATATGAATGAGCTTTATTTATTTAGTCACTCATCCAGTACATGTGTAGTTTTATGCAGATATTACTCATGCTCCCTCTTTCCTGTTGTCTTCTTATTGTGTGCGTGCGCACACACGCGCGCACGCACGCACACACACGCTAGCGCATACACGCGCACAGTTCTCAGAGCCACACCCTTTCAGCACGGCTTGATTATCAGAGTCACGTTGCGAGAGCTTCCTGAATCACGGTGTCCTTATTTGCCAGGTTAAACGAGGCGGGAGCCCAGAGGGAGCGTCTCACTAATAGAAACGAGTGAAACACTGGAGCCGCACGGCCAAGCGCTGGCGAACATGACCTACTTTAACTTCCTGCTCAGGGAGCACATGGTTAATCGTAGCAGTGCTCTCAGTCTTTGAAGACAAAGCAGTGGAACAAAGATGAACTTCAGACTTACATCATCGTTCATGAGCACGCATTCACGTCTGTTCATGAAGTTTATTCATTCTGCGACTTTTGAATAGAAAGGATTGTGTTCTGGCTTATAGGAATTGGGAGCGTGATGTCATTCCACAGTGGTGTTTGGACGACAAAAGCTGAGGCTTTAAACCTAGCATGTAATCATGGTACAAATGAATAAATGAATAAATAGATAAATAAACAGTGTAATTTTGGACAGAATATGATTTAGCAGTTTTCCCATCAACTCTACAGTTTTCCATTGCTGTTTCATATGTTTAATATAATTCATAAACTACTTTCTAATCTTAATATGATTTAAAAACTGTCCATAATTGAGTTTAATAAAATTCTCCTGATAGTCACGACCCTTTCAACTCGGTGCCTCAGGCGATTTAAATGCCACACCGCAGTTCAGTGTGTGAATGCGTAAGCCCTGTACCCATCCATCTGCGAAATTACACGCGCTTTTACTGACCCGCCATTTTTATACATGATTTACAGCTTAAATAAGTACACAACTTTGTGTTGCTCTCTCTCTCTCTCTCTCTCTCTCTCTCTGTGTGTGACACACACACACACACACACACACACACACACACACACACAGGTCACTACATGTGTGTAACAGGGTGATTACTTTGTACAAACCACACATGATTTTTTTCTGTTAAACCTTTCTTTATATTAACTATACAGGAAATGCTCACTTAATTTAGTGTATCTTTTAGGTAATGGCTACTTGCGCTCAGGACTGTGACGTATTTCCTTTTTGAAATAGCGCAAATCTTGCATCTCTGGTAGCGCTGATTAAACTCCGCAGCACAGCGAGACAGCAACGTCTAAATGGTTTTCACTTTTCAGTCTCTGAAGTCATAATGTCATAGGCTAATGTTAGCTTGAGTGTTCGTGTGTTTTGGGTGTTTTTTTTTTTTGTTTTTTTTCTTCTTACAATCGTAGTAGTTTATGTGTGACGAAACGTACAGTGTGATGCCTTTCTCTAGCTTGCTAAGGAGCTTTGCAAATGTTCTTACGTACGTGATGAACGTCGGCAGACACCGGGTATAAATAGCGTCATTGGCATCGTAGTCGATGAGCCGATAGCAGAAGCGCCATTTTAGTTAAAATGCAGAAGCGTTTGTGCGAACAGCCCATTATAGCCCCAAGAAAAACAACAGTACCATTATAATATAGGGCCACACATCTGACAAATATTCAGAATATAAACATATTATTGAAAATGAGAGGTAATACAAATTATATCTATTAATTTTATGTAATTACCTGAGCGAGAATGTTACAACTGCCAAGATAAACTTTTGTACTCACACAAGCCAGAATTGAAGTTGCTGAATTCTCACATATGATTTACATATGATTTACTGCTGTAAATGTGCAACTGCATATGTATTAGACACTTTTAATCTGAATTATAGCCAATGAAGCAACACAACAAAAAAAAATTAAGAATAATTTGTACTGATTTTCTCAAACTTGAGCTTTAAATAAGTACTCCTATAATTTACTTTCTCTACACATAGCTTTCAGTGTCATTGCTCACAACCAGACTAAAAGACCTGTAAATAAATTGCTCATGTACATGTCTAAACCCAACATCTTCCAGTCACACCCTCACTGTACTTGAGTGTTGGTGATTATGGGTTTGTGTCGTACGTTTCGACTGTGTAGACGAAGGCCAAGGAGCGGTGCTGGGTGGACCTCAGTGTCTGTTTTTACATCCAGCTGCTTTCTGAGATGCGTTGTGTATAAAATGTCTTGTGGTCTGCTCTTACATCTCTGCTATTCTAGCTCAGAGTCTGCTCTCAGCCTTAAAGATAACCTTGTATGCTTGAATTCGTATTGTTCTGCCAAGAAAAGCTTGTGTGTATCGAAGCCTTAAGGGATTAAGTCACTGATTGGCTCGTGTGAGTGTTTTCTTAAGACGGATGCCACGGAGCAGCGTGTGTAGATTCCTGTACCATGTGTATAGAGAGAGAGAATTATCTGACAGCGTAATCATAAACAGAATGTCAGGTACACCTCTTTACGCCGTACACTCCTGTCTAAGATAAGTGATGACTCACTAGTAACCAGTACACTGTTACCATGGAGTAAATCACAATGGAACATGCTGTTAGAGGAAAATAAGGACAGGGTGGTGTGATGCATCTGGACGTAATGCAGGTCATTATTACCACCCCGAAGTTGATCATTTCCCTATATCGTGGTGTTTCATACCTCTTATACCACAGCGATTTGCTAACAATTCTTAATGAACAAACAACACATCATACTTTTTAACCGTTTAGAGTTACATTTAATATTGTGGAATGTCCACAAGACAAGTTATTTCCTGTTATCACTTACGTATTGCAGCTATAAATAGTCATTCATTCGCAACACTTTTTTTTCTTTCTCTCGAAGTTAATACGATTCAAAGCGCAGCTTGTGATGTTGCTGAGAAACCAGAAATATATATACATGTATGTGTGTGTGTGTGTGTGTGTGTGTGTGTGTGTGTGTGTGTGTGTGTGAACTAGCTGTTACTATAGAAATGATGGCTTCTGCCAGCACCGCACTCAGCCGTACTTTTACAGAAAATTTATCAATACCTTCTGACCAATCAGATCTGAGAATTCAGCAGCACTGTGATTTATTAACACACTTTTTATAAATTCCTAAAATTCCCAAATTGTATTTTGATCCCAAAATCAAATGGGACATGTAACTGTATGTCTTATGCTGGTTGTCTTAGTTACTTATAAATTGTGCGTGTGTGTGTGTGCGTGTGTGTGTGTGTGTGTGTGTGTGTGTGTGTGTGTGTGTGTGGCTGGCAAAAGGAGAGTTTATTGGGAGCAGTCTGTAAGCATTATCTCTTGCCTGCTGGACACGGCTCACCTGCTGAACAGCTACAGATGCCACAGGATTAGCCCTGACTTCATGTCCTATAACAGCTTATCTGTCTGTCTCTCTGTCTTACTGCTCGCCTGTCTGTCTTCCTGCCTGCCTGCTTGTCCAGCATTTCATCACCACAAACATCTACTCGTTGAGTAAAACACATGCATGACAACTTCTCATAAAATGTCTAGTGTCAACTTTTTTTTTTAACGTGTTTATTGTGCAACCACCACCATCAGCGGTCTGAAGGGGGAAGAATGTTTTACTAGCAACTGCTCAGATAAGTAGAAGCTCCATGTCTGCACTGAGGAAAGTCAATGACGTAGTTAACTATCTCTTCAACCCGAGTGTGTTCGCTCGTTAATTTTACACTATGTATTTCATGAACTTCACACACACATTACATTCCCTCAGTCCGGGAGAGAAATACGGCCCTGGGTACTGAACATTTGAAACGATCCTGCCTTCCAGAAACACTGGCAAGGACAAGCGCAGTCAACCGGTCCTCATGATATCTGGGTTTAATAAATATTTCTGCATATATTGCGAGACAAACTGGGCACACTGACAAGTCTATATTAACTGATTGGAGTTTTGCTCACAGTGGATGTTTAAAAAGCTCCACCATCCTAAAATTTCTCACTCTCCCACTTCATTCCCCTCCACACTCCTGTGCTTTAGCTCTACCTTCTCCTTTCCTGCTTTTTTTTGGATTAATCACTTACAGACCGTAGGAGTGGCTCACGCAAAGACAGCAGTCATAATCACTAATGGCGAACGCAAATTGAAAACAACGTTGCAGTGATTTCCGGCGAATTTTCCTCATCGGAACGTCTTGAACACGTCCGTCTGTGTGCCCTCACTGAGGTCTAAGGAAGTAAGAACGTAGTGGGAACCACAACGTCTGACACTTCTTTGCAGAAATGCAAATCAGACAGCTTCCCTTAAAACTTCGAGCCCGTTTCTGCTTTAGATTTAAACACCTTGACATTTCTGATGAATGCATGCGGTGCATGACGTGGATACATAGTGTTCTGGGCTCAGACCGCAGAGCTGCTTCAGGACAGTAAACCATGCTACAGGACTATAATAATAGACTCCAAATGTGGCAGCCACAGAAATACAGTTATGCATCCAAAGCCTCCGTAATTCTTCTGCTAAGCAATGTTTTAGCTTCTTCTGTTAAGTCTTTGTAAAGTAGCAGTCTGCTGCAGAAACTAAAAATACCACCCAGAGTCTGACGCCAGCCTTGCGGCTCCTTCCCCTGGGCTTCTGTGAGTCAGTGCGTCTCTCCCATATATAATTCCACTTTTCTACATGCTAGTTTAGCTTGTTAAGAAAAGCCCAAGGCACTTTCCCCAGTGCTCCTGCTAGGAAAGAAGCAACTTTCTGTCCTTTTTTTTGAGTTGCCAAGTTTCTCATCCAAAATGCATGTTATCTTGCCTACTCAATAAAAAAGCATGGGATGCCACAGTGTTGCCATGTTTAAGCCTCTTTATGCTTCAGCTCTGTGTAATCCAGGATTACTGAGCATTAGATTATGACCGTGTGAGTGTGTATGTGTGTGTGTGATGGATTTTGGATATTGTTGTTCATATTCGATTATATAACGACCGAGTGAAACCTGAGACCGGTCCGGACATTGACAAGTAAATATTGTGACAATTGTGTAAATAATTCAGTGGAGTAATGAAGTAGTGCCAGTGAAGAGGGTGTGGCATCTTTACCACAGTTCCAGTGAAGGAGGTGTGGCCTCTGTGAAATAGGTGTGACCTCTGTGCTTGTCTATTGCAATGAAGGAGGTGTGGCCTCTGTGCTTGCCCATTCCAGTAAAGGAGGTGTGGCCTCTGTGCATGTCCATTCCAGTGAAGGAGGTGTGGTCTCTGTGAAGGAGGTATGATCTCTGTGAAATAGGTGTGGCCTCTGTGCATGTCCATTCCAGTGAAGGAGGTGTGACCTCTGTGCATGTCCATTCCAGTAAAGGAGGTGTGGCCTCTGTGCATGTCCATTCCAGTGAAGGAGGTGTGGCCTCTTTGCATGTCCATTCCAGTGAAGGAGGTGTGGACTCTGTGCATGGCCATTCCAGTGAAGGAGGTGTGGCCTCTTTGCATGGCCATTCCAGTGAAGGAGGTGTGGCCTCTTTGCATGTCCGTTCCAGTGAAGGAGGTGTGACCTCTGTGAAATAGGTGTGGCCTCTGTGCTTGTCTATTCCAATGAAGGAGGTGTGACCTCTTTGCTTGTCCATTCCAGTGAAGGAGGTGTGGCCTCTGTGCATGTCCGTTCCAGTGAAGGAGGTGTGGCCTCTGTGCATGTTCGTTCCAGTGAAGGAGGTGTGGCCTCTGTGCATGTCTGTTCCAGTGAAGGAGGTGTGGCCTCTGTGCATGTCCGTTCCAGTGAAGGAGATGTGGCCTCTGTGAAATAGGTGTGACCTGTGTTCTTGTCTATTCCAATGAAGGAGGTGTGGCCTCTGTGCATGTCCGTTCCAGTGAAGGAGGTGTGGCCTCTGTGCATGTCCGTTCCAGTGAAGGAGGTGTGGCCTCTGTGCATGTCCATTCCAGTGAAGGAGGTGTGGCCTCTGTGAAGGAGGTATGATCTCTGTGAAATAGGTGTGGCCTCTGTGCACGTCCATTCCAGTGAAGGAGGTGTGGCCTCTGTGCATGTCCATTCCAGTGAAGGAGGCGTGGCCTCTGTGCATGTCCGTTCCAGTGAAGGAGGCGTGGCCTCTGTGCATGTCCGTTCCAGTGAAGGAGGCGTGGCCTCTGTGCATGTCAGTTTATTTGAAGTAGTTGTGGTCTCCATGCCTATCAGTTTGATTAAAGGAGACTTGGCCTCTGTGGCTGATATTTTCTCTGTACCGGAGAAGTTTACAGTCATGGTCACTTCCTGGTTGAGAGACAAGGTCACTTCCTCCTCCACCTCCACCTCTCTGTCTCAGTTCTAGTGGAGGTCTGATCTCTGTGCCTCAGTTCCAGCGATGGAGGTATGGTGTCTGTACGTCAGTGTCAGTGAAGGAAGCGGGGGCCTCTGCATCTTTCTGTCCCAGTGAACGAGGTGTGGCTTCTGTGCCTGTGCATCCCAGTGTTTTTCACTGTATCATTAATTACTTACCGAGATCAGCATGGTGTCCTCTCTGAAAGAAAGAGACACACAGCTAATTAATTAATATTGAAGAATATTTGAGTGAACTGTAGCTCTGAGTGTTCTACATTAGGCCATACACCATTCAGATTAGCGTGTGTGTGTGTTTTTGAATGTGTCATTGTGGTTGAGGCTGTGTGCTGTTTGTACAGAGAGAAGGCTGGATGTGACGTTAGTGCCAGGCTCCCAGGTGCCGTTTTTGGTTGGTGTCGTCGATGAAGGAGTACTCAAGAGACTTGAAGACACGATTTACACGCGAATGACGTGGAAACTGATAAGACATACTGTGTGTTTTTATTTCCTGTGTGTGTGTGTGTGTGTGTGTGTGTGTGTGTGTGTGTGTGTGTTGGGGGCAGATCCAGGAGGTGTATATCTTATACATGCCACTAAATGAGTGAAGCAGCAGTCAGATAAGCAGGCAGAGTGTCGGTCAAAGGAAGTTAACTGTGACGGGATCTCCTCATTTCTGATAGCTGTTATTACCTCAGGCATAGGTGTGTGCTATCAGAGGTGTTAGAATGTAGCGTGAGGTGTCTTAGCAGCTTTGCTAATCTCTCTATCTCAGATTTTGCCTCAGCAGCCACATTTGTCACCAAGTGTCACTTGGCACAGACACTTAGCAGAGTCTTTTAACGTCTGCGGTTGCACCAGCATAGAATTGACAGCAGATTTAGTTTGTAAATTACTTTTTTTGTTTGTATTTGTGTTTGAAGTGTGTGTTTCTCCTTCCAATTCTCCTGGAACGGAAAAGCAAACGGGTATCTTAATGTACTATCAACAATATTCATATATTTAAAGAAATGATTTGCTGAAACTTTTTAGCTCACACCGAATGTAGCTGATCCGCCCAGACATGTTAGACATCTGCTGTTTTTTTTATGTACACACCATTCTCCTGGAGCTATAGGGCAAGTGTAGCTAACAAGCAGGTATAAGATTTGGGTTTGTATTTTGGGGGTGACAGGGGATCCTTAGTTACTTAATCATGTTTTAAATCAAACTGTTTTGACAATCCAAATGGAGCCAAACTTGAGGAGAAAGAACCAGACTGAAATGTGATTCTGCTTGTCCAGGATGAAATGTGTTGTCCAGGATGCAATGTGTTGTCCAGGATGATGGCCCCTTGTAATATTACAGTGTTTAGATCCACAGTGATGTTTTGTTCATTCCTGTCAGTTACAGTATGCGCTACACTCTGTGTAAACTGCCTCTGCAAGTCTGAAGAACTGGAACTGGTGTGAGGTAAATATTTATAGAAAAGTTTCAAGTGACAGAATTTCATTACTTGCTAGTAACATTAGTCTGATGTTGGACACAAAGCATATCTTGGCTGTTGGATTACATTTAGAGTTTGTAGAAGACTGTGTAACTTTTAATATTTCCTGAACCATCAGTGATTCAGCAGTGATTCATTGATTTGATGATTCAGTCAGACCAAAAGGCACAGAGTACAAGAAGAGAGAAAAACATACAGTGACATTTGGAAATTGATTATACTAGCAATAAAATAGCTGTGTGTATTAAATCAGACTTCATCTATAGGCATCTATCAGTTCATTCATGTCTTCTTCTCTACAAGGGGTCTAACGCAAGATTAGTATCTGTATGTTAGTGCTCCAAATATCTCTGTCTTTATTCACATTAAAACCAGAAGTGGGTGTGGCCTAAATGTGAATTCTACCATTATGTCTTCAGAAAAACTCACCAAATATATAACGTAATTATGTGGAACTCCTGAACTTGTACAGTTCCTCAACCTCAGCTACAGCACTCGAGTTCACTGGTAAGCTTTGTGTCTAATGTGCTGACTACCTCTCTTATAAAAACAAGGAAGTCGTTCCCCAGTCAAGGACCTCTTTATACTTGACGACAATAGCCATAATATTTTCTCAGATTTAATACTGCTGCATTTCATTGTAGGATTTTTCTAGGAAGATTTTCATTTAATATCGATAAAGAATGACGAAAAACATTTGTAATGAGTGTACAAGATAGTATTTTTTTTTTAAATGTATTAGATTTTTTGGAAACCCAGCAGAAATATGCTGTGGCTGCTCAGCGTGGGCTATATGGAGCTACGGCTCTATAAATACCAGTTTGTACAGAAATATGGGTTTCTTTTTGAGCTCAGTTTAAAAAAAATGATTAGTGTGCCTAATTTTCATTTCTGTGTTTGTATCTGTGCAAACTTTTTATAGCCAAGGACCCCTTTCAATGTAAAGTCCATTCCATGGACCCACTCAGTATGGTTATTATTTAGATTCTTTGAATATTTTTTTCTAACCATAGCGCTCTCGGTTCCTAAACTTTCTACCAATAGAACACATTGGGTATGATTTGACTTTGGTGTTTGGACCCCTAAGTATGATAAGTTGGATAATATGGGTTGTGATTTTCACACACCCCCTGCCTACGCTTGACGGTCTCCTGGGGGTCCCCGGACCCGAACTACTGGTATAGAGCATGTTATCTGTTTATTCCTGAAGAATGTGTTCATATCCACATCTCTACTCCCTCCTTTTTTTTTTTTATTAAATCAGTGCAGCCATGTTGTATAGACTGAGACTTGTGCATTGATTCAACTTGCTGAAACTTTCCGAACACTGTCCCCTCTGGAAGCTGTCTGAATGTGCGAGTGTCCCTGAACAGCTCATCACCTTGTCTTCAGCAGCAGTGGATGCTCTAGTCCTGCGTTTCTCCTGTCACGCTCTGCAGCAGCTCCTCGAGGCCCGTGGCTGTGTGGGTGGGTGCTGGGATCCGAGCTCTGCTCTGCTTTTTTTGGACTTTCAGCTTTCTAAATTTGGTGTGCCTGTTTCTGTCCCAAATCCCACCGCAGGGAGTTTAGCAAATGGCTGCTGTGGGATTGTGCTGGAAAGTGGGATGTACACAGATTGATTTTGCTTTGGATTGAATGTGGATGGCCTGAATAGACAAAGCCAGAGTTAGTGTGGATAGACAGAGCCACTGTTTGTGTGTGTGTGTTGATGAGAAATAAACAGCCAGAGACATCAGTGATGAAGGTTATCCGTGTTGGACCAGCTACATTTTAGTTTTCCATCAGATGGAGATGCTTTATTTGTGTGTTTGTGTTTGACGTTAGAAATCTGACGAGTCTCTCACTTCACACATTTATCGAAGACTTCGTCCACCTCACGAAGACACATCAGGTTCAATCATAGACATGTATAGAAGTAGTAGTAGTGGGCAGTATGAAAAATATATATCATCATACTTGACAATACATAGTGTATCTCATCACATAAAGGTTTGCTAACAAACTGTCAACCAAACAGGAAAAAAATCTTGAAAATCTGTGTAAAGTTGAATCTGATGATACTTCGGTTCAATGTAGAGAAAAAAATATTTAAAAAGATTTATTTAAATGTTAGATATAAAAGCAGACACTAATATTACTTGATGTCTGGAAAAATTTATGATATTAATTTCTGTATTATTTTTTATATTCAATATATAAAAAGAAACACTATTGTCTGGAAAAATATTATTTTAAAAATATTACTTTTTAAATATAAATGCAAACACTATTTAACATTATTTAATGTATAGAAAAAGATATTTTAAAATATAAAAAAAATTGTTAAATATAAACGCGAACACTAACACTTTAATGTCTAGGAAGATACATGATTTTAAAGTATTTTCTACATTTTCTTACAATGTACAAAAAGTTACATTTTACAATTTTATGTTTTTTTTTTTTATTTAAAAGATATCTCTGTTTTTTTTTTATATATATATATTAATTTTTAATATTTTTTTTAATCACAGGATCGATATTGTAGCATCCTTTTGCCCAGTCCTAGTCAGTGATGCTGTCAGTTGTGTTTTTCTAGCACAGGGCTGCTGAGTTCTCTGTTCTGATTGGTGTTGATTGATTTTCTATAACAGCAGCTCTGACTGTAGTTTCAGCTATAATTCAAATCACAGGTTTGTGTTAATGCTTTCATTCTAATACACTATTGTTCCTGCAATAATTGTTATTTTTGCAGTGACTCCACATAAACTAAGACTGATAAAGAGATGAGGAAGTGGGAGTTAGTTAACAAAGGAAAATGTTTTGTTTATGTGACATGTAATGAAGGAGCCTCCAGTGTCAGTGTTTGGAGACCGAGTGTGAGGTTTCCACCATGGGGAGGTCTTCAGGACAGAGGACATTGTGCTTTCTGGTTGCTAGGTGACATGTCACAGTTTGGCCACGACAAAAATTCAGTACCCGATAGACTGACCGTAAGAGAATATCACGTGACTGAGACGCTGGAATGATATCATCAGGAGTCTAGCTTTCTGATGTCCTCGGGTTTGATCAGATAAAGTCGTAGTGAGACTGGATTGTGAGATGATGTTAAATCTGCGTTGAGATTTCCTTCCTGTGGTGCTGTAGGTAGTGTGAGGTAAATTAGGTGCTTCAGAGTGTCGATTGTGCACCAAGTCTTTTGTTTTGCCCTTCTTCAGTCTGTGTGTGTGTGTGTGTGTGTGTGTGTGCGTGTGCACTTCCTCCCCATGCTCGGGTTTTTCCAGTCACCCTGAGAGCCGATGAGGCAGGAAGCCTGACCAGCTTATCGTTTCCTCTGCTACTGAGCCGTGTGTGTGTGTGTGTGTGTGTGTGTGTGTGTGTGTGTGTGTGTGTGTTGGGGGTGTGGATGATGGATAGGCTCAAACACAGATGCACATTAAACGCACAATGACACAGTGACACAGATAAAGTCCTCTCGCGCACACACAGGTCCACACAGACATGAGTGAGTGTTGAGGCATGTTGCTCTTGGCTGAGAGCTACCTTGTCTGTGTGTGTTTGTGTGTGTGTTTGTGTGTGTGTGTGTGTGTGTGTGTGTGTGTGTGTGTGTGTGTGTGTGTGTGTGTGTGTGCGTGCGTGCGTGCGTGTGTTGAGGCTAGCTCTCACATTTGGCCAATGCTGCATGCGTGCTGGCCAGTTGGCCCCAGCCATCGTCCAATCAGCACATTCCTCCTCATGAATACACTGGGGCCGATTTTGGCAGGAGGTGCAGGGTGGGGGAACAGTCATATCCTGTCCATTAACCCTTACATACACAC
>CM074960.1:5771731-5790064 GCA_037577455.1 Pangasius macronema
GCAGTCAGTTGCTTGGTGCTCGGAGTAATAATGGGGATTATGGGTCTACTGTAACTGAAGTGTTGGCAGTGTGGATGTTATACGTCATGTTGCTGAGCTGTAGAGCAGAGTGATGGTGTGACTGACTCAGATCAGCACCGTCACTTTTCTACCTGACTCATTTTTCTGTCTGAATGCTGTGTGAGGCTTTTTCTCTTCCTCTGCTCACTCTGTTTTCTGTTGTCTTTTGTTTGTTTTTTTTTCCTCACAGGTGATATCACGCAAAAGGGCTACGAGAAGAAAAGAGCTAAGCTGCTGGCCCCGTACATACCACATACCCAAAGTAAGAGCTTATTCTCTCTCTCTCTCTCCCTCTCTCTCCCTCTCTCTCTCTCTCTCTCCCTCTCTCTCTCTCTCTCTCTCTCTCTCTCTCTCTCTCTGAATCTCTGACTCTCTGAATCTCTGACTCTCTTTGTTTATTGAAGTCGGCTCTGTCCCGGGCACGCGGGCAGGCACACACACACACACACACACACACACACACACACACACACACACACACACACACACACACACACACAGTCCTTGCCTGTGACTCATGCATTAGGCCTGTGGAAAGGCGGCTCCAGTTTTCGACGGGTTTAAAGAAATAGTTCAGGCAAAGATGAACTTTATTAGAGTCTTCCCTACTTTACCCTGAGCCAAGACGTTTCCAAAGTTTGATTATTCATTTTATTTATTTATTTATGTATTTTTTGCAAACTGCATGCCTAAATCATCACATATTCACACATCATTTCATTACAGATTAAGTCAGTATATGATTCATTTATAATCATATAATTAATTCATTTTTTAAATTAAATAATTTCATTAATTTATTTATAATTGGATGTTTTATCGTCCAAATTACTTCTAATATGTATTTCAGCCACACCTGATGCTCGTGTGTGTGCTGATAAATGACAAAATGATGTCCTGAAGAAAAAGACACAACTTCAAGATTCCTTCAGCTTCATTTTTCCCATTTGTCAGTATCGAAAACAATGACAGGAAGCACATAAGCAAATCTGTTTGAGATGATGAACAGCATGACAGTTGAGAGTTTAGCTTTAGACTCTCTCGATTGGCCTGGTTATGCTGGTTATACTGTATTGGCCTGCTTTTGCTGCTAAAAGGATTCTTTGGTTGTGACCTGCAATGCCATGATAATCTTTCAACGCCACTGTGACCAAAGATGGATGACAACAAAGTGGTTTCAGTGTCAGAAATTGCTGATTAGAATCTGAGTGTGAACACTTCTCCACTGCTCATCCAAAAGCCTCCATACGGACAGCGAAGGATCACACACTTTACACACTTTAGATACACTAGTAGCAGTGACGAAACCCGAACGAAACCAGATGAACAAAAAAAATATCATTACGTCAAGCTCAACTTGTTTTGGTTTCTGTTTACGTGACCCCATTTTCTGCACGCGCCCAGATTACCCTGATCATCAATATTAATCACAGGTCTGTGGTTCTAGAGAATCTTTATCGTATACCCTGACATGGAGTACATTATCGCAGAAAAGGTTATTAGGACATTCCAGACTAGGACATGTAAAATAAATAAATGAATAAATGAATCAGTAAAGCAGTCATATTTATCATAGCAAGGTGCAATTTCAGTGCTTTTGCTGCCTTTTTGTGCACGCACTGACAACGTGATCATTCTTTAAAGATTTATAGAAATGTTCATTTGTTTACAACCCCATAAATCCGTATTGTTAAAGTTGCACAGATTCCTTCAGACTGAAAGACTTTTGCATTTTGGGTGTAAACTGTGTAAAGATATATAGCGCCCTCCTGCCCTCTAGTGGTAGCAGTTGAGACTGCATGTTTAAGGCATGCATGGACTTGTCCAGCAGCTCTGTTTATCATGAAAAAAAAACTTGTTTTCATAAGTACTTATTATCCCTGTGTCTACTCTATAATTACAATGGCTTGCAGAATAGATTAATCAGTTAAAAAAACACACAGTTCGAATGATTTATGCCATTATTTCCCAATACTGTTCCTGTCTGTAGCTGAGCACACACATCGATGCATAGGCTTAGCATATCATGACGCTAACAGGAAACGGAGGAGGAAATGAAAGAGATGAACTCGCTGGGTTTGGGTCAGTTCTGTGTTTTGCGTCACCTCTCGTTCTCCCAGTAACACTGACTCATTCACGCAGGAAGTGTTGTAAAGTTATTTGTACCTAGCTGGCTAGCACTTACTAGAAATGGATGACAGTTAGCACACACTGTTATTAATATGGTTCTGCATTTTATTTAGGATCTATAAAGTGGAAATCTGTCCACAATCCTTAAATGTCATGCTTTCAAAGCTGCCATTTTAAACCTTTGAAGCTTCACCCCTTACTGTTTCAAACACCATGTGTAATCTGTGTGCTTTCATGCTGTGCATGTCTCTGTGTAGGTAAAGGCTATAATTTAGTGATTTGTGTGGTACAGTAGATAGCCTTTCTCTGTTGGGACATGTGCTCAGGCTGAGTGTGTGTTGTAATGTGTGTAGATGTGGATCCAGGCCTAAAGAGTATCCACTTGGCTCCAGGCCCTGGTGTTGACTCCTCTCCCAGCCCGGACGCAGGCCCCTCGGCCCCTCCACGGCAACACCGCTCACACCGCAGCGGAGGGGCCCGCGATGACCGTTACAGATCAGGTACCACCAATACACTCACCTTAGACTTGACCCTCACCATCACTGTTACACTGCGTTCACACCAGCAGTCACGTTATGCCTTGAGTTGCTGGAGTCGCTCTGTATTGTTTACCAGGTTAAAGCTTCTATCTTGAATTTCTGGTTGCTATGGTTTCACTGGTGTGGCACCATGAATGTTTGATATGACTGCACAAATTACAGAGCCAGCTACAGAGTGTTCGCAAAACTACCCATGTCACCACCAAGAAAATGCGATGATATGTTGTCCAATATAACCACAACTCGGATACACTCTTCCTGTCAGAATCAACATAAAACAATGTCTGCTTTTGACAATCACTTTTTTTTTTGCCAAAATACCAGAGCCATTCTGTATGGGTGCGTCAAACACCAGTCCTGTAGCGTCGCTCGTTCAAGAGCTCTGGACAGGGAACAAATGTTCCACCATTCCACTCATTGCTAGTTGTCACATTACTTCACTGTGAAACAACATTTTTGCATCGCTTGCCTGTTCCACCCTGTAAAACGCTGTCAACTGCCGACTCTAACTGAATGACTTAAAGCTGCTTTGCCATTTTGCAATGCAGCCTGTGTGATCACGCTTCCCTGATCCTACCCATACCTTCACCATTACCTTCTATGCTAGCTTCAAATAGCTAATTCTTAGATAGCTCGTTCCAATGATCAGATTTCAGTGTTCACTGCAAAAAAATTACACCTTTGCAAGTGGAAGTAACTTGAATATAGTCATAATTATCTAATATTTCCTGTTATAAGATTGCCATCACCCAAATATTATGATTATTTAACCTGTTTGTTGCCATTTTTGCTAATTTCTTGCTTGAAATAATCTGATTTTATTGGTCGATATCTTACTGTAATTTCAGGTATTTATTTCCTGGAAGATAGACAATAGAATGAGCATCGCAAAACAGGCTTAATAGTATTTACAATACATTTACAATAATCTCATATTAAGAAATATTAGATAAATTTGGCTATATTCAAGAAATTAGATCTTAATTTCTAAGGCAATGTTAGCAGTGTTGTAGTGGAAATCTCACGTGTGTCTACGTGCGACAGATGTGAGCTGTGTACCCAGAGTTGTGCATCTACGCACTGATGTTGATTACAGTAGAACAGGTTTGAAGTAGCAGTCAACAATTTACCTAAACACAAATGAATACTCGAACTCTTTGTTCTCTTTGCGCTCTGTGTGAGGTTGAAGGGTCGCACTTTCCCTTAGCATAGCTACTAAGCAGGACATGTCAGGATAGCAGAAGATATGGGGATGATTTAGTGTATATCACAAAAAAATCTTATATATATATATTGCATTTTTATGAGAATAAAGATGTAGAGAGCATTTTAATGGTCTCTTTGGCATATACGACATACTAAACATTTTATTGTTTAACACAGATTATGTTTAATGGTTTAAAATGACGCACTTTGGCGCTTTATCTTGAGCTCTCACACTCACAGCAATCTTATTTGGTGAGCTAAACACAATGGAACTTTGATAGCATTGTCTCGGCGAGCGCACTCTCTACTCTGTCTCCATAGCACCTCCTGGTACTTACAGTAAAGTGAATATGCTTTAAAATCCTCTGAATCGCCCACATTGTAATACACATCCTCTCCCCGTGTCTCAGATATCCACACGGAAGCCGTACAGGCGGCTCTGGCCAAGCATAAAGAGCAGAAGATGGCACTGCCAATGCCCACTAAGCGTCGATCAGCCTTCGTCCACGCCGCTGTGGAGAACTGCACCCCTCCTGGTGAGTAGCAAGCTCGCGCCCACTAGCCTTCTGCTGCCCCTTCTGTCCACCGCTCAGTGACCAGGGCTGAGGAGACAGAGGCAGGGTCTACACGAACAGCTCTGTCTCTTTACTCATTTAATGAGGGGCTGGTTTAAGAAAAGTTCGTGAGTTTAATGTGCAGAATTAAAAAGAAGAAAAAATGAACTGCATGCATGTTTCCCCAGAGCTGTTCAGCTAATGACTCAATTACAGTCTGATCCTCCTGCTGTTTTTGATTTGGAAAAATAATCTCATCAAACTCTCGCAAATTTCGTGAGACGCATTAAATATCAGTGTGCTCATGTTTTTTGTAATAATGTAGCCTGTGTGTGTATGTGTGTGCGCAGACACGTCATCTGCGTCGGAGGACGAAGGGTCTCTGCGCAGACGTCAGGCCGCGGTGAGTGCGGTCCTTGCTCAGAGTCTGCAGAATTCTGAGTTCTGGATCAATCGCTCAATCCAGGGATCGTCCACTTCATCCTCGGCCTCGTCCACCCTGTCACACGGAGATGGCAGCAAGAACCACATCCAGAATACGCTGGCAGATGTACTTGCACACACTCGCATAGGTACGCCAACACTATTAACGTACTTTGTGGGGACGAAGTGGTGACAATGCAAGGACAGCCAGCTGGGTGTGAGGCGGCTGTAAGAGGCGAGGAGAAATTTGATAGAGATTTGAATTAGGCCTAAGTATATTTACAGGCCACATGCTTCTGCTTTGCCTGACTGCGTTAAAGTGGCTTATTACGAGGAACAGGATGTGTTATGCACACAATAAATGCAAACTGGCAAAGGGAACTTCAGGCATCATTTTGTTTCTCATCATTAAGTCCATGTTGGTGTTTTATAAGCAGCAATAATGTATTCTAAGGGATCGTTTTTCTTGATGATGGTTCATATGCTTTGGAAATAAGCTCCTCGGACACTACAGATGTACTGCAAACTTGCACGATTAAAACTGCAGCAGTTTCCTTACAACTGCAGTGCAACCGTAAATATAGGATAATTAATCTCCAACTTTAATAGGAAAGCAGAATCCTTTAGCAGCTCAGGCCGGTTCTTCTCTGTTGTTAGTTTGTTACTGCCGCTCTGCTTCTTCATTGTTTTTTCAACACAGATTATAATGTCATTTTTTTAACAGCCCAGAATAAACATTGCAGTAGAAACACTTTTTAAATCCACAATAAAACCTGACGACTCAGTAATACCTCACGAATCATATCGTCTATCATGGTTATGATGGTTACACACTGTTGTGTCTCGATGCAGAGAGCAGCAGCGTTCCTCCCGATGTGACGTCCTCCGTGCCGCAGGACAGAAACTCGCGAGTGGAAGTGGGTTCCAGTCCTGCAGTGAAGGGTGTGAGTCGCGGCAGCAACCGCTCCAGCATGATGGACACCGCCGACGGTGAGGGCGTTATACTCTGATCTACACAGCTACGTGCTCTACAGTCAGCTCTACGTGCACCCTGAGTCAGCCGAGTCTTAAGTTTTACACAGAGCATGTGGGACTGTCTGGCTGTTACCACAAAAATGCTCAAATAACCGAGACTGAAGAAAATTCGACAGAGAGATAGTGAAGGCATAAGAGGAAGGTTGAAGCATGTGTAGGGGTTGATAGGTATGTTTATGAGGAACCAGTATTTTGGGAGTACAGGTGTAATACAGAGCCGGTTGTTAGTCAGAAGATGAGCTTGTGAAGGAATTGTGTTTTTGATAACTTTCACTGTCAGAACAATTGCGGTAATCTAAGCAAATGAAGGAGAGAGTCTTGTGTGACCGTAGACAGTATTTGAGTCATCCATTCTCGCTGCTCCTCCCCTGAATGCGGTATTTCTTCAGCTCAGAACAAGCATATCACCTTACATCTTAACAACTTGAAAATGATTTAGAATGCAATTTAAGTAAAGAGCTGTGCATTTCAGGGTTAAGACTATTAACCAGGATGAAGGACATCTAAAGAACCTCAAAACATTTAAGGATTTTGAAAAAATATATATATATTTTGATTACCATTATCATTATATCGCCTTTGCCCAAGACAGATCTGTCCCAACTGTCAATATTGTGTGTGAAGGTTCTCTAAGATGGACTCACATTTAACACCTCAGAGTACTTCAGGTGTCGAGTAATATACAGTAATGTGATTACTATTTTGCACAGTGATGTGAATCCAGTATTTAACCCATATTTTGCTCTTTTTTCATCCATCATGGGGTTGCTTTTCTGACTATAGGAAAAGGTACCGTGACGTGAAAGAGAGCTGTTCAGTGCAGTGACCCCTGTCTTTTTTGCTTTCGTGTTCAATATCTTGCTGCCTCCCTGTTTGTTTGGGTTTTTTTTTGAGTGTGTGTTAGTGATTTGTTCCTGTTGTTACAAATTGCGACATGTTTGGTGTGACCTGTGAATTTGTTTCCTCTAACATGCATGCGCTGATTCTTATCTAGCTAGTATCAACCTGTTGGGAGTACATAGAGCTGAGTGTGTGTGTGTGTGTGTGTGTGTGTGTGTGTGTGTGTGTGTGTGTGTGTGTGTGTGTGAATGTTTGTAGGCGTTCCAGTGCACAGCAGAGTCTCCACCAAGATCCAGCAGCTACTCAACACGCTGAAGAGACCCAAACGTCCTCCACTCAGCGAATTCTTCCTGGATGACGCTGAGCACATTGTGGAAGGTAGAAAAGATTTCATGTCAGTCGACTCCATCGTATCATACGATATACACTATCTGCCCAAAAGTATGTGGACCCCTGATCATTGAACATTGGCTGTGGGGATTTGTGCCCATTCACCCACAGAAGCACAAGAGATTGGGTACTGACGTTGGGCAAGAAGGTTTGGCACAGTTAGTGTTCCAATTCACCCCAAAGGTGCTCAGTGGGGCTGAGGTCAGGCCACTCAGGTTCTGCCACACTAACCTTGGTAAACCATGTCTTTTTGGACCTCACTTTGTGTAGAGGGGAATTGTCATGCTGGAACATGTTTGGGCCTGAGTACCAGTGAACACACATTCTAAACAGTTGTGTGTTTCCAGTTTTGTGGCAACGGTTTAAGGCATGCCCACATATGGGTGTGATGGGCAGGTGTCCACATACCTTTGGCCATATAGTGTATATGGGATCTGACATTACTTGCTCAAAATAATCTCTTTGACCCCTTTCACTCTGGCTTTCTTCCACTCTATATTACTGAAACTGCCCTCATAAGGGTTGTCAATGACCTACTACTCTCTGGTGACTCTGCTTCTCTTTCTTTTCTTCTATTACTTGTTGTTGGAACACCAACACTTACTAAGAATATTCTTCGTGACTTTAGCTGTGACGCTGTTGGCAGTCTCGTTTAATCATCCAGTACTGTAAAAAATGTAGACATCATCTTTGATCCCTCCCTCACTTTTGAAGCTCATATAAACTCCATCTCTAAAACTGCATTTTTTCACCCTCGTCGCATTGCTCGCCTTCTTCACTTCATTAGTCTCAAAGACGCTGAAACACTGGTTCATGCATTTATATCTTCACGTCTTGATTACTGCAATGCCCTCTTCATTGGTTTACCCGTTAGCTCTATCGCTAGGTTACAATATATTCAAAAAAATATATTCTGCTGCTGGAATTCTGGCGTGTACCAAGTGCTCAGCTCACGTTACTTCAATCCTCTTTGATCTTCACTGGTTTCTGTTTTTGTTTCACATTAAGTATAAAATAATCTTGCTTACATTTAAGTTATTTCACAGATTGGCACCTCGCCAGCTCAGTGAACTGCTTCTCCCCTATAACCCGATCTGCTCGCACAGGTCATCTGGGTCCGGACTCCTCTCTGTCCCTAGCTCTCGCTTCTTTATGGGTGGCAGGTCATTCAGCATAGTAGCTGTATTTATGTGCATTGTAATCATCTGCATTTTGTGATCAGATCATATTTCCTCAAGCTAATTACTACAGTTGGTGAAATGCCATGAGTAGGTCTGCATTATTATTTTTTTTTTTAGTTGTATGGGAGTCATCTGTTTTTCTCATATGATCTTTTGATGTTTTTTAATAATTTCGATAAAGCCAGTTTGATGCATAAAGACAGAATATAGCTACATGCATATCCTTCTTGCGTATAAAATATTTGTAAATATACAGACAGCCTATAATGTGGCTTTTATGAAGAACTGGGTACACGAGACAGAACATCAGGGAGCCGGCCTAGGATTGTGAGGTGCAGGACTCCCAGCAGTCTACATCCCAGTGAAGAGCGAGCCCCTGGGCGTAGTGAGTAACTGGCCCCCGGCACTGCAGGCAGCGCTCGCCCGATGGGGCGCCACACAAGCCAAGAGCCCAGCTCTCACAGCACTGGACCTCACCGGCAAACCCCTCTACACCCTCACCTATGGTCAGTAGCACACAACTGTGTGTGTTTGTGTGATTTGTTCAGCAGTGTATTGTTTATTGAGAAATTAATCCTGCTCTTTTGTTGTGCTGTAGGTAAACTATGGAGCCGTAGTCTTAAACTGGCATACACACTCTTAAACAAACTGGGCACCAAGAACGAGCCTGTGCTCAAACCTGGAGACCGGGTAAGAGAAGATCAAGAAGAGTTACTATGCTACTTAATACTCTGGTCATAATATGTATTTAGCGAGAATGGAAAGAAGTCTGCTGGTAGTCAAGTAATGTCTTGTGTGTGTCCATTAGGTGGCCCTGGTCTACCCTAACAGTGACCCTGGTATGTTCTGGGTGGCTTTCTATGGGACAGACGACCGACTTCAGTAAGGACAAGGTTATCTCCACGGTGACAGAGTCTTCCATCCCTTCCTAAAGTTCCTTAACAGTTTAGCCACAGTTTTTTCAACATCATCTCTATACACTGCATCTGTAGAGTATAAGAGAATTTCAAGAGAAAAAAAAATAGACCATTTACTCAAAACGCAATATACTAGAAGCCTAAGGGCAGTGGTCATTATTGATACTTGACTAATATGTTTTCTTTCATTTACCTTGTTGAACAGGATGCAGGAAACCAGCAGGTTGGCTTTTTATTGGGGAGCTGTGGGATCGGTCTGGCTCTCACCAGTGAAGTGTGTCTCAAAGGGCTACCAAAAACACCCAGTGGAGAAATACTCCAGTTCAAAGGTATCTGCAGCCTCTCCATTTGGTTTTTACCCTTAAACATGATGAGTTATATACATTGAACTGAAAGGTTGATTGAGTGTGTTTGTGTGTGCTTTCACAGGATGGCCTCGACTCAGATGGGTCGTCACAGACACCAAGTATCTTACGAAACCTTCTAAGGACTGGCAGCCACACATCCCCACTGCTAACACCGACACAGCCTACATCGAGGTGAGGACCTGTCACAAATAATCACTGTTCACATGCCATTCAGATTTTCATAATATTTGCGTATTCCAAAGCAAGTATCCACATTAAATACATTTTCTAAAAGAATCTTAGCCTTAGAGTCAGAATGTGAGCAAAAAATCAGTGTGAATGTACGTAGCATATGTATGAGATCCCTTTTCATCCTGCTGATTTTGTGATTGATGGTTTTAGTACAAGGCCAGTAAGGAAGGCACAGTGATGGGGGTGGCTGTGTCTAAAATCTCCATGCTGACGCACTGCCAGGCTCTCACTCAGGCCTGCAATTACTGTGAAGGTGAGTCACGCTGCAGTACTGTATTAATCACGGTATTAATCACGGTATTATCACTATATTACCACGAGGTTATCACTGACACCAAGCTGAGAAAAATAACCCCGCATTGCACCTCACACTTTGCCCACAAGCTCTGGTCCAGCACTATTACATATTAATGAGATGATTGGTAGAGGACTGTGCTATTTACATAACACATTATCCAAGATTCTCCCTTCATATTAACATTTTCTTACAGGGAACGGTGATTGAGTAGTGTAGGTTTGCTCCACAGTCAACAGCCTTGTACAGGAACAACAAACCAGTGCAATAAAGAAGTGTTAAATAATGGAGAGCAGAAAGCTGCGTGTTCTTGAGTTTGATTAATATTTCATTTCGCCTCTGTGCTCTCTAATCACATTTCCACCTGTCCTTGGCAAACGAAATCTATCTCCTTTCCAAGATCCTTAGAAAATGTAAGGACGACACCTTTTCCGTGAAGACAAGACAAGGATCTGTTGGAGTTTGCCTTACTGATTGGACTAATGCAAGCTTCACATGAAAAAACCTGCGTTTAGCTAACAATCAGTTACTTAAATATGTTCTATTGCTGAGCTGACGAGACAGAACATCGCTTACGATGCTTTTGATTTTTACACAATTAGCAATCCAAAATTTAGCGATCTTGACTCGTGATATTGAGTGCGTGAAATTGCGCATTAATATTCACATGTTGTGTTTCCAGAACAAAGCAAAGTTCAAAAGTTGTTAATTTCTCCATGTTCTGAGTTGCCATGTGAGGAGATCTCATCTGTCCTGCATTTTGTGTCATTTGTTTTACATAAAAGTGCAAACACAAAACAGAAACCACACAGTGTTTTTTCCCAGATCTTTTGGTTCCTCAAAAGGTTCCTAGAATCCTGGTGCTTGTGTGCTGACTAACAGTTACTATAGCACGTGCTTCCTGATGAGACTGAGATTTTTGTGAATAAGCAAAAAAAAAAAAGAGCTTGATGCACACTGACTGAATAAATCTGTGTTGGTGGAAAATCCTCTCTGTGACCAGTTACAAGACCTGAAGTTCTTTCTGTACCCGGACACCGTGCCCCAGGACTGTCACTCAATATTTCTCTTTGCTTACGTGTTAAATGTTGGCAATGCGATACAGATGCTCTCTAAGCCTGTGGTTTGTTTCTCCAGAGCGTGATGAACAGGATTCACACCATCAGCGTGCCCTACGCTGTCATGAAGGCCTGTCCTCTATCCTGGGTGCAGCGAGTCCACGTCAGCAAAGGTTGGAATAGCATCTCTGTTTCAAAGTTCTGATTTACTCTTTTTGGCAATTACATACAAACGGACAAATACATTTGTGAGCACAGAGCAAAATCTTTTAAAACTGGACACTTGGGGCAATATTTATCTGCCCTAATTAAACATTTTAATTCAGTTGTATCATAAATCAAACAGAATAGCATCCATATTTTCCACCAGCCAAATCAGCGAGATATCAAGAGATATATTTTAACATTCACAAAAATGAGAAACTTCTATTGTTTTTATTTTTTAGAGTGAAGTACATTGATTTGACTAATATGTCTGAGTTTGTGTTTGCGTGCAGCTCGTGTGGCCTTGGTGAAGTGTCGGGATCTGCACTGGGCTATGATGGCTCATCGAGACCAAAAGGACATCAACCTATCCTCCCTGCGCATGCTCATTGTAGCTGACGGTGCTAATCCCTGTGAGGAAGCTAAAAATCTCCATAAGCACACTTCTCAACCTTATTCACCATGTCTGAAGCTTATATACGTGTGTGTGTGTGTGTGTGTTTTAGGGTCTGTGTCATCATGCGATGCTTTCCTGAACGTGTTCCAGACTCACGGCCTCAAGCCTGAGGTGATTTGTCCCTGTGCCTCTTCTCCCGAGGCCCTGACTGTAGCTATACGCAGGTATGTACAGAGGTCAACATTTGTACATGAAGTTGCCCACATTTTACTCAACAGTCTCTGAGCGCCGTGTGTTTGTGTGTGTAGGCCGGGTGTCCCTGGTGCTCCTCTCCCAGCCAGAGCCGTCCTGTCTATGGGAGGACTGAGTCACGGAGTGATCCGTGTCAACACAGAGGACAAGAACTCTGCTCTGACCGTGCAGGACGTGGGCCATGTCATGCCTGGAGGTGAGAATACACACTGCAGGAGGACAGTGCTTCTGCTTTCTACATTTTAATTATTTAGCATTTATCTAAAGGGGTTTACAATTTAAGCATAGCAAAGAGATACTGTTACTTGTACTTCCCCAAAGATTTTGTGGTATCTATGCACGACCAAATCCAAACAGCTATGCTTGTGATCCATAAGCACAAATTCCTCTCTATTAAAAAGATCTAATTATGCAAATATAGACCCTAGTGTTCTGAGCTTTTGTGGAAGATCAAAAGAAAGACTTCTACACGATTGGATGTTTTGCATAAGCATTTATGGATCAGATTGAACAACTGCCCTTAGACATCCATTAATACAAGAAAAGAACAGAAAATAGACATTGTTGAAATAAATGGCTGTGGAGATGCTGCTGCAGTTTGGAGTAAGTAAACACACAGGTTGGAGTAAGTACTAATATTCAGGAGTGCTACTATCAGTTCGTCTACAAGTAATGAGGTATTTGAAGTCAAAGAAGCCTAGCTTGCAATAATAATAGTAATTACTGCCCTTAAAATTCCAGGACTTGCTGGAGGATTCAGGCGTATAATTATAAAGCAATATGTGTAATAAGCAATGGTCATTGATCATGTGGGGAAAAAAATACACTTGGATAGAACACATTTAAATATACAGCGAGGAGTGATGAGGTAACCCTCACTGTGGTGCTTAAGTTTCCTCTTTGTGTTTCAGCTCTGATGTGTATAGTCAAGCCAGACGGACCTCCCATGCTGTGTAAAACAGACGAGATTGGTGAGATTGTGCTGAACTCTCGGGCTGGTGGCACCATGTACTACGGCTTACCAGGGGTCACCAAAAACACATTTGAGGTGCGGACAGTAAATCTTAAACGTACATCCCTGAAGATGTTTCATACTATATATCACGTCCCTAATTTGTGAGGTTTTTTTTTGTGCTTTCTAGGTGATTCCTGTAAACTCAGGTGGAACTCCTATAGGAGAGACACCTTTCACCCGGACGGGACTCTTGGGCTTTGTGGGTCCGGTAAGACATAACTAAGTTTGTCCTAGTTTAAAACTGGCTTGTTGTGCTACTTTGTTCTTGTTTTGATGATTGTGCATGTATGTGTGTGTGTGTGTGTTCTCAGGGCAGTCTGGTCTTTGTTGTGGGGAGAACTGAAGGACTGCTTATGGTCAGTGGACGCAGGCATAACGCAGATGACCTGGTGGCCACAGCGCTGGCCGTAGAACCGGTGAAAACAGTCTACAGAGGGAGGTGAGCTCTTCAGCTGTGCCACACCTCTGAAATGCAAAACGAGCCTATGAGAGTTCTGAAAGCAGTGTGCGTGTGTGTTTGTGTGCACTACAGGATTGCGGTGTTCTCAGTCACAGTGTTTTATGATGAGAGGATCGTGATCGTGGCCGAGCAGAGGCCCGATGCCAATGAAGAGGACAGCTTCCAGTGGATGAGTCGCGTTCTTGTCCAGACCAAAAATAAAAGAGCCGATTGTTTCTCTACTATCTTTGTACATAAATTTGAAATTTTACGTGACGGAAGATAAGTATTTTTCATTTTATTGAAGACTTTTCCCCCCCCCTTCTTCAGGCTATAGACACTATCCATCAAGTGGGCTTGTACTGTTTAGCATTGGTCCCAGCCAACACTTTGCCAAAGACCCCTCTGGGTGGCATTCACGTGTCTGAGACGAAGCACTGCTTTGTGGAGGGCTCCCTGCACCCTTGCAACATTCTCATGTGCCCTCACACCTGTGTGACCAACCTGCCCAAACCCCGGCAGAAACAACCAGGTACTCGCTTTTAGCCTTCAAGATTCTCAGTGTCTCTTTTTTGTTTGTTAAATTAGCCTCATAGCTCCAGAGCACCCTTCAGAAAATTGGGGTGAGATACAAAAGAAAGGACGCTGCCATTGTTAAATGTGTGTAAAAGTATTTATTTATCCTCATATTGTCGGGAAGGTTTTGTGTGTAGGCATCACCAGGTTTTGTGTGGTTTTGTCTCTGTAACAGTGGGAGTAGGTCCAGCCTCCATCATGGTAGGGAACCTGGTGGCAGGGAAGAGGATTGCCCAGGCTGCAGGCAGAGAGTTGGGCATCATTGAGGATCAGGACATGTCCCGGAAGGTGTGTAGGTTACATCAGAGTCAGGTCACATCTGAACTGACATGCCGAGGACCAGGATAAGACCTTGCTGAATGACCCTAAACAACTGACTGTTTTTTAAAACAATTTTTTAAAATTCTTCTTATAGCATTACACGAAAAGACGCTTATAGATCTGAGATGTTTTTAACATGCTATAGCCTCTGGGCACTGATTTGACAGGAAAAATGCATATCTTAAATTCACCCTAAGTTTTAAAATTTGTTGTTATTTTTATACTTTAAGGGGAACTGAAAGTCTAATTGTAAAATCTGAGGTCTTTCATTAACAATAAATATTTAAATTTTTTTTAAAACAATTTATTACATCAAAATACATGTTTTTAATATGCAAATATTTCCTGCATCACAGTGAGCGCATACAGTGCTGCTGAATGTTTAAAACTGGGGTTGATTGATTTTCTCTAACATCAGCTCTGACAGTGGTTCTAGCTAATCGGATAATCACGGGTTTATATCACGCCTTCAGAATGGGGGTTTGCTGTTTCAGGGTGTTCTTTCATACATTTTTTTTCTTAATGTTTGCAAATTGCTGTGGTATGAGAGGAATTGGGAATTCGAAACTGTAATTGGAAAATAATCACCTTTGTGGTGGTAACAGTAACTCCGCTTCATGTCAGACTGCATCACACCGCTCTGTCTTTGATTATTAGAAGGATAAAAGTGTAGGTATGTTTTTGTTTTTTTTCTGCTGTTTACTACCATTCTTGTATGGAATTTTACCTGTAAGTGATTTATTATAGAACATCTATGGTCTTCAGAACAAGGTCTTGGGTGACCTGTAGCACAATCTGTAGTGTATTTCATCCTAATGTATGTGGTTTAGTAGCAGAAAAGGTAAAAGTAACATCAAATAGCATGCGATGAACCCAGTGCAAGGAGCATGACTGCTGCCCTCTTTATTTTCCACTCTCTGTTTATGTGGGCCTCTAGCTCTGTACATGGCCCATGAAAATGGTAAGCCTGACTGCTAGCAGCCTGTGTGTGTGTGTGTGTGTGTGTGTGTGTGTGTGTGTGTGTGTGTGTTTTGGCCTGAGCTATGACCCTCCTTAACCACCAGCCACACACAGCCACAACAACGATGATCTTAGTTTCATCAGGGCTCTACAGAAATGGACTCTTTCTTCATAATGAAAGCTTTTCTCAGCAACTCATTCTAGTAACTGGAGTGTTGTAATATCTGCTTGTGTGCGCACTTCCACTGATGAAACCAAACACACTCTTAACACACCGTGTGTGGTTGCCACTGCCATCTGCTCATGTCGTGAGATTCAGCTGGGGCAGCACATAATCAGACTCTTAACTAATCTAACACAACCATATTACAATACTTATCAGAGTAAAGTTATGCGCAGATTCTCAGAAATATTCTCTGATCATTTATTCTGTTTATTTTGTAGGTTTAGTTTTTCCTATGAAAGAAAAACTAGATTGCGATGATCCACACTGCAATCACTGAACCCTCAGCATTACACTTGTGAATGCGTTTATAGTTATCTTGTACATGGACACATACTTGTAAATTTTTCTCCTTACCAACGTTGTTAAGGAATATCTAAGCCCTTAAAACCCTAGAGTAGGCACTAGCAGCAGTAGAAACACTCACATGTACATGAATATAAGGGCTGTATTGCGTAGTAAGCAGACGGGCGGCTGACGTACTCGAACGGGAAGGACGAAGCCACACACATACACCACACACTGCGCGTCACACTTTGTGTGACCTTGTATTCATAATGCTGCTTCCTCAATTCTGTTTTTTCTTTTTTTGTGTGTTTTGTAATGAAATAGGTTGGACAAAGATGACCTCTGTACAGTTTGCCCCCCCTTACTCCAAATGAGGTCAAATCATCCAAGGCATTTTTGGCATCTGAATTTTATTTCTTTAGATCTGAACCCAAGGCTAATCGAGCTAACTAGTTAAGGCAAGACTATAGCTACGAATTTAGCATTGTGCAATCTGCATACCTAAAGTATTCACAAGCAAACTTGCTCATGAGGTTTCTAAACCCATGTGACACTCACTATTATCTGTAAAATGGACAAACGGACATTACAGTGCTAACATTCGTAGTAGCCATCATGAAGCCAGGATTACTTTTGGTGTCCTTTATCTAACGAGGTGTAAGCCAACTTTTATACGTGGACCTGCATGCCGGAAGTGATTTCAGGTTATCTAGTTCCAGTTTGATTTCATTTTTAATGCAGATTATGATGTTATTTATGAAGCAGTTTATTTACAAATGATGCCTTTTGATGCAAGTGTGCTATGATTTAGCGTTCTGGCTTCAAAACTAAAGAAGCACATTAAAGACGCCAAATATGTTTTGGTTGTTCGATTTAAGTTGGGCTAAGGGGTGAAGACTGTGGAAAACTCCATTTGACCAAGCTATTGCATTAAATGTTTTGTCTTATCCTATACTTCCTGGTGATATTTGCTTGTGAAATGTAATGGACTAATGAATATGTGCATTGCCTAAATATTGAAGCATTGTGTAGGTGATAGAGCTAAATAACAGTCTTATTTTTCGTACTTGCGTTATGATGAGTCATTTAGACTCTTCTCTCCTGCATTACAGCATCAGTTCCTGTCAGAGGCACTGCAGTCGAGAGCACAGAGTGACCCAGACCACGTCCTCTTGTACGAAGAGTTACGGTTCCATTCACTCTTTCTCGTTAGACATAATGAGTGGTCAGAACCGCAGGCACAGGTAAGATCTCTAAAAGGAAAAAAAAATAGAGTGTAATTATAGTTCTTGTGTTATATTTACATCCTACGTTACAGAATGTCTTCACATGTCTTTACCTTTTCCGTTTTATACTGCCAGATTAAACCCACTAAGTTCATGTCCTTGGTTCTAATTAATCACACACATTTACCATGCTGTTTATCATCTTGTCCCACAGGGGGCAGCAGTGAGCACGGCCACATGTTCACAGCTTCACAAACGAGCTGAGAAGATTACAGCAGCACTGCTGGAGAGAGGAGGCATTAACACTGGAGACAATGTGGTGCTGCTCTACCCTCCTGGTACTGCATTCCTCCCTGAAGAGTAGACGTGTCCTCAGTCCCATAGAGTCCCATAGAGTCTTCAAGGACTCACTGCTTTATTTATGAATTTAAACCTGTACACATTTGTCACATTATATTTCTCACACAAGTTACTCAACAGCATGCATACATTTTTGTTCAAGGGAAATTGCATGGCATAAGTGCTAACCTTCAGATTAGTGCTAACAGCTAAATTCCCCACCACATCGCTTTCGAAGGAATGTGGGTAGGAGATCCTAGATGCAGCTCAGATTCACAGGGAAATATTATTCATATTTAAATACAGGTTCAGCAGGTTTAGAGTCACTCAATCTGTTCTGTCATGTGTTAGGTCAACAGTTTTTCATAATTTTTGCAAATGTTAGTAGTGTTATGCTTTAATGTACTGTTAGTACTGTTATGTTTTGTCATCCTGTTATGTTTTATTAATGGGTATCTGCTGAGTGAATTTTTCTGTTAGGTTTTGAGACCTAAAACACTTCTGTTGGTGGGCACAGACCATTGGACACTACGTAATGTAATTTGTGATGTCAGACTCACAGCATAATTATTACATTTTCTCTTCCACTTCTTTACAGGCATCGACCTTATTGCCGCTTTCTACGGCTGTCTGTACGCCGGCTGTATTCCAGTGACGGTCCGACCTCCTCACCCCCAGAACCTGGCGGCTACACTCCCCACAGTGCGCATGATCATAGACGTGAGTTATACACACGGCACTCGCACAGATCCCTATGTCCCTGACGTTAATATATCATCTTCTTCTTTCAGCTTTTCCCTTCAGGGGTCGCCACAGCGAATCATCACTCTCCACCTGTCCCTATCTTCTGCATCCTCAACACTTGC